>JASJET010000057.1:16737500-17337500 GCA_034092305.1 Diaprepes abbreviatus
CCAACAATTTTTATACCTGAAGGGTGATAAAGAGTCTAGACAAAGATCGAGTTTGTCTGTAGACTTTATTAAGCTTAAGGATTAAAATGATCTTTCAAATAAATGGATAATTTAAAAAAAAATACAATTTTAATATTGCGCGTACTTATTATATATAAATTAATTAAATTCTAAACTTAATCTCTTTATTCACTGAAGTAATAGTTGGGCTGTTTTTTTTTGCTTATGATATTGGTATAATTTATATTACTAAAGTCAGCAAATGAACGCTTATATAGGAATAAAATAAACAAAAATTTCCAATTTTACCGCTTTAGTAATATAATGATACGATATTTTTATCCTCATATTTTTAAAAATAAAACAAAGAGAAATAGGACTCAATTAGTTACAACAAATCTTTTACAGGACTAAACATTTAATTTCTTAGTCTACGCATGATAAAAAATCATATATAATGCAGAGATTTTAGGCAGTGCATTGTTAGTTTTTTCTGATATTTATGAAGAGACTTAAATTTCGTATAACTGCAGCATCGGTTAAGTGCTCTAATATATAGATATATACCTATTCGTATCCTCTTTCAAATCCGAAAAAAGGATATAAAATACATGTGTTTCCTTAACCTACACAGGCATATCTACTACGTATTTGCACCCAAAAAGGCATAACTTGCCTCATTTGAAATAAAAGATTAATGATATATCTTGTAAAAAAATATCTAAAAGTCTACGATCTGTGAATAAATGTAATTTATAAACTTATAAAGCAGAGAGAAATAGCAGTTAACTTGTTACGGTAAATCTTTTACAAAATTAGACATTTAATTTCTTAGTCTACATATGACAAAAAAAATCAAATATAATCTTAGGCAGTTCCTTGTTGTTTTCTTTTTTGAAATTTATGAACATTTGTAAAAATTGAAAATCTTTTAGGAAATATTAGAAATTTAATTAGGGTATATTCAGTATGTAAAGACTGTAGAATCCTATAGGTTTATATTTATAGGATGACATACTATATTAAAATAGGTATTAAAAATGTAACTTAGCTTAATACAGCAACCCTATGAATAAATAAAACATATATTATATGGATAGTCTTTGACTGATTGATTGAGTGATATAGTACATTAGGTTAGCGAAGTCCTTACACTGTAGCCTGAAGGTTGTATTATCTGTTATATCTGCTTTGTTCGAATAGGTTACTTATATGTCTTAATTGCCATAAAATTCCTCTTGCAAAGCCAAATTATGGCATCCTCAGGTATGTATTCGAGCATATGTATAAAATAGGGCTTATCTTCCTGCGTGAGGTAAAGCTACATTATTTTTTCTTAAGTTTGACATACATATCGTGTAAATGTGATTGGAAAGTTGACATCTCAGTATAAATTTTCGCTACATTTGTTTGTAAGTATACCTGATAGTTGTTCTTAGAGTAATTAGACATATCAAATTTGTGTAAATTCTCATACATATCCTTATAGAAATTTCTAGTCTGAGCATGTAAAACTTTTGAATCAGTGTTAGTGGGTATACTCAGAATTGAAAAACCTATTTAAACAAGTTATATATATATATATATATATATATATATATATATATATATAAACTTAATGAAAGTCTACATCATCTTCCTCTATTAACTCATAGGCTTCAATAGTCTAGTTGTCGCCGCCACCTCTTGTTCCCGAAGTTCTTTGCAGTACAAGCCTCTTTTTATTCGAGACATATTAAGAAATTTACTAGTATACAGGGGAAGATTAGAGCCTTTTTTTGACTAAATTTTAAAAACTTTTTGTTAGTAATTCTTGTTAAATCCATACACATCAAAATATGTTCTCCAACATTATTTCATTTAATACAGAAAAACCTTATTGTCCAATGTCAACAGGTGAACAAAACTAGTCTTCTAGCCAAATTGAGATGGAAAAATATATACACACATAATATAAAAGATTCCTTCAGCACCTCTGATCGATAAGTATCTTTCAATCATTTCACTGACTGGGGATTATGGTATTGATATTAAATTCATTATTTTAATATCGCATAAAACCTTTGCAATGGTTAAATTTAGTTAATATAAATAACGTCACTATTATGTTCTATTAATATATGAGACCACTAATAACATGTGATTAGTGAAACAAACTTTAAAGAGTTAAGATAGTTAGCAGTAAAATCAAATTAAAGCTTTTGGAACAACCAAAAGAAAATATCGTCAGTCATAGAAATGGGGTGGTTTATTGGTGATATACCAATTAAGTTGAAAGATCACATTCTTATAGTTAGAAATGTATGTTGTACTTTAACTGATAGTTTACTGAATGTGCTAACACGTATACGTCCTGATAATAATTTTGGTAGTGATTTGAAAAATATAAGGAAATTTTTTTTTACTTACTAACGCACATAGAAAAGACTTTCTCCAAAATAAAAGAATTAATTCAAACAAAAAAAAATCACAAAATGTCAATATTATTTCAAAGGTTTTTTCAACCGAAACGAATTTTTTTCATTTCTTAAAAAATATCTAATTATTGAATCAAAACAAGCAAATGTTACTAAAATCTAAAGAATCCAGCGAAGATGGGTTGGAAGATGGTAGGGATATAAACGAGCTTACGGGTATATTAAGAAAATGTGGGTAAAGTAATGGAAATGGTGCTAATACGTCCAATATATATATATATATATATATATATATATATATATATATATATATATATATATATATATATATATATATATATATATATATATATATATATATGGTTATGCGGTTTTTACAGATTCCTCCGTGTGAGATGCAATGGCAGTGGATATATCCATATTATGCCGTTTTAGTGCTGAAATCACATTCAGCAAACGTACAACTATATGCAGCTCCGTACATGAATGAAGTCAAATGCGAACAGTAAATGCAAACTTCTCTCCATCATATCCTTTCTGTGTTAGAGGTTGCACAGTTAGAATAAATTGTTATAGAACGCAATTTATCCTATTCCACCACCATCGAGATGATGGCCTACCTGTACCACCATACCGAGAAGAAAGTCTAACTTACCCTCCCCGTCACAGTGATACAGCAGAGGTACATGTTTCGTCTCTATTAGACTCATCAGGGTACCGACATGCACCTGGCTGTGCAAAGGACAGATCGGAAGGAAGCATGCAAATACTGATCTCGATGGTGGTGGAATAGGATAAATTGCGTTCTATAACAATTTATTCTAACTGTGCAACCTCTAACACAGAAAGGATATGATGGAGAGAAGTTTGCATTTACTGTTCGCATTTGACTTCATTCATGTACGGAGCTGCATATAGTTGTACGTTTGCTGAATGTGATTTCAGCACTAAAACGGCATAATATGGATATATCCACTGCCATTGCATCTCACACGGAGGAATCTGTAAAAACCGCATAACCATATATACGCCATCCGGCGAGAGGTCGGCGAAGCCGCGTTCAGTATTTGCATGCTTCCTTCCGATCTGTCCTTTGCACAGCCAGGTGCATGTCGGTACCCTGATGAGTCTAATAGAGACGAAACATGTACCTCTGCTGTATCACTGTGACGGGGAGGGTAAGTTAGACTTTCTTCTCGGTATGGTGGTACAGGTAGGCCATCATCTCGATGGTGGTGGAATAGGATAAATTGCGTTCTATAACAATTTATTCTAACTGTGCAACCTCTAACACAGAAAGGATATGATGGAGAGAAGTTTGCATTTACTGTTCGCATTTGACTTCATTCATGTACGGAGCTGCATATAGTTGTACGTTTGCTGAATGTGATTTCAGCACTAAAACGGCATAATATGGATATATCCACTGCCATTGCATCTCACACGGAGGAATCTGTAAAAACCGCGTAACCATATATACGCCATCCGGCGAGAGGTCGGCGAAGCCGCGTTCAGTATTTGCATGCTTCCTTCCGATCTGTCCTTTGCACAGCCAGGTGCATGTCGGTACCCTGATGAGTCTAATAGAGACGAAACATGTACCTCTGCTGTATCACTGTGACGGGGAGGGTAAGTTAGACTTTCTTCTCGGTATGGTGGTACAGGTAGGCCATCATCTCGATGGTGGTGGAATAGGATAAATTGCGTTCTATAACAATTTATTCTAACTATGCAACCTCTAACACAGAAAGGATATGATGGAGAGAAGTTTGCATTTACTGTTCGCATTTGACTTCATTCATGTACGGAGCTGCATATAGTTGTACGTTTGCTGAATGTGATTTCAGCACTAAAACGGCATAATATGGATATATCCACTGCCATTGCATCTCACACGGAGGAATCTGTAAAAACCGCATAACCATATATACGCCATCCGGCGAGAGGTCGGCGAAGCCGCGTTCAGTATTTGCATGCTTCCTTCCGATCTGTCCTTTGCACAGCCAGGTGCATGTCGGTACCCTGATGAGTCTAATAGAGACGAAACATGTACCTCTGCTGTATCACTGTGACGGGCAGGGTAAGTTAGACTTTCTTCTCGGTATGGTGGTACAGGTAGGCCATCATCTCGATGGTGGTGGAATAGGATAAATTGCGTTCTATAACAATTTATTCTAACTGTGCAACCTCTAACACAGAAAGGATATGATGGAGAGAAGTTTGCATTTACTGTTCGCATTTGACTTCATTCATGTACGGAGCTGCATATAGTTGTACGTTTGCTGAATGTGATTTCAGCACTAAAACGGCATAATATGGATATATGCACTGCCATTGCATCTCACACGGAGGAATCTGTAAAAACCGCATAACCATATATACGCCATCCGGCGAGAGGTCGGCGAAGCCGCGTTCAGTATTTGCATGCTTCCTTCCGATCTGTCCTTTGCACAGCCAGGTGCATGTCGGTACCCTGATGAGTCTAATACAGACGAAACATGTACCTCTGCTGTATCACTGTGACGGGGAGGGTAAGTTAGACTTTCTTCTCGGTATGGTGGTACAGGTAGGCCATCATCTCGATGGTGGTGGAATAGGATAAATTGCGTTCTATAACAATTTATTCTAACTGTGCAACCTCTAACACAGAAAGGATATGATGGAGAGAAGTTTCCATTTACTGTTCGCATTTGACTTCATATATATATATATATATATATATATATATATATATATATATATATATATATATAAATTTGATTTTTAAAGAGTTGGGAATACTTGGTATAATTAAATTTTAGCCCAATAATGGCACGTTTATGTTTTTAATTTAATTCAGGATATGTTGTAATTACCCCCAAGCACAGGTCTTCACAAGTTTTTAACGAATTTGTGGATATTTTAATAGTGAAATCAAGCTGTTGTGAAATAGTGAGTGGTCCTCAGTCAAGATTTTATTTTTGGAAATAAATATCAATAAAGATAATCCAATAAAGTCTTAAAACTTAGAAGTTTAATTTATGAATATTTCCTTTTCTTTAATATTTATAAAAGTTTTATATTTCTAAGACACACCTAAGCGTAATAAATTTAATTAAAAATTGATGTCGTTCATGATGATAGCATCATCATCTTCAGATATAAGTATACCTCAATGACTTCATTAGCATCACCACTCTAGTTGCGATCCTTTACAGCCATATTTATGAATTTCGTCTCGGCTTCGAAGGATGAATCATCTTCCCCAGAACCGTAATTGGAAGTTTCATAGTCGAAAAAAATCAGGGAGACTGTTCAATCTGAATTCGATTCATAATTAGAATCAGACCCATTGCTAGCCTGTTCAACTTGATTCTGTATATTGAAAAAAAAATGGTATTACAACAAAAAATATTTAGTAAACAGTGATATCTAATAATAAACATAAATATATGTAATTATAAGCATTATGTGGTTGTGTTTGCATGCGTACATGTCTCATTATGGTTCGAAAGATTTGCTTCATCCTCCATCACGTCCTAATTATTGAAGCAATTACAAGTCAATATAAAATCAAATAGTGCTGCGATACACAAAAAACATTCTAAAAATGGCTCCCTGAAACGATATGCAAACAATTATAACAAAAATGAGCTATAATATTTAAAAAATTTGAAGATCGTTAACACACATACTACACATATGGATATACACACACACACACTCACACATACATACGCCTTTGTATAAACAAATATGTGTATTCACACACGCATACAGAGATATCTGTATACCCTTAAATACTCCATACGTACACATACACATATACCAATACACGCACGCATGCACGCAACTTTGCATACATACATATACATATATACACGCATATGTATACCCACTTACATACACACATACAGACATTTTTGATAAGTTAAAATATTTGTACAAGTGTACTTACATTTTAGGTGTATTTTGCTACACTGTACAAAAATAAAAGGATTTTTTTCTGCTAATTCCCAAAAGAGCGAATTAATACAAGTAATGACACTTAATCCAATTTTGTTCGAATTTATATATCTCTTGAAGCCCCCCCCCCTTCTTTTAGAAATAATTGATCTGTTTCTAGAAAAAAATATACCCGGGAATCCGATTTAGCAGAGCTGACTTTAAAGATTACAAATTATCATTCATAACAAATTTAAAAATTAATCTTTTTTGACTTACGAAACCCGTATTGTTCCAAAAATCACATAAAATGAGATACAAAACATATTGATACGGGAAAACAGTCAACATTAATACCATTCAAACAGATGTATATAGATTTTATAGAAATGTATTAAACCCTAAACTTAATCTTTTTTATCCACTGAACCCTCAATAGTCGAAATATTACTTTAAATGAGACAAAAAAAATTATACAACAAAAGGGTGTTATTACAAGGATATATAAAACTCGAGCTGCACTCCGAACAAGAATAATGATTTAGATATCAATGATATAATTTATATATATTCACATAATATTTCTGATAATGGAACCAAAACTCATTAATTATATCAATATTCATGTTTTATATATTTTCAAATTCTAACAATTCTGTACATCTGATAAAAGGCAGGCTTGACGCATCTGACGAACAACTGTATGTAGGTATGATGAGGCTCAAAAATGCCACCGGTGACCATATTGCCCGATTCTCTTTTTCTTCCCTTAGTTCTTTATGATTATTTAACTTATATAGGTCAAATGAATGTACGGTATGGATAATTTAAAGAAAACAATTTTAACATTACGCGTAGCTGTTAAATTCTAAACTCAATCTCTTTGGTTACTGAACCCAGAATAGTCGAAATATTACTTTAAATGAGATAAAAAAAAATCGATACAACAAAATGTATCATTAAAAATGTGAATAGAACCCAAAGTCATCAGTCATATCAATATGCATACTTCACCTCTTTTAAAATTCTAATCCTTCGCACCTAATAAAAAAAGCAGATAATGACGCATCTGACGGGCGGTCAAAAGCAGGTATGGCAAGTCTTGACAATGATGGATCCGGAAATCCGATACAATAATCGAAATATTACTTTAAATAAAATTTAAAAAATCGATACAGAAAAACGTTTCGAGGAAGGGAAATATAGAACCAAACTCATCAGTCATGTCAATTAACATACTTTACGTCTTTTCAAATTCTAACGCTTAGCACCTAATAAAAAAGCAGGTAATGACGCATCTAACGAGCGGTAAACGCATGTATGATGGGTGTGGAAATACAACAGAACCTTTCGCACCTGATAAAAATGCAGGTAGTGACGCATCTGGCGGACGGTAAAAAGCAAGTATGACGAGGTCCAAAAAGTCCACTGAAAAATACCACCGGTGGCCATGTTGCCAGATCCTCGTTTTATTCCCTTGATTTCTTACAATTATTTAATTAATACAGAGAAATTAATTAAGTTAATCCGTTCAAAACAACAGAAATAACACTTTAAAACGGTATCGTGGTTACTAAAACCATTGTTAAAAGGAAAAAACGGGGTCAGATTAGGTCGATTCTTGTGAAATGATAAAAAAATAGCATATGCGACGTTGCCATTTCCCCTCGATCCGGCATTTCCGGTGGATGCAGAACTGTCACATCCTATCAACTAACCTACTCTAGAAGAAATATTACCATTACCGAAATATAATCATATAAAGAAAAAATATTTACACTCATCATACCCCACACTACTTCTGTTCGCTGTTGGTCCTTTGTTCTTTGCTCTTCCTTCACAACACCAAGGTCACACAAATAAATCTCGTCAAATTGTTTCCAATCGTTGGTGTTCGGCACTTTTCACTCACACGCGTTCTGACGCGATGATTTGCCTTTTTACCATGGAAAGAAAGCATGCAAAAACTTACCTGGAACAAAAGAGAAAAACTATTAATTACACAATTAAAATATCATGATCATACAGTGAAGTGGAATAGACAAGGACAGTTTCAGTATCTTTCGAAAGCCAAATTAAAAAAAATCATGAAAGTTTTGCACCTCGTAAAAACATGTCCTAAAGTTTGTTGTTTTTAAAATATAGGATTTTCATTTTTAATAGATATATAACATAATTGAAATTTAGTAAATTATATTGATTAAAATTAATTTTCCTCGTTTTTACTATCAACGTACGCATAGGGTTACTTTACTAAATTAATTTTAAAAAAATATTATGCTGCTTTTGCATGCTAATGAATTATTAAGAATTGTCTAATAAAATTACACTAAAGTGGCCTTGAGCATTTCCTAAAAATAAGTCTTGCAAGTATACATCTTTTCTGTTTATGTAATTTTAATTGATACTATATAAAAATTTATTAGAACACAGTATGTCAGCAACATAGCGGTGTGATTTCAATATTTATAAAAACCAACTATGATACAGAGAATTAAAAACTTAAATTTCTCTGCGGAATATACACGAAAAATAAAGTATCTTACCTTAGTCAAATCTGCAGACTGCCCTAATCCAGCTTGTGTCCCGAACATTTTAAGTTTTCATGATCGCACTTAATTACAGTCCCAGAAACAGTTTCAAAAAACAACTGCTTTTTGCAACAACTTGTCCTAGGAAACCACAATTAAACAGACAAAGGAAACACTGCATTGCTGACCAGATTTAGTTTCATATGAAATCAAGATTAAACTGATTCAAGATAGAAAAATTGTGATTAGCATTTTTAAAAAACAAAAACGATTTAGCCAATCCTTTCTGTACGTTAGACTAAAAAAGACTGGATAAAGTAACGCGTGCAAAGTTTCCCTGTCTTATGCCACCCTGAAAAATTCGCGACCCGGCTTTTTACTCTCCTGAAACAAAAAAAAAATTATCATTAGTTTTAAAATGTGATTAGATTATAAACAGCGTATGTCTTAGCCATTATTTGCCACTAAATAAGGAAAACTAATTTCTCTATTATCTTTGTCTATGACTGCATTTATGAAGGAGCATATAATTCGAAAACATTTAAATATAGTTATACAATGTTCATACAAAAAACACATTTTTGAATTTTGAAAAAATCAAAGAGGATACAGCGCGTTTCATGTACTATCTATACCACTGAGATAGAAACATTATACCTTAATGATTTAAATAGATATGCACTTGCAAACTGACAGTTTAAAAATTTGAGTTCAGTTTCTCTACTTTGGTTTTAATAACATTGCTCTATATTTCTTACTTTTGTTTATGGTAATGAATATGAAAGTTTTTTTCTTTTAACATGCCTGACAAAATGTATTTTTTAAAGTTGCCTTTGTCAACACGAACGTATGAGATCTTAGACAATAAAGCATATTTCATAATAATAATAAAGTATATTTTAAATAGTTTAGTTTGGTTTGGGGTAAGTATATATAAGATATGCTAAAAGCATATCTGTGGATTAACGTCCTGATATCAGAGACTGTCGCTTAATAGAAATTTTACCTCGTTGCTTAAACAATGTAATCAGAAAAAATCAACTTACAACCGATGGCTCCACAAGGGAATATTTAAATACGCATCTGTTTAACTTAATAATATTATATTTTAGTTACCTCCTTGTCCATCTCCATTTGCACGACAACATTATCTTCTTCCATAACTGATGATGTTTTCTTTCTTCACGATCCTACTCTTCATGGTACGAACAAAACTGGGTGGCGAAGAACCCAAGACAGCCGGCTGCCAAGCCTTTTCCAGACATCCAATTGTCTTCAAAAGCTAACTGTACCGAGCTTTTAAACTACGACGATGTTTAGGAAAAACCCATGAAGATTAGAATCTCCACACGCGCTACGCGCTTTATGTTAAATTTTTACCTACAGAATAAGAATGGTAACACTACACATATTATCTCCATAATTCTGATCTTCAACTTGATCGATTACTCAATATCCACAAGTCTTAGAGTCAAGAGTCATGGAGGTGCTGCGCATAAGGTAGCCATGCTAATCCTACAAGCAAAAAACGGCGCGGTTGTATGCAAATGTATCTGAAACAAATAAAAACATGTTTAAGCAATTATATTTTCAATTCGATGAGCGGATATTCCAAAAAAAATTATGCCCCGAAAAGAGCATAAGAGAGTTTAATTTTATGGATATGATGTATGATAATTTTTAAATGTTATCAATGTTTTAGTTTGCTAAAAGAAACTTCAAATTCAAGGGCTGAAACACATTGGCCATGATTATACTTCTTTTATATACCAGATGTTGGTTAAGTCTATTCAGAGCATTTTTGTGGAAATAGTTTTATACAAGAAGATGAGCAAAAAGTTTGTGGTGTGCTTCTTACAAATAAACTGCCTAAAAAAAGCTATGAAGCACTGTTTGATGTGAACATTTTGAAGCAACTAAACTTGGACTTAATAACATACACTGGCTCTACAAAAAAAAGTCCTGAATTTTCAATTTTTCAATATTATTAAGCATGTTTGGAAATTACATAAACTTTACTTTTATGTATTTGTTTTGCCTAAAAATAAAATATTAACCTTTTGTTTGAATATCCTATTAATTTAAAATAAATTTATATTTAATTACTTATTAAAGTAGTGAGAAGCTGTGATTGATTACCATTTCAAAAATTCAACTTTAGGAAAGGTCAATTCCAGATCCTCAAACAGTTAAGTAAATGGAAAGTTTGACCTAGTGCAAAAATTAAAAGTTGCTAGTAAATCTTTATGTATATATTTAGATTTAAAATGATTGTATTAATGTAAGAATCCCACTCTTGTATTTAAAATCTTTTTATATTTGAGGTGTGTTAATAAATATTCTTTATTTTACAATTAAATACAGACTGCTCTAACATTTTATCCACTTTGGAGTTTAATTTTTTAATAAAAATGGTTTAGTACATAATGATATTTTACTCCTTTAAATTACAGCTCCGTTATTATGAAGGAAATGTCAACATTTGTTAACTCTATATAAATACCTAACTCATCAGTTTCCTAAAAGTATCGAGGAGAACATAATTTTAAAAAGACCTAATCGAACCTATTTTTAAATAATGAAACTATTACTTTGCGATAGATTATATGGACATTCCGAGACGTTATATTAAACAATATACATGTATATTAATTCACGATATAAAATTTTTAAAAATAAATGCCTTTATACATTTTTTCATTAAGTTGTTATACTCTATGTCCGAAGAAGAATGTAGACCATACTAATGTTATTTACAAAAATATTCACTGGTTTCCACAATCATTTCCAAAACAGATATTTAAAAAAAAATAGTCTCGATTTGTTTTTGGTGCATATTTCACATTTTACCTATTTTGCTAAATAACAGTTTTATTGTAAAAAATAAAATAGAAAAAGCATTTTCATTTATTTATAAGAACTGACTTTTCACGCTTGTTATCTGAAAATAATAAAATTGCAACATATTTATGCTGTTCCAAAGAAGTTTAAAAACATTAGCTTTAAAGAAATTGCTTTGAACACGAAAATTACAATTTTGAGGAAACTAAAAACAGAAATTCAAGTTAAATATTGTTTTACTCAAACAATTATCCCGGTATTTTTGATTGAATGTACTCAATTAACTTGTCAAGTAAAACAAGAAAGAGCGATTTATTGTTTTAGATATACTATAGAAAGAGAGAGTTATTGTCTAAACCTGTTAGTTAGAATAATAGAATTGACATTCATTCACTACACATTCACGTCAATATAAGAAACTAGCAGGGAATTCAATGTAGTCATACAAATCATTGCACCTAATGGCGACCAATAAGGAGGTTCAAAAATTATTTTCATAAGCAGTCAAGTTTTATATGTCATGTTCGCGATTCTACAAAACGCTTTTTTGTTATACAAAGACTTTTGGTAAACTAAAAACTGTAGTAGTATGAATGTAATACTGTGTAACTAAAAATGACACTTTAAGTTTTAGCAAAGAATTGTTGAGCATTATAAGACACTGCTTGTAATATTGAAGTATTAGCCGCAAATGCAGAGTAATATGCCCACCAGTGTTCAAAATAATGGTAGCAATTCACCCCTTATATAAGGAAATCAAAAGCGATCAGATATTTCTTGATACAAAAAAATAAACAATAGTAATAAAAATAATACTTACATTAGTTAGCATCAATGTTCACCCTGAAGAAATGCTCTGCTCCAAGTGTTAATAAACGAGTCTATGATCCAGAAATTTTCCGAGGCCGCCGTAACCATTCCTGGACCGGGAGAAAATTTTGCAACCCGTCGTGTCTCCTCCTCTTTCACCGGCCGTACTCCACCCAACTCTTCTGATGGGCCAACAAAGTGTCTAGGAGTACGACTCAGGGTGTAATAGTCCCTAGGTACCCTCAACAACGATTAAGCCGCTACTGAAGTACCCCCAGGGTTGGTCCACATCACTGGGATTCAGTAGTGCGCCGAGGCTTCGAACACGTCTGACCCCGCGCCAAGGTATAGAGAGTTACTCCTACGTGAAATTGGATTCGTCCGCGTAGCGAAGGACATAATATAAATTTTTCGCGTCTGAAAAAGTAAATAAACGTTGTATATTAGAAAAATTTAAATAGGACTGTTAGTTATAGAAAGGCAAGATGGCGATATCAAGTTACTTGATACTGGTTGTTTGCAAAAATAATGTAAAATTGCCCTTAGCGTCAGTTTTTAATCAAATGCATATAAAAGTAATCACTTGGTTCACATTACGTGTTACTATTTTTTTCCAAAACCAAACTACACTGAGATTTTTCAAAATTTCGAAAAAGTTCTAAAAAAGGTGTTTGTAAATTCGATTATATTTTCAATGAGAAATTGAAAGGAAAATAAAAGAATTATAACCTTCCAAGTGTTTGGCAAATATATATTTTATTAACAAGTAATGCCAAAAAAATATTTTCTTTATTTAATTCGAAAACTATTGTTTCTACTAAAAAATATATCGTTACAAAATTATAGGCAATAAAAAAACTTTCAAATGCTTGTTTGTTAAAATCCTTTCATTGGTTGCCGAGATATTTACAAAAAATCTGAATTATTTAATAGTCCCAATCACAATCACCCAGTTTAACGAGACAAATTGTGCACAAAATACAACAAAAACGGTACCTCTTTTTCGCTTATAAACAAATTAAATAGTTAGTCCCAATTCATAGGTAAAAATTAGTGCTGCTTTTGACGTAAATTCCGAGATGGATGAGTCCTATTCAGGGGTGTTGGGGGAAATTTAAGAACAAACCCTACATAAAATGTAACTGCATACCCAATAATCCTAGCTCTGAATATTGTGTCGTGACTACTTCCCCCTTTATATATATATATATATATATATATATATATATATATATATATATATATATATATATATATATATTATGCCCTCGCCAAAAAATTTCTCGTTCCGCTCTTCTTAATACTTTTTCAAGTTTTCAAAAGTATTAAAAATATTAAAAAATGATACAATAAAAAAATAGATAACACAATTTATTCCAGAACTTTACTAGGAAGGGGGGTCAAAGCTAAAATATAATTAATCCTTAACTTTGATGCGACTCCCATGCATTAAAACGTGGTAGTAGTCTTGGTGAAAATCTAAAAAAAATTGTATTAAGAATTGATTGGGAAATTTCCCTCGTTCTGGATAATTTGACAATTGAAAATAAATATATTTTTGGCACTTGAAAATGGATTTGAAAAATACTTAAAAAATCTTTGGCTCTTCGCAAACAGTTCCCCTTTGATTTCAAATATATGATGCCCAAAATTTAGAAAATTAAAAAAAAATAATAATAATTCAGGTTTAAATTTTCATAAAAATTATTTCAATAAATAATATTAAAGATGTAATTTTCTCTCTCTCAAAGAACAACACTACGAGAAAATTTAAACATAATTGTTGACAAAAGCTAAAACTCTATGATTTAAAAAATTTTTAAATTTAATTTAAAAACTTTTTTGGTATTATCAATTTTTTTTTTATTTTCATGTTTTGAGCATTTTGAAACAGATTATATATATATATATATATATATATATATATATATATATAAAATATTTCTAATTTGAAATGGACTTTAAAAAAGATTTTAAAATTCTTTTACTCCTTGTTACCCCCCCCCCCTCGTTTGAAAATAAATAATAAAAAAAAATAAAAAATCTGTAATAAAATAACTTTTAAAAAGACTTTAAAAAATTATAAATTTAATAATGGCTCCTCTCAATGGGCTCTCTTCATTTTTCATTTTTACAAGAAAAAATAATTATATATATATAATTATTTTTCCTTGTAAAAATACGAAGGATCAAGACCGGTGTAAAATAGTAGGAGCATTCAAAAATCTGCGGGGGGAGCACATTCTCTTAGTTGCGCCACTGAATATATTATTACTACCATACTAAAATTGCACAGAAAGATCAAAAGAAATATTAAGTCAATTATTCGTATTTAAAAAACAACTAAAATAAATAAAATACCAATAGTTTTTAACCATCCGCACACAAAGTGAAAGGTACTAAATTAAAATTTTAATTACAAAATGACAAAATACTTACTAATTCCTTGATGAAAAATTTTTGAAATATTTTTTTTTCAAATAATGTGCCCCTCAGTTTCAAATGACCAAATGAAATAAAAACTTATTTTACCCGTTTTAAAGATGAATGAAATGAGAACTTTTTAAAACCTAAATAAAGATTTAGATGTTATCAATTTTTTTTTTATAATTTTTAGTGAAAGATGAAAATTTATCTTCACCTGGAAAATTGAAATAATTTTTAAAAATTTTAATAACTATGAGTTTCTCATAAAGAAAATGAACGAAAACATTTTTGGAATATCAATGAAAAATGTATTTTTAATATTTTTTAGAAAAATGTTTACTACTTTGATGGTTTTTGAAAAATTTTAAAAAATATCTTGCGTTGAAAAAATATATACTAAAACGATAGATTTTGACGTTCTTTTAGTAGTTTAATCCCCATATTAAAAGACACATATATTAAAAAAGTACCTTTTCAAAAGAATTAGATAAACTCCTTCTTAAAGTCTTAGTTAAATAAATAAATAAAGAAATAGAATATATATATATATATATATATATATATATATATATATATATATATATATATATATATATATATATATATATATATATATATACGTAGCCTTTTTAATAAAGTACCTTTTAAAAAAACCAATAAATAAAAAAATAGATTATATATACGACTTTCACAAGAAAATATATATATATATATATATATATATATATATATATATATATATATATATATAAACAGACTTTACAATAATCATAAAAAAATTAAATGTTTATTGGACTCCCTGAAGGCGCTTCTTTCGTTTCCCTGTAAAAACACATATAAGTAAATAAATTTAGCGAAGATATAAAAAAATTATATTTTCAATATTTTTTGAGAAGTATTAACTGGAAACTTCGAAATGGTTTTTTAAAATAAAAATATTCCTCTTCTGTAAAGAGCGTCCCCCTGAGACATACACAAAGCAAAATATAATAAATATATATTAGGTAAAAAAAAAATCTCTTTAATACATTTTCGAGACGTTTCAGTAAATTTTGTAGACTACAATATTTGATCCTCTTACAAATATCCTCGTGAATAAATATGTAAATAAATTTTGACATTAAATTTTTTTTTATTCAGAAGTATTATTTCAAGTTTTGGGCACTTCAAAATGATTTTTAAAAATAAAAGACACAACTTTTAAAAGAAAGCATCCCCCTGGGACACGTATAAAAAAATATATATATTTATTTTCAAAAAAGTTGTTTTTAATACATTTTTGCAAAATTTTTGCAACTTTCGTAGACTACAATAATCTTAAAAATTAAAATCTAAATTTGACTTTCACAAGAAACTTCCTTGGCATCCTCGTGAAAACATATGTAAACAAATTTTGACAAGACATAAAAAAATATATTTTTAAAATTTTTTCAAAAGAATCATTCCAAATTTTTAAAAGCTAAATAAAGATTTAGATGTTATCAATTTTTTTTTATAATTTTCAGTGAAAGATGAAAATTTATCTTCAACTGGAACAGTGAAATAATTTTTAAAAATTGTAATAAGTTTCTCATAAAGAAAATCAATGAAAAATTTTTTGGAATATCAGTGAAAAATGTATTTTTAATATTTTATAGAAAAATGTTTACCACTTTGATGGTTTTTGAAAATTTTTTAAAAATATCTTGCGTTGAAAATATATATATATATATATATATATATATATATATATATATATATATATATATATATATATATATATATATATATATATATATATATATATATATATATATATATATATATATATATACAGGGTGATTCAAAAATCGATCACGAAACTTAAGGGGGTGATTCTACTTGACAAAATAAGGGTAGAGCTTCATATAATTTTTTTTCAAAATGTCATTCGTTTTCGAGTTACAAGCCGTCCAAGTTCAAGTTTTTATTTTTTGTTTTTTGAATTACTCGCTTACAGGAAAACCGATTTGACTAATATTTGAAAGATAGGCTAAGTCTTCTGCGCTTCATCATTTTAGTAACAATTCACATTGATTGTTTGCCGCTAGAGGGCACTTTACCTACATTGAAAATTGTTTTTTTGTCATAATTTTTTAGTGTTGACAGCTACAGTAGTTTTTGGCATAATTTCTGAAAGACTGATGCCAGGCCTTTAAAAAAGGTGCTCTTTATTTACATCGCTAAACCCAACGGTTTAGACGTAAATCACCCTTAAAAATTAAGTGGTAAATTTACTTTTCTCATTTCATTACCACCAGCTACCAGGTAAATAGCTATCAAAGTATACTAGAGCTGTCAGTTTAACATCAAATAAATTCGCTTTTTAAACTATTTAATTTATAATCTTAAAATAACTAATAATGGCTAATCAGTAAATATTCATATTATGGATTATTGCGATATACATTTAATTGATAAAAATTAATGAAACAGTACTAAACAAACTAAAAAAGATTCTCAAAATGTCCCCCATTTTCTTCCATACATTTCCTAACACTCTTCAAAAAATGTCGCCTAACTCGATGAAAAATTTCTGGTGTTTCTTTAATAATTTGGCACTTTTCGATTATCCTGAAGCGAAGATCCTCGACGTTGATTACTGGAATATCGTACACCAATTGTTTCAAATGACCCCAAAAGAAAAAATCCATAGGATTAAGGTCTGGTGACCTCGCTGCCCATGCCAATGGTCCACTTCGTCCTATCCATCGCTCAGGATACGTTGCATTCAAATACTGTCGGACATGTATACTAAAGCGGGGCAGTGCTTCGTCTTGGAGGATCCACATGTTGGCCCTTACTTCCAATGGCACATCTTCCAGATACAATGGGAGACGATTTTGGATAAAATCTAAGTATACGTCACCAGTTAATGGGCCATCAAAGAAATGAGGACCAATAAGGTAATCTCCTATTATCCCTGCCCACACATTTAGTGAAAATCTACGCTGATGTTTCGTTTCTACCACATTGTTTGGGTTCTCGTAAGCATATGTGTGGATGTTGTGTAGATTTGTTATGCCATCACGAGTGAAACCAGCTTCGTCAGTGAATAATATGACGCCAATTAATCGATTATCGTGTTCATACTTAGCTAGGATCTGATTGCACATTTCCAACCGTCTCGGCCGATCATCGTCATAAAGAGCCTGCACCTTTTTTGAATGAAACGGGTAGAGTTGTTCTTCTCTTAGTATCCTCCATGAACTAGCCTGACAGAGCCGCACTTCATTCCCAATTTTTCTAGTACTAATACCTGGATTATCTTCAATAATTTCAAGCACTCTTTCTTCTTGTTGCACGTTTCTAGCAGTTCTAGGTCTTCCCCTATTTCCATTATAACTTTTAAAGGAACCACATTCCGCAAGCCTCCTGTGCACACTGGAAAATGTTTGAGCATGAGGGATATTTCTTTCCGGATAACTCTCCATATAATATCTTCTTGCCAACTCTGCATTACCATTTGCTTTTCCATAACAAAAATGGATATCACAATATTCGATATTTGAATATTGGTGATTAGCCATTATTAGTTATTTTAAGATTATAAATTAAATAGTTTAAAAAGCGAATTTATTTGATGTTAAACTGACAGCTCTAGTATACTTTGATAGCTATTTACCTGGTAGCTGGTGGTAATGAAATGAGAAAAGTAAATTTACCACTTAATTTTTAAGGGTGATTTACGTCTAAACCGTTGGGTTTAGCGATGTAAATAAAGAGCACCTTTTTTAAAGGCCTGGCATCAGTCTTTCAGAAATTATGCCAAAAACTACTATAGCTGTCAACTCTAAAAAATTATGACAAAAAAACAATTTTCAATGTAGGTAAAGTGCCCTCTAGCGGCAAACAATCAATGTGAATTGTTACTAAAATGATGAAGCGCAAAAGACTTAGCCTATCTTTCAAATATTAGTCAAATCGGTTTTCCTGTAAGCGAATAATTCAAAAAACAAAAAATAAAAACTTGAACTTGGACGGCTTGTAACTCGAAAACGAATGACATTTTGAAAAAAAATTATATGAAGCTCTACCCTTATTTTGTCAAGTAGAATCACCCCCTTAAGTTTCGTGATCGATTTTTGAATCACCCTGTATATATATATATATATATATATATATATATATATATATATATATATATATATATATATATATATATATATATACATACTAAAAAAATAGATATTTACATTCTTTTAGTAGTTTAATTCCCATATTAAAAGACACAAAAAAATAAATAAAAATAGTATATATATATATATATATATATATATATATATATATATATATATATATATATATATACATAGATTTTTCAATAATCATAAAAAAATTAAATGTTTATTGGACTCCTTGAAGGCGCTTCTTTCGTTTCCCTGTGAAAACACATATAAATAAATAAATTTAGCGAAGATATAAAAAAATTATATTTTCAATATTCAGAAGTATTAACTGGAAACTTCGAAATGGTTTTTTAAAATAAAAATATTCCTCTTCTGTATAGAGCGTCCCCCTGAGACATACACAAGGCAAAATATAATAAATATATATTAGGCGAAAAAATATATAAATAAATTTTGACCTTAAATTTTTTGTTTTATATTTTCAGAAGTATTATTTCAAATTTTGGGCACGTTAAAATGATTTTTAAAAATAAAAGGTACCCCCCTTAATAGAAAGCTTCCCCCTGGGACACGCGCAAAAAACAACTATATATTTATTTTTAAAAAAGTTGTTTTTAATACATTTTTGCCAAGTTTTTGCAATTCTCGTAGACTACAATAATTTTAAAAATTAAAATCTAAATTTGACTTTTCCAAGAAACCCCTTTGGCATTCTCGTGAAAACATATGTAAACAAATTTTGACAAGACATAAAAAAATGTATTTTTAAAATTCTTTCAAAAGAATTATTCCAAATTTTGGGTACTTCGACATGATTTTATAAAAAACAAGAAATATTCCCCTCCAGTAAAAAGTTTTCCTCTGGGATACTCACAAAAAAAATTTGACAAAATATATGTGAATATAAATTTTACGAAATTCTTGCTAGTTTTATAGACTTTATAATAATCTTAAACAATAAAATATATATTTGACTGTAGCAGCAAACCTCTTTGTATCTACGTCAAAAAAATACATAAATAAATTTTGAGAAAACTTAAAAAACATTGTATTTTCAATATTTTTTCAGAATTATTCCAACTATTGTGTACTTCGAAAAGATTTTTAAAAATAAAAAATATCTCAACGTTGGTAAAAAGCTTCTTTCAGTCTGGAATATGCAAGTAAAAATTATATTATTTTCTTGAATTTTTTCCTAGTTTGCACACTTTATATTAGTTTTACTAAATAAAAAATATATCTGCAACTACCCTTTCGTCGCCTCGTAAATAAATATATGAATAATTAAAAAAAAGCTAAAAAACTTTATTATTTAAAAATCTTTGCAACCTGGACTAACCTAAAAAGTTTATTTTTAATGATTTCTTTTATTTTTAAATTATTACAAGATATACCAAGTTAAAAAAAGTTATATTTGGCTGCCGCAAAAACCTACCTTTCGTGTATCATAAGTCTGAACCATATGGAAACATTTTGATTTTGTTTTTGCAGAATTAGAAACTAAAAAATAACCGGACATGTCAAAAAAGTAGTAATTTGTATTTCTATGAATATTATTTGGCGCAAAAATTTGATCGTTTATTTTTTTATTCCTCGAATTTTAGAAAAAAAACCAAGAACACTGTGTAAAAAGAGGAAAAATTAATTCAATTTTCAGTAACAAAAATAATTTTTTAAACATTCAAGAAATACAATTTTTCTTCCATATGGTACAGACCCTTCCGAGACTGAAACAATTTAAAACGACAAAACCGTCAAGCGCCCCCTAACGGCATCATTTCCAAAAGATCAGGCGCCGGTACGGGGGGGTCTAAGTCAAGTAAAACCGAAGTAATTTATTTTTTTTAGAACAATACAAAAAAAGTATTAAAATTTCAGCGCGATTTCATTTTAAATATTAGAATTATTCTGACATTTAGTTATATAAGTAGGAAACAGTACAAAGAGGCAAATAATTTTGAGATGAAAAATTCTTCAAAAACTGAATTCTTAATACAAAAATGTACTAAAAACCGTAATTTATAAAAAATTATCGGGCCCTTTGGAACTTTAAAAATCAAAAAAGTTAAAAAAATAATATACTTACAAAGAGAAGGAGCAGAGCAGGATTTTATGTTAGGATGAAAAACACGGAAAATTTAAATTAAAATGCTCGACGGTAATATCCGTGACCATCCCGAGATGACCTCCTCTAAGTCGACCCGGGACCGAGCGAGAAGTTGTCCTCGCAACACATTCGATACGAAGTTTCAGGACGCAATGAAGAAATAAATTAAGACCAAAAATAGAAATATTCGCAGCAAAAAACTCTTCATCGAGCTCGGGTTGGTATAAAAACAGCTGAAAAAAGTGACGAATCTCGCCCGTTTGTTTTGGTAAACGAAGGTATCGCGATATTTTTTACCTGAAGTTTTATTAAGTTTTGTTCAATTTAGCACTTTATAGATCACAATTTTAATAAATTATTTACCTATAATGAAAAAATTCTGGATAATTAATATGTTTAATTTTACTAAAGGAAATATTTTTCACAAACATTTAAACATTATTCGAGCTGCAAAAATAAAATAAATTATTTTATGCCTCCTATTTTATATTTTGAGGATTTTCTAGATCACATTGCATCTTTTATTTATAAAAATAAAAATTTTCATTTTACAGAGTGTCCGCAAAAAATGAGGCAATTATTCTATTGTACTTAATTTTAGCAATTAAAATATTTTTGGTCAAAAATTTTCGATACTATTTTTATTAAAAATAATATCAAAAATGTAAAAGTTAAGATGGCATGTACAAGGTGGAGCAAAAACTAAAAATATGTAAAGTAATAGTAAAATGAGCGTCTAAAATGTTCATTTTAATGTAGATTCTCATCGGATAATATTCAAGTTGTGCTGTAGTAAAATATTATTATTTAATTTTCAAAGATGTATGACGAAATTTTAAAAAATCAAATGTTCCAAAGGATACCGTACCAACCTTACGGACAACGGTTCCCCGTGAAATCGGTCGAAATATAGTATGACGTAATGCTTGACTTCCTGATCAAAAGTTTTCATGAAGCCATCGAATGGCTAGTTTTTGAAATACAGGGGGTCTAAGGGCAGCATGTTAGCTTTAGGCCATGGTTCTGCATCATTTCCTTGAAGTTGAATAATTCGGAAACTAAGCATTCTGGGGAAAAAGTTTTAATATAAAAGTTGTAAATATTAAGCGGGTAAGGTAATTTTATCATCACGCTATTTTTAGTGGTAATCCATATATGTTTATGCAAATATGGAAAGTCTGGGAATATTTGCTCTTTGCGAAAATGTAAGTGAAATGGTACTTACATTTTGTTTTATATTTTTTGAAGTTCAAATGCGTCTTTACTGTTATCCTTTACTGGAAACAATTTTTAAGCAAAAAAGTTGTAGGGAATTGAAGGGAGCAACTTATGGTGACCTTTAGGTTTACTTTGAGAGATAACCATTTGGATAAATTTGATTTTTTAAATAATTTAAGGGTGTAATGTTAACTTGACTTTGAAATGGCCGTGAAGTTTACTCTCAAGGTCAATCTTAAGGTTACTATGAGATGCTATGTTCAACTCCCTCCATAACGCTTGATTACAAATTTATAGGCGAATTTATTACAGATTGGCCGGAAAATCAGATTAGACCTTCATATGACATTTTACTATCCAAATTACCTGTATGTTGGATGAAGGATCTCCCAGAGTTCCCATTTCTGCATTAAAATATGTTGATTACTGTTAAAAACATAACCTGGCCTTGAAATTGCAGTAAGGGTCACTATCAAGGTACACATCAACGTCACTATGACATTATTTATAACTTTTGTACTGGTACTTTTAGTCCAGAACGTTTAGTTTCCGAGTTACGCAAATTCAAGTAAATGAAGTGAACGGTCGCTCATAGCCAACATCTTATCCTTAGTCCGTCTGTGCCTCAGAAAAATTAGTCATATATGAGAGGCACGACTACAAAATGTGTATTATAAGCAAACTCACCATTGTTCTTATATGTGTTGCCGGTGACTCCCTGAATACCACGCCGGTGGTCTAACTGCTTGGGGTTGGTGCAGAGGGTTGTTCACTAATTTTTCAAAAAGTCTCTCAAAAATGATACGTTAACATCCTTGGCGGACGGTCAATGCACCGCAGTCGACATGGTAAACTGTTTTTTTTGCTATTTGTGGACCTCAAATAACCTACCAGACAAGTTTCATCTGGGTTGCGATTCTATAAGGGTAAAGGGAAAGAGAATGTCATAATTAGGACCTTCCATCTTTGTTCAGTCTGCAGTAACACATAAGTATGTCACTGTCTTAAAAGAGATAAGGAAAGGAAATCTCCAAAAATATGCTTACAGAATCAAGCTTCTGATGTTTGCTAATTTTTTAAAAAGCCTCCCAAAAATGACATGTTGACATCCTTAGCACACGGCCAATGTATAGCAGTCAAGGTGGCAGAGTGTTTTTTTTACTATTTGTGGACCTCAGTCGGTCAGTTGGGCCACTTTCCTCATAAACAATAAAATGCCTCTTTTTGTAAAATATTGTTTTTATTTATTTTATGTGTTTACAAATTCAGTTTCTCTTCGTAGAAGCAAGGTTCATTAGTAGTTAACTTTTCAACATTAAAACCTTCGACTACAACAATAGATTTAAACAACAATCAATTTGTTTGACGGCTGTTTCTGTTTGACATATATATTTTTATATAATTTTGCTTTCAGTTTTTTGCTCAAGTCTTTTGAGTGTTTTTAAGTGTTAGAAATTACCATAAATGTGAAGTTTACAATTAACATCAAGAAGAGGACTTAAAAACTTATTTTTAACAGTCAATATTGTTCGAACATTCTTTACATATTGATAATAATAATAGTAATTTAGGCAATCATAAATTCATAATTTCACTTTATTCTAGATTTGACATACCGATTAGTATGTTATCCTAGTTTAACTAATGCAATTAGAAAAGGATAGCATTGAATCGGTGTGTGTAACACGAAATAAAAGATCTCATACTGTTCTGAAGATATGCTAATTCTACGGGGGAATTCGTTGATTAAAACAGACAAGAGGTGAAAACATCTTTCGTAATTTTAAAAAAATCCGATTGGTCTAGTAAAATTTTCTCAGTAAATATTCTTGACATAGCGGAGAATGCACCAATTAAAAACACTTTCAAAAATTTTTGAGCGCTCAGTTAATTTAAACAAATCTTGACACTATGGAGAATGCGCCTATTAAAAAGAAAATTTTGTCATTATGATTTGAAATTTGTTGGGTTAAGAGCTTTTTTTAGACTGCATTCATCATATTAAGGCCATGGTGCCAAGAAAATTAATTTTTGTGGCAGCACTTTTTTGTGTTTTAACCAACGAAATACGAAATGCTTCACTCGTGAAAAGTTTCACTAAAATTGACAATGGTCACTTGGCTTACTTTCCTCATAAGCAATAAAATACTCCTTTTTGTTAAAGATTGTTTTCATATTTTAGTTGATAAAGTATGTAGAGCTAAAATTTCCCGCATGCACCTGTCGCCTTGAACGTAGACACCATTATTTCATATACAGTAATGGAAAAATGAATGAAAATTTTTAATTATGTTCGTATTAATTAATACTAAATTTGTCAAGAGCTTTTTACATTTTGCTAAAATGCAGAAATCCAGTCATATATATAATTATCGCCTTTAACAATCTAAAAAGAAATGTTTATATTTTTTCGCGACAAGGAATTTGTTGCTGGAAACAAGTATGGAAACTATTTATATTTTGGTTTTAAAGTATTCAGTTTCAGTTCAACAGTGTAAAAATATTAATTTATTATGTTAAAACACCATTATTTTTCATGTGATTTTAAACAAAAAATTGTAGATTTATTTAAAATGGGGAGAAAAAAGTCCTTAATTGCAAAATATTGAAATATTTCTAAAAGTACAGTAACGAAAATAATACAAAAATATGATAGTCCTGGTGATGTAAGAAGAAGCAAAGAAAATATTAAGATTATTTATAGGAAAATAAATGTTACGAAAAATACCAGTATATTAACGGCTTTAATAAAAAAATATTTTAAATGGTCTGAACATTTATAAGGAGAATGGGTAATAGCGCCCAAGAGTCATGTGAAATAACGCCCTGAAGCTAAATGCCCTATACTTAATAAATATTCTCATCAAAATTTTTGCTAATGCCCCAGTCATGAGGTCTGGTTCTCCCTAAAGAGACGGTTGAACGTCATCAGAGTCATCTTTTAATGTGCTCTGCAGAGGATTCATACGAGTTTAAGGGTATGGAATTTCCGATAAACTGATATGACAAATGGTATAGTATAGCTTAACGGTTAAAAGGGAATAGACATGTTGCCCTAAACTCACTGACTATATTCTCATGGGTCCAGGGGCGGATCCAGCATCTCTCTTTGGGGGGGGGGGGCGGTGATATCACAAAAGTACAGTTTGGCAAGAAAAACAAGTTGTCGACTGGGGGGGGGGGGGAGGTGCAAGCAGCATACTCATTCCTAATATAAACGACAGAATGGGTTCTATTTTCCTGAACTCAAAGCTCTTGGGAGGGGGGGGGGGGCGATCGCAAGCATACATATTCCTATACTCTGTTCAAGAACTAGAGAGAGTAATAAAACTGTTACCGAAACCGCCAACGTACCTGCTCCAGTGCCGCAGGTAACTGAGAACTGCCGTAAATCTAATTATATTTCATTAAATTTAAATATATTTTATAAATTTACTGCAACATAAAATTTATGATAGTTTATTTTAATTTCTGTCAGTGAGCAAAGTACACCTTACAGTTTGTTCTTAGTGATTTATCTTGTTTGTCCTTGTTTTTATATATTATTTGAGATTAGTGAGATACCCAAAAGATATGGCTTTCACCTCTATATTTATTAAAAAATCGTTAAACCATGGCATTTTTTCCTCAACGAAAACCTTATTACAACGAATGTTTATGATGCCTAAATAATAATGTTAAAAGCTCTGTTGAGATGTGTTCCAACATGACTGGAGTTGGAAAATCTACGATGTACCGAATACTGAAGGAGAAAAAAACGACTGGAATTATTAGTACTCCCAAGCCACATTCGATCATAGGCAGACGAAAAACCTCGTTGGAAGAAGAGATGAAAACTGCAATTAAAGGGGTTATATACATTTTATTATGAGAAGCAGATCCCAACCGTCTACAAAATTCTAACTAAAATCAATGAAGATCGCGATTTACCTGAAATTAAAAGAACTGATCTCTCGAAATTGTTCAGAGAACTTAATTTTTGCTGGAAAAAAACAGACAGAAAATCTGTTCTTTTAGGTCGTCTGAAAAATGTCCGTTGGAGAAGGAAATATCTCTTTCAAATAAAAGGTAGAGTTGCTAGAAATAACACAACTTACAAAATTAGTAATTTAAATGAACTTTTGAAAAATTTTTTTGCATAAAGTTACTGCGGAAAATTGGGAAAAATCCATATAATAAAAGAATAAAACAAAATGTGAGAATTCGATCTCATGATCGGTGAGATAGAGGAACCAATTATAATTAATTTGAGCGAAGATAGTTTCCCTGACTTTGATTAGGAATAAGATACGTAATGTTTACTAGTGTAAACACAGTTTATTATTTGAATTTTTGTTTTTGTTGTATTTTATTGTTTAATGTTGTTTATATGTTTTTTATATATTTTTATTTTAGTGTGTCCCACTCTTTAATTTTATATATATTTAATTCCAATTAGCCATAAGTTTTTAATTATTTTATTATTGTATTTATATCTTTTTCTTAAGCGTGTAGAATTAACATGTTTATCTTATTTTTTTGGGGCTATCGGATTTCCATATAATAAAGTAAATTAAATTAAGATATGAGTACAATAGAAATAAAAATAAGTAGGTCTAATTTTAATTACAACATATAAAAAGTAATTACATTTGAATCCCTTTTTAGTGTTTACCTGTAATTCTGCAGATGGTTTAAGAAATAAATAAACTGAAACGTCAAATACACTAAAAATGTTTTTAATTAATAATAAAATGACCGATAGTCCCAAAAATATTTTAATATTATATGGATGAATTTATTTTTTCATATATGTTTAACTTTTTGTATTTTTGATAATGGATATTTTGTAAGTATTTAAATAATAACTTCAAATTTTTTGAGAGAATAAGACTACGTTTTAGTCCATTATTATAGACCGGTATTTTTGGGCATAAAATTTCTAATCCATTCTTATGAAAAATATATATGTCTAACTGATTTTGCTAAAGACACCGGACTAAAGAACACAGGTAGTTTGCGAACAGAAAAAGGGTAAAAAATGATTTATTACTCTCTCTAGTTCTTAAATAAACTGTAGTATGAGAGGAAAAATCGGGTCCATTTTCCCAAACTCAAAGCTTTTGGGGGGGGGGCGATCGCCCCCACCGCCCCCCCCCCTTGGATCCGCGCCTGCATGGGTCATACATCGGGCCAAACTAGACTGAATATCTTCTTATATGTAGATTTTGACAACGTTAGGTCGAGGCAGCCCGTCGGTTAGGAGCTTCGATCATACTCTAGATATAAACAACAATAGATTTGTCTGAAGGCTATTTATGGTCGGTGGGGGAGACGCTTTTTTGATGTTTGACAGACATAAACATATTTACTTATCTTGTCTTTCAGTTTAATTGCTTGTCGTGACTTTTTTCGGTGTTTTTAAGTGTTAGAAATTACTATAAATGCAAAGTTTACAATTAATATTAACAAAAAGAGGATTTAAAAACTTATTTTTATCGGTAAATATTGTTAGATTGTTTACATATTGAAAATAACAATAATAAAAATTTAGGCAACCATATATTCATAGTTTGTTTTCAGAATTGACGTACCCAGGGGTATGTTCGAAGGACGTACCGATGATACTCGTTTAAATAATGCAATTAGAAAAGGATAGCATAAAATCGGCATGTCTGTACCAAGAAATTAAATATCTGTTTATCAACACTTTTTGAAATATAAATAAAAATATTATTACGTTATTCAGCGTTCAAACAACCGGGCCCTAGTTCTGACGTTATGCTACTTCTATAGGGGTATGTTCGAAGGTTAGGAGGCAAAAAAGTATTTTTTATCTGCGCATTCGCCACATTGTCAAAATTTGCTTTAATTAGTGAACCACTATGATGTTCCAAACTATGAACTTGCGCATTCGCCAAAGTTTTTTTTTTTTAAATATTAATTCAAATTTTGTTAAAATTCAAGATGTTTTCATCTCTTAGCTGTTTTAATATTGTAAAGTTAGGTATTAATGAAAACTTACTTCTCCAAAGATGAACTAAACTAGTAAAAATATAAAATAAAGAAAAACAATGTTTTACAAAAAGAAGCATTTTATTGTGTATGAGCATTGACGAAATATACAAATTTCTTTGGTACAACGTTACACAAAATGCATAAAACAGTAAAACCAAAAATAAATTATTGTCAAAATGAAAAGTATTCAGTCAATGTCAAAAATACACTTTCACCATTATAATAAAAACTTAAGGAATTCATTGTTGCCAAACCAATTATTTGCACGTAATGGCACGGAGTATGGTGGGGTCATTTTTAGTATAGGGAGGTATTATACTGAACAGTCCAGTTTTATTAAACATGTTCGTGGCAGTAATTAAGTGCTCCCTCGTGTTACACGACAGAAAGAGAGAGTGAGCGAATAACAGTATACGTTATCTCTCTCTCCCTCCGAACTTTTTGAACAGCGACAACATATAATGCTATTCGCTTTCTCTCTCTCTGTTTCTTTTTGTCGTGTAACGCTCGCTAAACATATTTATTTTAGTAAATACGTGGAACGCATTCTATATTCGACTTAACTAACCTAAGCTTGTATTGCTGCGGTGCAAATGATCAATTATCAAGCAATGTATGTTTTTGTATAACTTTTTTTTCGAGGTAATTTTATTTGATATGAATTATCTTATTATTTATCTTTTTTCTGCGAGTTTACGATAGAAATATTTTATAGTATTCTCTTAAATACACATTTGGTTGTTATTTTGTAGAGGATATCATAATAAATTTAAAATGATGGTGCTGATCATAGGTTCAATCAGGCTTATTCTCACTATAGGGCCGCTCTAGATACGCTCTTGATGCGCTCTCGATCTGGTAAAATATCATTATAAGAAACAATGAACTTATTCACACTATCGGTTTTGAGATTTCGATATCGTAAACTCTTTTTCATTCGAACCGAGAGTGGCACTATAATGAGAATCAAACTAAATACTGATAGAACTAAATGGTAGCAAACAAAAGTTATTATTACACTGTGAGAGTGAGTCCACACGATAAGAAAAATCTGGGCGTAAGCGTAGCGTAATTACTGCCCTCGATTCATTGGAATGAACAGCTCGGAGCTGTACAGGTGCAAAAAACGTTTGCTTTATTCAAGTAGTGCATTATGCCTCGGTGCTTGTCAGATCTGCTTTCCCCTTACTCCTCAAGCACCAATAAAAATATTTGGTGTATAAAGCCCTTGCAGCTATCAGTTATCATTTCTAGATGCTATTTTTTAGGTAAAAACATTTTATACACGAAATGGAGACACAAAAATAAGATTATTTCACAAGATATCGGACTTACCTTCATAGTTTTTTTAGCGAATTGCGAAATATTTATGGCCGAAAATGCCATGACACCCGACAAAACTCAAAACTAATAAGTAATAAAATAATAGTTTTACCTTTTTGTCTTCAATTTGTTTTACTATGCATATTAAAAACACACATTCCAAAAATATAGGTTATTTACTGTTCAAATTAACACTTTAACCGCTTTATTCAGATTTGCTCGGAGCTACTCAGAGTTTGATGCACCTGAGCTTGAAATTCTTGAATCGAGGGCAGTAAATAAGACATATGTCAAATTTCAAGCATTGTGATTTGTTGGATTTAAAAAAAGACAAAGACCGAAGATTTCCCGCCTAAATCCGCCTTTTCCAAGGTCATTACGCCAAATGATGTTGAACTTTTCAGCGAACTGCTTTAAAAATGATGGAAACTGTTTATTTTCAATATTTTGTATGAAAACATAACTTATGTTTTTTTTAAACTTTGTTGTTTTATTTATTTATTTTATTTAGCGCGTTTTGAAATAATGGATATTTATGAACTATGTTAAATTGTTTTAATTTATTAAAAATGCTTGTTACCGAAGATCATTACTGCTTGGTCCTCAAAAAAAAAGATTTTTGTTCATTTTTTTACTAATTTTATAACAATTGCAATAACACAGGTGTTCGTTATATAAATTAAAGCTTATGAAATAAAGGCCATTATATAATACAATTTCTATTAAACGACGATCTGTGATATCGAGACTCTAATCCACAGACATGCCCTTAGCTATGGTTACCAGATCAAATAATGAGATTCCCTGACAATATCCCTAACGTTTCTGTAAATCTCCGGACATTTTATCTGAATGTTGTATGTTAAGGCAGTGAGATTTTCAAAATTTTTGCAATCAAAGCATCAAATGCCATATCGAGTGAATATTCTCATTAATGGGAGCGTAGTGGACTAAGGAGAGACATAGACTGTCTATATTGTTATAAGCTTTGCCTTTCGCTGCCACCAATGTTATAACTTTGCTAGTTCTGCTTTTAGTTTATCACTGGTTTCGATGAATTCAAATAAGTCTTCTAATATTACTTTTTTAATATTTTATTATAATGTTCACTAAATCATGAGGTAACAACAGTTTTTGTTCTTACTTACTAATTTAATGTTACTATTGTAGTTTTTTGATTTTAGTTCCTCTCGTCTCAATGTTCATGTCCTAGTTATATTCTATTCTGTATCTAAATTATATATTTTACAGTGATAGGCGTACTAACAAATATAACTTATAACTATTTATTTACATGATTACTGAAATGAAAAAGTGTGTATTTATGGGACGATGACAATATGAACAAAACTAATGGTCTCTGTAAAAAGTAAAGTTTTAGAGTTTCGGAGATTAAGGCATGCTTTTGTTTGAGCCTATTAGAACATAAATTTACTTAAGATATAACTGTTTCTTAAGGGAGTATTAAATATTAGACTATAATTATCTATTAATCCATAAGAGTAACTTAAAAATATATATAGTAATTTAATAATTGATAATTTGTAGTAATAGTTGGTTTACAACAATGTCTTCTGTTAAGGTTCTACTCTAGACACAATTTAACTTAAAGAACATATCATGTGAAGAATGCCATGAAATGGTTATAAAAGTCCAGCAATTGCCAAAAGAAACATCAAGCAATAAAAAGTATGAAATTAAATTTATTAATATACTAAATTAACAATTCACTCATTCTGTTAACGTTTAAACAATTTATTTTTTCTCACTAGAATGATTAATAAATATTTTTTCATTACTTATATTTTCCTCTTTTAATTTCAAAAAAATACTGACAATTGCAGTTTTTTCCTGTTTCTTCCTAACCAGGGGCTAAAATTTCAGACATGTCAGGAAAATTTCTGTTGTCAGGTAACCCTACCCTTAGCAAATTTTATATAAACCTATTATAAACAATTAAAAAGTAAAAATTAACATTGATGGAAATTTAATAACAGAAATCCAGTTAGTGTCATACGTAATGTATTCTTCTAAAAACTACAAACAATTGTAATTATTAATACGATTGTTAAAATGACACTTTATATTGAAACTCTCGTCTTTGAACTCCTTGGCAATTCTCTACCAGGTAGAAGCGGCAAACTTCGGAAATAAAACTAGCTTTAAAGAGTCTCATTATCGCACAAGTAACATGACTAATTTCATCAGCTAAATATCACAATGTTTTTTCAAACCTAGTAATAAGGGTATAGCTGTACACACTTCCATAGCGTGTTTCCTATTTATTGGCCCAACAACAGCTTTTCAAACTCACCAAGAGTAACAGGAAAATATTTTTAAAAAATCAGGATCATTTTCTCGCATTTCTTGAATTAAATCATTAATATGTCTAAGCCTTTCTCCAATGTTTTTCTCAAAAACAGACTGGACCTAGTAGCGACGACTTTTCCGTTTTTTTTAATAAAGAATATATTAATAATGTCCTTATCTTTTGTAATTTTTTCTTTAGTTTTCTTTTTCTACATAACAACATTGCTGCAATTATTTTTTTATTTTCTTTCATTTTAATTTATACATAAATAAATATTTTCAAAAAAATCAGAAAAAAGTTAGGTTACCACAAAAAAAACATACACAACACTTTACGACTCCACGACTGCACGATAAAAGTTGCCCGTGTGGACGAGACATTTTTAACATAAATGGGCGTAATACGCCTACGCCGAAATTTTTGTTATCGTGTGGACTCACTTTCAGTGTACCGATTCAAACAAGCCCTCCTCTCTCAATCACACAAACCTCCTATCCCATGCCAAATATCCTCCACGAAATAATTAAAAGGACCGCATACGTGTAACGACTTGGGCTTGGTGTGAGAGAGACGTAAACATCTCAAAATATAGTGCTTTTCTCTCTCTACAGGGGTCGAATGGAGCTACATATTGCACACACGTTATTCAGGCGAGGGGTCTTCGTCATGTGTGCGCGACGCTTAGCCTCGCTCCTTTAAAAAAAGAAAGACGATACCCTTTAATGTTTGCGTCTCTCTCGCCCAAACTCAAGTCTGTACACAGGTAATGCACGCATTAAAAGGCAAAGAGAGAGGTAGGACGAATACGAGGTTGTACCTTTTCTCCCGCTCCGAATCGCAATTGGCAGGCGCGCGGTTGGAAATTAAAGGAGCGGGGGAGGTAGCATAACCTCATATTTGCTCTTTCTCTCTTTACCATGTAACACGCGTGTTACAGGATGCTAGAGAAGTGCATGATCGTAGGGTTTTAATTACTATGGCTGTCGATCTATTTTTCGAAATTAGAAATTCATTTATGATGTAGTATGTCTCTATGAATTGTTACATCTTCATAAATTAATAAATAACCTCACATTTGAAAAAAAATTGCTTACAAAAAATTGTGTGGTTGTACGTGAAGAAAGCCTCTCGACTATTTTAAGTTATAATTCAAATCGTATATATTTTAAGACTTTAAGATGCCATTAAGTACTTCACACATTGAGGATACTTTTACTTCCAGAGAAGCAGGCATAAAAAGGCTTCTTGGCAACATTTTAAATTTGAACCTACAGCATGAAATTAATGAAAAACATATTATTAGTATAATAAATAAGTTTTTATCTACTGCAAAAGATCGTAGGGAGGGTTTAGAATATTTAGATGTTGTGATAGACAATTGTAGTTCTTCAATAATCATAGAGAATGCTATAAGTTGGGTTAACCATTGTATCATTAAATTTGATGATGATGTGTTAAGAGAATTAAAATTACGAATATTAGGTAGGAATGAATCATTAAAATGTTCATAGATTTAGAAATTATCTTTTGGAAGACGTCAACGCAAAAATTTTGGGGATTAAATTACAATATATTATCAACTCTATTAATAAATCAATTATGCTAACCACTATGACAATATAAAAATTAAAGGAATTACTCCTGCAGAGCCTGATATTGTTTAAAAGTTTCTTACCAGTATTAACTGCAGATGCGGCCTAAGATTAACGATTGCCCACTATCCCAAAGGTCTCAAATTCAAAAAAATAGACTTGTCTGCCTCCTATGTTAGGAACGTAGAAATTGCTTAACACCCCCTGTCAACAACTTGCTTTTGCTTATCTTACTGTACTGTCTTGTATGTAAATAGGGTGGGGTTAATTTTGATCTTCACACTTGTGATATTGCCCCCCATCTAAGAGAGGCTGGATCCACCCCAGATTATCTGATGTTAAATAAAAGAAAATCTTGCAGGAATTGGACTATTCTGCAGGATTTGGTATATTCTGTAAAATTTAGAGTAACCTGCAGTACTTCAAGTATTGGAAATTTATTACTTTAATTTAATGAAGGGAAAGGCCAGTATTTATAGTGTTGGTATTAGATTTGTTTCATTTTTCAGAGTTATGAAAATTTAGAGCAAAAAAATAAAAAGTTTACCTAATACTTTTTTTAGATTGTCAGTAACATTTAATTATTGGATAATTTGTAAATATTTATGCTAATAAACTGCTTTAAATTTGAAATATACCTACCTAGAGAAGACAAAAAAAACTTTTTTTTAAATTAGATATAAAGCGCTCTTATAGGGTACCACCTATTTAAGAGGGTTAGGTGGTTGTTGCTTGCTTATATGTCGTATTTTTCCAAGTACATAACTGTATCATAAATGTATTTACTTTAATGTTAAATCCCTTACTTGATTTCTAAATAAGTAGCGATAGAAAAATAAAATTTAAAATAGACTGTTCTTTTACCTTTTTCAAATTTTGGCATAAATTTCATGTTATGAACTATTTTTTAGGTGAGATAATTGAAGTTGCTCATAATGAATCTGACTTTAATAAAAAATTTGTATCTGATTATATTTCTAAATTATTTGATAACTGTACAACAACTTCTTATGTTAATCCATATGAGTGTAAGGCAGCACTGAAAACTCTTACAAACTTAATGCGATGTTATCCAAGTTGGTTTGGGCATCATAGACAGAAAATTGAAAATTTTTTGATGATTTTCTTGGATAGTGAAAATGCAGATTTAGTGCAAAGTGCTGCTCTGACCTTTCATTATTTGCAACAGGTAAATTTTAACAAGTCTATTATACCTACTAATATTAATCTTATAATTTTAACATAAAAAATGCCTTTGTACTTTACTAGTAAACTTCCTAGTGCATAATTTAAATTTTTGCCAGCCTATTGAAGTCATTATTAATTTTATACATTTTTTTTTTGTAAAAACAATTTAAGTTTAAATACCAAAATGAGGAAAAATAAATAATTTTTATGGGATTGCAAGTAAAATAGACCTTAGTCTATTACTTTCAACTGTTAGACACACACATATTTGGAAGGTATTTGATATTATGGGGATTATAGTAGCAGAACATGATATTTTATAATTTATTGAAATCTAATTTTATCTTTTTTATTTTTATTTGCTTCTAACAGAAAATAATAAATCAATAGGAAAGTTAAATTTTAATGTAACAGACTAAAATATATGGATTAACAATGTTAGAAATTAACAAAATATTTGTAAATATCGCCGATATCTGAACTTGACTGTATGGGCAAGGTTCTTGAATCCATAATTGTTGATCGATTATTATCAAATTTCCATAGAATTTTATCAGAACGTCAACATGGCTTTCTGCCAGGACGCTCTTGCCAAACCAATCTGTTTCTATACTCTATCTAACGACAGCTGTGGACTCGGGCATTCAGGTCAACTCAGTTTACTTTGAATTTAAAAAAGCATTCTACAGAGTAGGTCCCTCTATAGTGCTCAACAGACTATATTCACTTGGTATTACAGACCCTCTACTATCGTGGATTTCTAGTTATCTCACCAATCAAACACAAGTAGTTAAATTCAATAATACTTTATCTAAACTGATAAATGTAACGTCCAGTGTACCTCAAGGGTCGCACCTGGGACCTATTTTTTTCTCATTTTTATAAATGATCTTAACAGTGTATTTGAAAACTCAATTTCTCTTCTGCGCTGACGACTTGAAGGTATTTAAGAGAGTAAACAATACTGACGATTGCCTTCTACAATTTGATATTAATAAACTAATGGAATGGTGTGAGGCAAACCAGATGCAACTCAACAACTCAAAATGTAAGATCATGGCATTTTCTAAGAAGAAATCTCCAATTTTACTTCCCTACATCATCTCTAATGCCTTTCTGACCAGAGTTTCCTTAATCGATGACCTAGGCGTTATTTTTGACACCGAATTATGATTTAATTTTATTTATATAACGTACAATTCAGAATGTACTATTTGGATTTATTTTGTGATTTACCGTGTGAGATAAATAAATAAATAAATGTGCATAGAAAAAAGATAATGATTGTATTAAAATATTTATTAAAATTTTATAAAATATTTCTTAAATGTAACACCGTAATTGTGGTACTTTCGGCAAAATTATAAAAACCTTAATTTCTTCTGTGAAAATCTAAAGAAAATATTGCTTTTGCTTTGTCTTAAAAAGGAAAAATATTGTTAATTTTACCTAACAATTCATAATAACATAAAATATAATTAAGTATCTTATAGAAAATGCATCAATTTAAGTAAATTTTTTCTGTGGCTAAAAAGATCCAGCAAGACACTTATATTATTATCCTTGATGTGATTATAAGAAAAACATATGTTTAAGAGATAATTTAAACACAACACAATAGACTTTAATTGGTTTTCAGTCCCATAACTTAAAATTTTAATTGGTATGAAACTGGTAATTTAAAATATTACTTCATTACTTTTTCTAGGTTGGTAGCGCAGGTGTTAACAGCGCTAATCACAAATTAAATTTTACTCAGAATTTTCATAAGCTATGCAGAACAGTTCACAAACTGTATGACATTTTCTTTGAAAATGAAAAAGAGATATTTAATATAGAAAGGTCAAATGATGATGATGTATTTGAATTCCAAGATGATCCAAGTAGTAATGCTCAAGTTCTGTCCCATGTTAACGCAAAGAGAATAAGAAATGTTTTACTGTTTATCGAAACAATGATTAAGTAAGTTTAAGCTGACTTTATTCATATAAAATCAATTTATATATATTAAATAATTAATATCTTTAAAAAGCAGTTAATAGAGATTGCTTACAAATTGAAGTGATCAAATTCTCTGAAAATTAGGATAAGCACACTTTTTGATTTTTGTCAAAATTCAAGGTGATTTCATTTTCATTGAACACTTGATATGTGTGTGTGTGTGAGTGATGTACTCTATGCTAGACAAAGAAAGTTTTTTACACAAGTTAATGAGCAAGGCGATGTATATGAACTGATATGTCAAGGTTTTTTTGGTGTATTTAACATTCTTATGTGTACTTTTAAAATTTTAGAACAAAATTCCCTGTAGCTAAGGAAACCAAACCGAAAGAACTATTAGAGGTGATTACAAGGGGAACTTCAATTCATAAGTGTATCAGTGGAGACAGTATAGAATCACTGGAAACCTACCAATTTTCATTTTTATTGTCTGAAATTCAGTGCTCAGTATTGAAACTATTGAGACTTTTTATTATATGGTAACAAAATGTTCGTATAATAATTTTACTATTATCTAAATGAATTTGTTTTAGGTATCAAACAAATTGTTTACCATTTTCTTATTCAATTTCTAAAATAGTAGTGGATTGCATTGAAAGAAGTCATAACTGTGACTGTTTCAAATATGACAGGTATGTTTTTATAGTCTAATGCCTAAATTTTTTATTTGGTCACTAGAAATATTTTAAAATTGAGTCATGCATCTGCTGAAGTTACTGTTCGGTGCAGGAACCTGAGTATTATAAAATTAAATTTTTTGTAATTATTCATAAATAATAGCCTAATTTTCAGGCCGTTCTTTATCGACCGACAGGTCTATTCGAGAGAATTATGGTTTTCCACGCCTATTAAAATCAGTGTAATTTTAAAATCGTCCGGATGATAATTTGCCGCTAAATAGTGGCTAATTAGTTGTGAACGAAAAAAAATTTGTCCTTTCTTTTTAGAAAAAAATATTGTATGTTTTGCTAACTTGATATAAAGTTAATGAGACACCTAATGCAGTTGTTATTAAGAAATAATTTTGCTAGTAATTTGCCGTGACAGAATGGCAATGTGCGGAATTTAGTCGAGACCGATTTCGTCAAGTATTCGCGATTAATCAATTGAACGGCGAATTCTTATAGTGTATTCGTGACCATCACATCGAATCCACTGTCCACCATCCAAAAACAAAGTTTAAAGTTTATTTTTTTAGCGATAAAAAATGCTTTAAACAGTTATAATTATATTTCAGCTGGTATTGGTCCTTGAGTACCCAAATATTTGCTTCAATTTTCTTTGGATTGGCTTTTAAAATACTCCGATCCATAAACCGCAAGTTAACAACAAAGTAAAGAAAAAAGAATATTTAAAAAAAGAATAGAAATTAAGTATGTCTTATAGAGTTCCATGTTTTTTAATTGGCAGTTTTACCTACATTGTACATCAAAATATTGCACCAATTTGAAAAATTAAAATGTCTTTCACTCGTCTAACAATTTTTACCCCCATCATTTTTGCACTGATAAACTAACTATTTTGATTTAAAGTTATATTTTAAATATTTGAAGATTGAGCTTATCATGAAAAAATTTATTTGATCTGAAGTAAAGTTCCAACGTTCCGAGATTTCACTGGTGTTTCATTTTTTATTTCGGGATATCATGATATTGATGATGATGTCACATCCTACTTTATTAATTCATTAGAGGAACTCCGGTTTGAGTTGGTTTGAAATCTTCGATATTATATTATCTACTTTTTGACTACTAATTTTAACATTGCCTGCCATTACTGTATGTCGAAAAATACAAAGATAGTTTCAGAATGCACAGTGAAGTCCACGGCTGGGACACAAGGCTCAGGGACAACTTGGTACCCGCATATTTTCATTTGGAAAGGTGTCGGAATGGGCCTGGTTGTTTGGCAGTAAATTTCTTTAATGTTTTGCTTCTGTCATTGAGAGAACGTCCGGATAATCTTTTTAAATATAGAATAAAACAAATTTTAATCCAAAATGCATTTTATAATTTTGACGAATTTATTCATTACAAATTTTAATCACAATTTTAAACTAAAACTAACCTAGGCTCCACGTGTAAAGTATTTAATTAATACTTTAAATGTAAGTGTATTTATAGTGTTTTTTTCTTATTTTATTGACTGACGAATGTAAGTGTTGTAAAACATGGTACTGATTGGATAAATTGAAATTGAAATACTTTTAAATAAGCAAAAAAGTGGCAATTGCTATTAAATACTTTTTGTTTATATTTGTATTTTAGTTTATATCAAGAATCGTCCTACAGAGCTTTAAGTGAATGGCTATCTATTTCAAAAAGTTCTTTGCACCCTCAGTTCCAGTCGCAAATTTTGGTGTGTATTTTAAAAGATATTACACCTATCAAAACTCAAGTTACTTTGACTATTTCTGAAGCATTGTCTGGCAAAAGGTCTCAAAAGGCCAAGAGAAAAGCTATAGCAAATAGGATTATTTCAAGTGGAAGTCAAAGTTTATCTGAGTAAGTACTTGTTCACAAAGGAAAGTTGCAATATTATCTCTAATTATGTCTAATCCCACTAGAAACATAAACATAAAAGAGTGCGCTAAGTTCTCTTATACCAGATTTCTCAGCGCCTAAAAATTTTTATATTTATGATGGGGAATATAAATCTGCACCTCCCAATTTGTGAATTTAAGGTTGTAAAATGGAAGTCATTACATTTTTTTTGTATGCTTCATCCTTAGTATATAGAAAATACTTTGTGATCTTCATAAATCAATGAGTGGGTGTGTAAACCGTTTAAAACAGACGCTTATGGCATGTTAATGAACTAGTTTTAGTAACAAATCCAATTTTCATGTATCTAGCTAACTAAACTTGTTTGCGGTAAAATACTTTAAGTTTATACAGGGTATCTTTAAAAGGTGTGGCGCAAATTCCTGAGGTTATAGCCCAATTTAACTTAGTCCAAAAGTTGATAGGTTGAAGTTGAAGGGTTTATGACGTCATCGATATTATTTTTCAATTGTAAACTTTATTTTTTATATCAGAATCGGGGCACAATTTTTTATTTACAATAAGTTAAATATCAGTGTTGGTACATAAGGAAATTGTCAAGAAAAATTACTGTAAAACTTTAAAATATAAAAAAAACTTTGGTACCATATAAATTAAACGTTCAAACTGGGCCACGTTAACAATCTGACAATAACCAAATTGATAAATAAATTCTTTTTAAACGTTGTTGATGACATCTGCGGTTATGTTCCGTACTTCTTGGCGTATTCGAACTTTTAGGACGTCTAAATTCTCGGGCTGGGTCACGTATTCTTTGGTTTTTAAGTATCTCCACAATAAATAATTAAGGAGGGTCAAATCTGGTGATCTGGCTGGCCGCTCAATTGTCCCTCTTCTGCCTATCCAACGATTCGGAAAAACCTCATCATAATAAGTACGGACAGGGGTAGCGTAGTGAACTAGACATACTTTTTATCAAGAACGACTTTTTCGCGACCAAAAAAAATTATTTATGTTACTTGAGTGGTTTTTGTGAGAACTTGGTTGAATAACTATAGTTTTTTTTTGTTAATTTGTCTACTATATGATAATTTTTAGTTTCGTTCAGTTTTAGTTTGTCTGGCAATTTAAATATTTTTATTTATGTTTGTATATAAAATATATTTTATTTTTTAGCTCCTCGACACTTTATGAAAAAAACAATGAGATAAATACCTGCAAGTTTGCATTAACTGCTTTAAGACATCTACTAGAGTTAACTAAATTGAATGTGAAACCAGCTTTATTGAAGGTAAGCGTTTAAATCCGTTGTAGTATATTGAGGAGAAAAATAAAATTTAAATTTTTCTCCTGTATCGGTGTCGAACAGAAAATTAACGAGATAACATTTTGTTTTTTAATATTATTTTATTTCGTTCAATACATTTTCACTTCTACAGTGTGTCCCACGACGAACTGCCGCGATCGATTTCTCGTAAAAAACTTTGGAAAATTTTTAAAATTTGGGAGTTTACTAAAGCCGATGGGGTTATTTTGGCTAAAAACATTTTCAAGATGGTGGCATTTTCGGCTGTACTGGAAGTTGATGCGTTCTTGCTTATTTTAAATGGAGCATCCTATGTGTTATTTCTTTTTTAAATTCTACGTAAAATTATAGACCTATTTCATGTATAATGTCCTATACCTGGCATTGGCTGGCCTAAACTAGTAACTTCTTCTATATGAAAGCCTTTATTATTTAATTGGAGTAGGTTGCCTTTTAGAAGGGGATCTACCTTAGTGGACTGTGTTGATGTTTTGATAATAAGTAAACACAGGATGATCAAAAACGAGCATTAAATATTAACTTGAAAAAATCCCTAAAAGTTATCTCTTTTAGCATTTAAAATAAGGGTGACTTTGTAGAAGGTTGTCTACTCCAGAAATTTGCAGTTTTTGAAATATTGACAATTTAACATTTTTGTATTGTAAAAATAAAAAACGGCTTACCTGCACAGGGAAACAATTTATTTTAATAAGTGTTCAAAATTTCCACTCTGCACATCCAAACATTTTTCGCATCTCCGAGTTAGTTCATCATGAGTGGCTGCTCTAATTGAATCTGAAGATAAACTTTTGAACGCGTCCCTTACCCTTGCCATACAACTTCCATCGTTGTCACTGGACTACAATAAATGATGTTTTTTATCGTTCCCCATATAAAATAATCTAAGACAGGCAAATCAGAACGATAAAGCTACAGGAAAGGTCCATTGTTGACAATCCACTTGTCATAGAATGTTGCTTGTAAGAAGTTGGTAACTGGAACGCTATCGAGTTGGTAAAAATTTGCCCTTGTTCCGCCAGAAGTAAATTGCTTAGATATTGATTGTCAGGTTTCTTGAAAACTCCGCAATCTTACTGCATGAGGATTTGAATCACTTCAAAAATGCGAATTGGGTCTGTTAAAAGGCCATTTTTCGTAAATTTTGCTTCATCACTTCAAATTATATTCTCCAAAAATCGAGGGTTGTCTTGTATCATCGTTAATATAAATTCGCAAAATTGCACTCTTTTCGGCAATAATAAATACGGGAGGAAGTTGTCTTTCAACAGAATACTATGTATTTAGCTCTTTGAAATTCCTGTTTGTAGAGCCATATGTCATAGGATATGCCGCAAAATATCCCAGAATTGCAATTTCGTCATTTTCATTATTGGAAATAGGTTTCCTTTAATGAATTTTTTCCTTAAGGGTGCTAAAATTTTTGAAATTTTCCAATATTCTGTTTAACACTGTTGTGTTTATCTAGATATCTATCAGCAAATATCTGGCATGTTCTTGATCAAACTTTATTACATCCTGTTAGATAATAAATAAATTTAAATAATCTTTGTCTGTATAATTTAAGCGTTCCTGCAAAAATTTTATTCATAATTGTCAAATGGCAAGTAATAGTGACATTTCTGTAGTGCTCTTTGTTATCTTTCGTTGCATTTCGCCGTCACGGCGAACTAATAACAAAATTTAAAAGCCATATAGCGTTTTTACAATACAAAAATTTTAAATTGCCAATATTTAAAAAACTGTAAATTTTTGGAATAGACTACCTTATTCAAAGTCATCCTCATTTTTAATGCTAAATGAGAAAACATTATAAAAATAGGGGGTTTACATTAAAAAAAAAATGTTTTTTAACAATTTTTTCAAGTTAATATTTAATGTTGGTTTTTGATCATTCTGTATTTATTTATTAGCAAAACATCAACACAGCCCATTAAAGTAGGTCCCTTTCTAGAAGGGAACCAATCCCCAATTAAATTCTCAAGGCTTTCATATAAGAGAAATTGATAGTTATGTTTAGGTCTGCAAACTCCATTTTTGACATAAGATTTAAAATATGTCAAAAATACATTCATGAAATATGTCTTAAATTTTGCATAGAATCTAAAAATGAAATAACACATAGGGTCTTATATTAAAAAAAAAACAAGAAGGCATCAATTTCCTTTATAACAGAAAGTGTCACCATCTTGAAAATATTTTAGCTAAATTGCCTCCATTGTCTTTAGAAAACTGTCAAATTTCCGAGAAACCGATGGCAGCATTTCGTCGTGGGACACACTATATTTCATAAAACTATTTATAAAAAAATTCTGGCGGAACTTTCTAATATGAAAAAAAGACCATTATTAACTGTGAGAAATAAAACTATAAAGAGTTAAATCCATCCTGTAGACTAGGTGTTCAGTGTAATCGTTATTGCAGTATTTTGCTTCAATGAATTGAGCAATTCTACACATTCCACACATATATCGCTTATCATACATATCGCCAATCACAATATTTATGGGTTAATTTATAACTTAAGATAAAATTTTTGTCATTTTAGGATCTTTATAAATCAGTTTTCGATTCGTTAACGATTATCCAATCCTCCAAACCCCTCCATCCCTATAGTGACTCAAAATGTCAAGCTAAACTTTATGAAGTATTAGTGGCTATTTATAACCAAAACAGTTTATTAGCTTTGCCTCCTTTGCAAACGAGCTTAGACATATTAACTAGAGGCGCAAATGATGGCAATCGTTTGGTAGTTGAAATCTGTCAGAGAGGACTTGGACAATTAGAGATTTTATGTCAACCAATTTGTCCATCCTTATATTTGGGAATCGAAAGAGAAGAAGAAATGGATGAGACGCAACCAATTAGAGAAGCTGATGAGACTGTGGAAATGATTGTTGAAGAGAGGAATAAAGATGATGTATCAAGTGTTGACTTTGGTATGTTTTGTTATATATTTTTTCTATTTTTGATAATTTCAAAAGATAGAATTAGAAATGGGTTGTACTTGTCTTACTTTACTCTAAAAAATATAAGTTAGACATACAAAATTTTTAATCAGTAAAAATAATTAAGATATTTAAAATTGATATGTTTAAAAGGAAAAAAAAACTTTATTCACATTAACCCAACGTTTCACAACCTTTTCGTATTTGCAATCAAGTTTTAATCTTGCCCTCTTCTTTTTGTCGAGTTCTAACTAAATTTTTGTTGGGGTTTTGATACGCCATCCTAAGTTCAATATCTGCTTACAAGTAGTACATCTTTGTGCCCCCCTTTGTGCTCTTAAAGGGGCTTGTTCAATAAGTTGATAATCGCAGTTTGTTTTTACCTGTAATGTATTTTTTCCAAGAAAATTATTCCTTGTCTTTTACATTTCCAAACCTTTTTATTATTAGACTGGATAGAGCAGCAAACCCGAAAATAGATTAAAAAAGTAGAAAAACAAGGATATTATTTTTAACATAAACTTTATTGGTCGTAAAAATTTTCTAAAACACTTGCTAAGTACATGTTATAAAGGGCATCGAATTTACGTGAATGCCCGCCATGTTCTGATTGTTTTGATTCGAGTTTGACAATTTTTTTTATTACACCAATAAAAATATTGTTTTTGAGATAATTGGTATTAATCATAAAAATTTTCTAGGTCACCCTTTTTGAGTTTTATGTTACAAACGGTACCAAATTTATGTTGGGTGCCCACTATTTCAGTTTGACTTTCAACTTTTTTATTATATTGATAAAACATTTTAAAAATTTTTTAGATGCTTCAACTGATGAATTTCCTCAGAATGACTCGATTAGCCAATACACAGATGATGAACTTAGTGACCAAGGTAGGATGATTTTTCTATTTACTTTCATCTTTTAAAATAAGTTAAACTTTATGACGACTTCTAGCAATCACCTTGTCGAGCAAAAAAGTCAGATCTGCGTTGTTTTCACTATTTTGTTTTAAAAAAGTTTCGACGTTTTTGTATTTGTTACAACGATAGAATGTATAGATCTTAGGAAATAATTTAACATATCTTGAAATTCATTCATATTTTTTCTTGGCACTATTAAATATAAGAGCGAACCTAGAAACTTTTTTGGGTGAGGCCATAAAATTTTCTAACTGTATATATATATATATATATATATATATATATATATATATATATATATATATATATATATATATATATATATATATATATACAGTTATCATTTGTATATCTGTATGTGATATCTTGACGGATGATTCAATAACACAAGAGCAACACCCACCAACAATTTTATATGATGAATTGTACTGGACAGAGTGACATGATGATTCCTAATGAGGACGAAACAGCGCTGTCGTTATTTTCCGATATTCTCCTCACTTTTTACTATGAGAGTAATGTCCACTAATAATCCGTGTCCGTACAGCCGAAAATTTTCTATTTTATATATTTCTACAAATATCCAGAGAGACACACCCAGATTTAACATAAGTGAAGCACTGAGGCAGCATATCACAGTATTTCAGGCAGAAATTCACGCTATCGATGTCTATCTTTGGGAGAATGTGAGGAGGGATTACAGGGGCACGATCGTTCTCATCTTTTCTGACAGTCAGGCTCTAGCGAGCTATCAGATAACATCAAAACTGTCTGGGTCTGGGTTTGTCTTCAAAACCTTAACGCTCTGGCAAAACACAACAGGGTTACTCTTGCGTGGGTGCCAGAACAGAAAGGCGTCCCAGGCAATGAAAGAGCGGACCAACTTGTAAGACAAGGGTCTGCTACTCCGTTTAATGGATTAGACCAAGTACTTTGAATTACTAGGCCTGCTATTCATGGGTGGTTATTCTGGTGGATAAATCAACAACACTAGACCCACTGGAACAACATTCCCGGCCACAGGCACAGCAAGCAATTGCTGAACAGACCGTTCGGCAAACTAAGCCTCGAAATTCTGTGTCTAAGCAATTAATAAATCAGGTTGGTGACAGGACTTATTATTGGGCACAGCAGTTTGAGGAAACATCTACATACAATGGGCATCTTCAGTGAAGAACCATTATGTAGACTATGTGATTAAAAGGAAAAGACAGCATGACATATCAGCTTCGAATACGAAGCTTTAATTTACTGGAGACACCTTCAGGGATCAATCAATTCTGAATGCCTATATCCAGAGGATAAACTAGTGAGCAGGCTGCTAAACCTGATCGAGGCAACCAACCTGTTCATCTAGAACAGATACAGCAAGCGACACAATAAGTTAAGGTTTTAGGGCTTCTTAATCCTGTCCTGGTGTGTCATACAATCAATTAAATGTATATATATATATATATATATATATATATATATATATATATATATATATATATATATATATATATTAATACAAATGTATATTTAATCTGACTTTTCTGACAGAAATCAAAGAAAATTAATAAAATTATAACTTAGCTTTGAGCAAGTATAAAAATCTTCAAAATATAGTAAACTATGTTGTCTTGTAATTTCAGTACGCAAATTATAAAGTTTATGGAGGAATATTTTAACACTTAGAAGGTTAGCAGGTATTGGCGCACGTTTTTTACAACGATGAAATATCTATTTTTCACTAGCAGTTACTTTTTTGCTCTTATTCTGCTTCTATTTATGCTATCAATGTGAAATAAATTTTATACTATTTTTTCAAATTGACATACTAATGAAGTTTCTACAAAATCTGTGCTATAGTCTTAAAGTTATGTGGAAAATAGTAATAACACATTTTAACCCTTTTCAGCCTTACAAAAAGGAATTTGGAAAAATGCAGAAATTACTTTTTAGATAATTGTATGCAGAATATCTCAAGCCAAAAATCATGTTCGTATCGACATTTCTTGTTGAGAAAATTACTTTTTAACAAGCAATCTTAAAATCGACGTCTTACCTCCTTTTCCCCTTTTAAAACGCTAATAACACAAAATCAGGAAATTACTTTTTAGATATTGTTATGAGCTACCTTTTGAAATCAAAGTTGAGTCCATATTTCTATTTGATCAAGAGATATCGATAAATTTATCAAATAACAATTTGCCCCGTTTAACCTTTTTGGAGTGCGAATTTTGAAAATCCTTTCTTAGTGGATGACTACATAATGTTGCCAACCTTTTTGCAAAATTTCATAATTTTATCTTTAATAGTTTAGACTGTTCATTGATATGTCAGTCAGAACAACGCCTTTTATAAAATATAGATTTATTTCTCCTCTTATAATTTAGATATGTAACGTGGTTTTCTGTTGGTTAAGAATGCGCTTAGAAGGTTAGTTGGTATTTGCGTATGCTTATTACAACGATCAAATATCTGTAAACTTATTTTCCATTAACTATATCCATACATATAATTATGTATGTAACGTAATTTTCTATTGGTTAAAATACCAAAGTGACATTGTAATCTCATAAATATTTAGTGTAGCAATTCGTCACATTAACCTACACATCAGTAATATTATCATATATTTATTATTTCTTTTTTAAGGTGTTAATAATGATGAAGAACAACTCGATCAATTAGATGTTGATGTTGAAGATGTCGGTGGTCAAAAAGAACAATCGGAGATGTCTGGACTGTCTAGAGTCACAGATTTAAGTGAAGGTACAACTGAAGTGTTCGAAAATAATGAACTTGAAACATTACAAACTACATTGGACGAAAGTAAAGATCTACCAAGTTGTCCCTCTACTTCCCAAAAGGTAGGTATACAAATATACTAATTGCATTTTGGCGTTTATTTCATACTGAAAATTACTCTTTTTTGTAAAGGAGGAGAATAAAGATCTCGTCATAGAAAATCTACAAGACCAAGATCAATCCAAGAACAAAGATTCTGCAAAGAACGTAGACAATACGATTACATCTGAAGATGTTAAGAAAACAGAAAAAAATAATGAAAACACAATTAACAACGACACTGTAGAAGGGCGGCCTACGGATCAAGATTCACAGATTGAATTACCTGAAGCTATTTCTCCAGACATCAAAAAAAATGTAGATGAAGAAAAAAAATATGCAATCATAGAACCTAAAAAAGAAGAGGAACAACAAGAAATTATATCTGAAAAAAATGGAATGAATGAGGCGGATTCTACAAATCTATATGTGGAGACTGACGAACCATTGGCAAAAAAAGCTAGAGTAGTTCTAGAAGAAGATTTAGACATCGATGACGTGTTTGATGAAACAGCCGAGAAAATCAAAGAGGACAAGAAAGAAGAAGATCCTGATTCCAGTTTTATTGAAGATGATTCATTTGTAGATGAGGTAAAGGATTACTATTGAATCTTTTACAAATTCTTCTTGTAAATAATCTTTATGTTTTTACTATTTGGATTTTTTCGTTATATAAAGTTTGCAGCATTTAGTACAAGCTTAATTATACCAAGTTGTTAAGAGTATATTTCAGAAGATAATTAAAAGAAATCATTGAAATGGTAGGCGTTTGTATTCTTAATAATATTTATCATTACTAAAAATCAATAAAAAATTATGTCACTCCATCAAAATTGGTTTGGCCTCTTTTAGAGCTTGTCCAGATGAGGTGAAATACACGCTAAAGTCCTTGCGCTTATGCATTCTAGCGTTGACGAGGTATTAGGCGTCAATAAGTTCCATGCAACGCATGAAATAAATATTCGCGTGCATTTTGCCAGACTCTCGACTCTCGCTAACCACGTGCTAATTACGCGCGAGTCGAGATATATACACGTGAGGAACATGTAAGTGTGTAAGTAATAGAAAAAATTAGATGGAAATTGGGATAATTTGGATATAGAGTTATTTATTAATGATGTAGAAAAATGAACGGTGATATGAGATATAGAATTTTCTGAATATTCAAGTTGGGATTGAATAAGGAAATCTTGAGATGAATTGGTATCAATATTTTCCGACATTGATGAATCTGAAGAAAAGAGAAATAATCTAGGGAAGTTATTTTATCGGTTAACGGAAGTAGTTAAAAAAAATTTTCTCATGTTGTCTCGGTTTGGGATACAAACATACTGTGAATCATTTTGACTCTGAGAAATCGATGCACTCTGTACATTCTATTTTCTTTGGTAATTATTTTGAGAATGTGAACCGTAGGAAAACGGCTTTTTTAAAAAGAAATGTCTTCCCTCTGTGTTTCGAGGTGGTAGAGCACGATTCTGGCCTTGGGTCTTCCACAATGTTTCTTCATTGTTTTAGAAAACCCAAGAAACGCCACATTTCACTTTACAAAGTCACTTTTAGTTCTGGAAAAAATAGCGAACTGTTGTATTTATTTCCAATAGTAATGGTTAAAATACATTGTTTGTAATATATTTCAGCTATTTTTGCACAAATTTTAGCAAACAAATTAAGAAAAACTTCTATTTGTAGCGAAAAAGGAAAAATAAATTTCGTAAATTTTATCGACCCATCTTGTTCGAAAACGTCAAATATTCGCAGCGACGTTACCAGATGTACAATATTTTCATGATATAAACTTTTATTTAAAAAAAAAACTTGATAAGATTTATCCATCTCAGTCAGCAACATAGTTTAATTTTTGTAATGTAAAAACAAGTGTAAAATTAATTTTAACTAACCGAAATTTTTGTTAGTTTTGGTTAGTTTAGGTTTAGTTTAGCTTTAGTTAATGAAACTAATCTGATTGCTCGCGCGTTTAACGCACAATATAGACTGAAAGTTAACGCGTATACGCGAGAGGACTTAAGCGTGTATTTCGCCTCATCTGGACAAGCTCTGATACTTTTACTTCCTTTTAAAATGGACAGTAGTTAAAAAAAATACTTATTGTGTTCAATCTTTTATTGACTTTCATCAACCAACCTTAATAAAATCGTTCTAATTTTTCTCCCTATTGAAATGCTGATTTTATCTGTGTCTCAATGTTCAGCCGTCGAAATAAGGAAAATATTTTTAATTTTTTCTAGTTTTCTTTGAAAATTATCATTGACTATTACCGCGCCATCGTCAATTTAAAATACTGATAATGAACTATTTTTTTTTTAATTTAAGCATGGCAATGATAGCTTGGTTCCTATATCAGTTACAGAAGAAGAATGATTTAACGCCAAACATCAAATAGTAACACAATGCTCAGAAAAAATTATAAATTAGGTTATCTTTTATTTTAAGCAAAAAATCTTATACATTTTATGGTTCCTTACAGCTTTATGTTAACTATACTTCCTTATATTAGTTAAATTTGTGCGAGTAACAAAACCTCTTCTAAATGCAGGTGATTGATTAAAGTTTTCTACTGGATACCAGCCATTGGTAACTTTGATAGTATTTCCTCTTTCCAGCGGCAGTGATTTTTGCACTCTGCTAGATTGTTCCGGAGCTGTATCCACTATTTCAAAATTTACTTTTGTATTGCTGCTTAGTTCATTAGATTTATTAGGTTTTTGTGTTGATGAATTTTTGTCTGACTTATCGTCTAAATTCGGCAATGGGATTTTTACATATAATATATCGTCAGGTTTGTTCGAATCATTCGCTATGTGGTACTGAACGTGTTTGAAATCGTTACTTTTAATGACGTCAATCAGGCTCTTTATTGCTGATAGTTTTGAATTTTCTTTTTTGTCTGTGCGCATTGATCTAGTTTCGGTATCCGTGCTGTTTGGAGGCATTTCTTTGTGGAGGTATGCTACTGGCCATCGTCTTGGTTGACCGAAACCTCCTAAAACACAAATATGAATAATTAAATTTTAGATTAGAATTTTTTTTAACTTTCTCTATTGTAGTAAATGTTTCAGTTGATAGATTTAAAACGCATACAAAAATTTGTTCAAACACTATTAAAAGTAAAATTTTGCTGTCAATTTGTTGCAGGGATTTAGTGCGCAATATTCTCCCTTTTCAAGGATTTTTCTATGAGGCTACTTAAAAAGTAAGGTTTTCAATCCATTATCACTCAACTTAAATTATTTAAAGCAAAAAATCACATATGAAATTCACGCGATTTCAAGAGCGATGCTCCAGCAAGTAATTGAAAATTTCAGTTCGAGGCTAAATGATTGTGAAGAGGCGGATGGTGCGCATTTAAGGATAGTTGTTTTTCATAAATAAAAATTCAGATACTACTCTATAATTCAACAGCCATTAAACAAGTCTGAATTAATTCTGATATTTTATTTTTTAAGGATCAAAAACGCAAAACATTATTTCGTACCGTTCTCTTGACTGTGTGGATAACGTGCAGAATTAGTTGTTTTATCGATTGCCCAAATAAGTTATTTTCTTGAGGATTATTACTTGAATAACTTTTTATGAATTTATTACAAGGTTTTCTATAACTAACAACAGTATTACAGTGGTTATTGCGTCAATGTCTGGTCATAAACTATGCCATTTTTGAAATTTTTTCTAGTTTTGAACTTTTACTGTTTATTATTCTTTAATCCTTTTAATAGTGTTTTGTGGGCGTCTTTTTTTTGTTCAAAATGAATAATTATTATTTTGGGTTACTGAAAAAAAATGTCTTAAATTAAGTTCGTTTGGTTAAACAATTTATAGTTGGACTTGAGATTGACAATTAAATGTAGGATCACAGTCAGATTGCAGGTTAACAGTGTCGGTGGAGTTCTCATTTTATAAAACAGTAGGTAGGTAATTACTAAACAATAAGTTAGTTTTGGTAAATGACATGAAATAAATTACTCTACCTGGTTTTGGTGGACTCAAAAATTCATTGTCAAACTCCTGTTCATACTCGTCCAAGCTAGGTCTTGGTGGTACAGGCCTCTCAGGACTATTAGGTCTGTCAGGTCTATACCCTAGTGTTTGTGGAGGTGGCGGAAGAGATCCCGAAGTTTGCCATGGCCTTCCATTCTCTTCAAAACGATCAATGTTGTTATGAATGTAGGGGTAGTATTGATCGTTGCATTTACGCCATTGAGTTCTTGTTGGACCGACGTAACACCTTCAAAAAAGAGTAATCACGTTATACAAATAGTCGTGAAAAATTTGAAAGTAAATTCTTTACCAAGAATAAGGATACCCATTTGAGAATCCACAATGATGATCTGGGCTGCAGCAATAATCCCAAGCACTTTTATCACCACCTTCTAAGTCGCAGAACCAAAATCCAGCTATTTTATTTTCCCTGCATAAAGTTCCTCGTCTACAGGGCCACCCACTTACACTATAAACTCTCCAAACATCCAAGGCATTTGAGTATCCTTAAAAAAAGTTTTATATCTAATTTTTATAATGCTTATTACGCTAGGATTATTAATGCGAACTATCATAGCGTGGGTATATTGTGCTAATTTTTACTGTAATACAAATATAAAACAACACAGCGCTGAACATGCTTATTATATTTCTTTTGTCTCTCATTGAAATTCCTGTTACCCAAATAGTACAAAAATAATAAAAAATATAAAAGAGTGGATGTTTTAGAAAATTTGTTAATTAGACAATATTTCTTGTTTTATTTACCCGTTCCATATTTGTCTGTGTATTCAATTCTCGTTCCTGATAGTCCATTATGTAAGGGTTTTTCCGCTAAATTAATGCATTCTGGATTATAATTGTCCCAAGTAAATAGCCATGAATCAGGATCGTGTATATAATCCACGTTCGGTAATAAATCTCTTTGCACAATGTTCGAGAGGAAGCAGTTGTGACCGACTTTGGGTCCATCAGTTCTAAATAAAAAAAATACAATTAATATTCCAAGTTTAGTTTAGTATTGTCATGATGTTTTAAGTTATTAAATGATAATTAGGATACTTTTTGTGGTACATTTGTATAAGAAAAACTACCAAGAGTTGACACGATTTTTATCAAAATGATAGATTATGGAAATCATTTAGATTATACATAAACTATCTTTTCAAATTTATAACAATTCCCTAAAGATTTTTGCAAAAGTTACTAAGACGGGAAGTTTCGTCATGCTACTACGGGACTATTAACTTTTGGTATTTGCAACCATTTAAATACTGACCGAGGAAATGAATAATTCAGAAAGTTGCGAAAATGTATTAGAAATAATGTAACCTACTACGAAAATAGGCCTTTCTTAAACCAATTGTCTCCCCTATCGCTCAACTTGTGTTTAATTGTTAAGTAAAGTATATAAAATAGCTTAAAATAGTTATTTATACCATATTTATTTAGATTTAAACATTGGTTAATTTGCCTTTATTATTTCCATGTTTGCAGTTCGTCCTTGTATTGCATATACTTTTATATTGATAATAAAGTTGAATGTTAAAAAACGCGTGCAAAATTATGGAACGGACTTAAGTTCGAGTCTCGGTTCAAGTAGTACATTTTCCATATTTTTTATTTGTTATGCGAAATAAGCTAACAATACTATTTTGTTTTCATATGCCCTGTGTGAAATATAATGTTTCTGGATAATTGATCAAAATACTTACGTATAACTAAATGACATACATCGGAATAGGGTACCTTCTCGAGCTTTCGAACATTCTATTTTACAGTCAAGTTCAGTTGGGACATATAATGACTTTATCGTTGCTTGCGGTAATAATCTCGCAGCAGAACCAAAACCAATATAACACACTAAAAATATTTTACTTCAGTTAAAAAACTAGATGTGGTCAAAGGCTTATTAGGAAATTATATTCTTTTTAAATCGCTAAAAAAACATCACTTCGTATCTTTAGTTTTTAATCGGTCTCATCAGTAAAATAGTAAGAAAGGCCACGGAAACTAATTATTGTTCTAAAACTACGTAATTACAAGTGGAAATTCTTTGTTCTCTCTGGATTTAGTTATTAGTTTGATAAAGCTTTTGAAGAGATTATGTGATGTTCGAAACGAATACAGAAAGAAAATCGGAGTGAAATCTATAAAAAAAATATCGGTATAGTAGTAGTGGTAGCCTAAATATGCAAGAATATCGGTTAAACTTATTCTTACATTTGTCAGCTTTTATCCCATTATCTCTAATAATTTGCTTCCCTCTGATTCCAAAGTGATCCGGTTCGCAACCGTGTCCATAACTTCCTCGTTCATACACTTCAAATCCTGGTTCTGGTATAAAATGAATTTTTGGATCTAACTCAAAGAAAGGCCAATCTGTTAGCTGACAATTGTCAATTGCTCCGCCAATAACTGGTGATCCATATCTAAAATAAATTTTTCCACTATTGAGTCAGAAAAGACAATAACATGCATGTATTGCCAATTTAACATTTTCAAGTAATTTTAATATTTCTTTTTCAGTAACAATTTGGGTGTCAAAAACACAATGAATTTCTTTTTTATTTACCTAAAGCTATAAGCCCTACAAGTAAACCGCCTAGACTGTAGACACTCCACCTGGCAGTCCACAGTGGATTTGACTGTCAGTGAGTCCCTTACAACCGAATGGTCTAACCTTTGGCCACTTCTTACTCTCCAAAAACAATCTACAATAAGAAAGTACTACTACTAACTTTTAATCACTACCATGTTTAATTAGAAATTTTTTCGTTGCATACTATAATATTATATGAAACTTCACTCTGGGGCCCTATCCTCAAACTGAGGAATGTGTGAAGTGAACGGTCATATGCCATGAAAATTGACGAATTTTGTATTATCAACGCATTCATCGTTTACATCGCTTTTCGCTTGGTGAAAGGTAATCGAACTGAGTGAAGTGTGTGAACATTAAATGTCAGACTTGACGATCAATATTTTTTTATATTCGTCGCGTAGATAAGTATGTAAGGCATTGGGTTTTTAGTTAAATCATATATATTTTTTTGTTTATAATTAAAATGAATTTAGACGAAGTATTTTTGACAAACCAAATTATAAAAATATTTGCTAGTAGCAGAGGTATGTATAGCGTAGCAGCCGTCGAACAATTGAAAATATTACATTTTAACATATACTACACATCAGAGTACTTTTGACTGCTTCGGTTAGTATATTTTTTGATCTGCTGTAAAAGAAGAATTCTCTTAAACCTAATATTTTTTTGGCAAAATTCAAATTTAAAAAACAAGTCAACTCGAATTATCTCACAAAGTGCTCTTCCATGTAAACGTGCCATGCATAAAACTATAAAATATGTTTATAGGCACGTTGAATATCTGGCAATATGATTATTTAAGAACGCTGCTTTCACTGTCAGAGTATGAAGTGAAAGTTCAGATCACTCGTTCATATCTCTATTCACTTCACGTTTTAGAGGATAGGGGCCCTGAATCTAGTTTCTAAAAATTCTTTTTAGTTTAGCCCTGATCTTTTTTATATCAATAATTCATGTTGGTGGGTCAATTAATCTTATACTAACTTGTCTTAACAGACACTGAAGAAAGCTATTCAGTAAAACACATGTTCAGTAGGCAATGTAAAAAACACGTGTTTATAAGATTTTCAGTAAATTGATTTGTTTACACTTAGGTTCCAATAATTTTAAAAAACGTTAAATATGATGTTTAATATACTTACTCAGAAGTTAGATAAAGGCACCTTGTGAAGCTATAAATTATAATATAATTATTTTTGCATTAAATATAACTTTTTTATTTATTTTAAATTTGGATTTATGTTAAAGAACGTACCACTATCTTTTCTTTCTAAGTAAATTATTGGCTCCTCACATCGATTTCTGTTATTCATTGTATAGATATCAAAGTCCCTGTCAGGTTCTAAATCGGTGTAGTAATCCAGTTCTTTGTAATTACGGTTACTGAGATAGCAGTTCTCCGCAGGTGAACTAAAGATCAGAGTGTACCTAAAAACAATACATAGTGAAATATTGATCTATTTTTACCTGGAAACTCGTTTACTTGTGTACGAGCACTATAAACATTTAAATCGGATTTATAAATATTGGTTTTTATACTCTAAAAGTCGACAGAAAGAAATGCGTTATCATTAAGGATAGAAAACTTAAGGGTTATTAGATGCTTGAAACTTGAAAAGTTTGGATCGATTTTCTGGACGAAGGTACAACCGCATCATGCATCATTATTTGGAAATTCTAAAACTAGTAGCTAAATTTGTCCAAAAATTAGGAAAATATTGTTTTAAGTTTAATAAAGACATATACTAAAGGAAATGCGATGGAGGAACCCAAAATTTATTTTTTAATATTCTGTATTTTATGATTTTTTTTCATAAGTTGTCGTCTCATGACGAAAGTTGGCGATCCTATTAACTATCATGATTCTGGATGTTGTAGCTCTGAAGATACCCAAGGACGTAACTCTAGATCATCTTCTAAAGTCCTTCGGTGGAAATCCAATCTTCTTCCTGCTGATCTTTTAAGTGTTTTTGCTTCTATAATTAAATTCAACAATTGGTGTCTTTCAGCTCACATGTTGCTTTTCCTCTCCTCTATTGTTAACATTAATTCCTTAGATTTCTCTTTCCAGCATACGCATCCAGCTTTCTTTCCGTAACTGCATCCAGTGTTTAGGATTCGCAGCCTTACAGAAAGATAGAAAATATCAGCTTATCATATGTATCCTTAAGTTTACGCTCAGATCAGATCTTGTAAAAAATTGTTTCATATTCATGAATATCTCTGTTAATTTTGGTTTGCTCGATACCAGCTTCAATTTTAGGCCCGCACTGGCCATTTATAGTAGCACTTAGATATTTGAATCAAACAATCTGCTCTATCACCTTGTTTTGTTAATCAAAGGGTTTACTTTTATGTTTGTTTTTGAAAAAACGAGAAGTTTGATTTTAGACACATTCATGAAAAGCCTAAGGCTATGATTAATTATTTCTTGCAAATTAGCTAAGTTGTCCGCTGTTATTACGCCTATCGCAAATTGTTTCCAACAATCCCGTTAATCCTAATTCCATTTCGTACGCCTTGCAACGTCTGGAGACAAAATATATCCATTCTTATTGGTGTAGCATCTGATGTCGGTTTTACTCTGGCCTCCGCCATTTGATACAATACAGATTGGAAACAATTTCTATAACTTCTTTGTCTACATTTGTTTTTTTTTGAGAATTTCAATTAGTTTTTCATTCACAGTCAAAGGTTTTCTTGTAGTCTACAAGGCAGAAAAATATATCTCTGGGTTAATACATTAAGGGAAAAAATTGCTTCTAATATTCACGCGTTTTCTGAATCCAAATTAGTATGCATCTATCTGATGTCACATTTTTTGTAAATACTAGAGTAAATATAATTGTTAGAAATTCCTTTAAAATACGAGACATCAGACATTTTGTGATAGTAGCTTATAAGGCTTGATTCTCACTATAGTGCTGCTCTCGATACGATTTCGGTTCGATATATTTTTTCTAAATGAAAAAGAGTTTACGATATCGAAATCTCCGCGAAACCGATAGTGTGAATAGATTCATTGTTTCACCTGTAAGAATATTTTACCTGACCGAGAGCGTATTGAGATCGTATCGAAAACAGCGGCACTATAGTGAGAATAAAGCCTAAATGTTATTAAAAAACGAAAACAGCGGTCAACTGTAGATTTTGCGTCTTTCCTAAATTCAGCATTATATTTTCTCAAATAGAAATTTGATAATATCAATACAATGGGAATTCTACATAACAAATTTTTAAAAGATTAAGCTACATCTGATCGATTGTATCGTCCCATTTTAAACATTCAAATTGGCGATATATACTGACATCTTGAATGGGCTTAAACTCAAAATAAAGTAGATAAGTGTTCAACTGGTCCTAGGTCGAGTTTCACACTTATCTACTTTATTTTGAGTTTAAGCTCATTCATGGAAGTGTCAAAATATTTAGAGTAAGAAGAGAACGTAAGTTTGTGACTAATGCATCACCTACAGGAATTCGACAAATGGACTACTATAACTAGTATAAACTATAATACATAGTTTTACCTGTATGCATAGGAAGCACAATGGAAAGCTTTTTCCCTAAAACACAGAGCCTCACATTCATAGATATTTGGAACTGAGAAAAACTTTTTTACTATGCCCTTGTGTAACCGGAATCCTGTAGCACTACGTAAAGAACATTCTAAAAAATAAGAAATCATTAGTAAAGAAGCTGAAAATTCAAATCATTTCTGCTTCGACATTTAAACAAGATCATCAGTACATTCTTCTAAATAACTTTACAATAGACGATGTCAAAATATGTAACACTAATAGAATCAATAAAACAAACATAAATATGTTCATATAAATAAAAATTTTTCTTAGACTTCAACAGTCAGATTCACTAACAATGGTTGTATCGTCTGCATATAAAAAAACTTGGCAGCCAGAAATATTAGCGGGTCAAGAACACTATCTTGTGATATTCCGAGTTCAACACTAAAGTTGTTTGAAACCGCATCACCGATTTTCACAAAAATCGAAAAAAAGATTTATTTATTATTTTTTTTATTTAATTAAAGTGTGTCGGTATTGGTCGATGATTAAATTCATAGTATATGATAAGGTCGGGCGTAAACCTTTGAAAAGTTTTCTGCATTTAGTATCTGAATTCTGAATCAAGAAAACAGATCCAGAATTTTTTTGTATTCTGAATAATTTCTACCACGAATTCAGAATGCCCATCTCGGCAGTCTGATTAGACTATTTTGTCTTATAAGCTCACTTTACGAGTTCAAAAGTAAGACAGTAGTAAGACGTTGAGCATCATTTCATCATATCAATTTCTGAAAATAACATATGAATCTTCGCTTTTAGCACATATGTGGTTCATCTATTTTAATACCCTTGGATACAAGCCTCACTTCGTAGTTTTCATTTTTTGCTATCTGGTGCCAGATATTTCCCATCTGCTTTACATCGACCAGCCATATTCTCTGTGATCTGCTAAATTTCCGTTTGTATTGTCTCTACCTTCATAGAATAATGTTTATGTTTACATTGAGTACTTCGGTCTAGCTACGTGGTCTATCTACGACCATTTTAAAGTAGCTATTCTTTCGATAATGTCTATTACTTTCGTTCTTCGTTGCATACGTGATCATGGAGGCTTATTTCCACCATAAATATTTCGATTGCTTTTTGTATTTTACGGGGATTGTTCGCTGTTTAGAGGGTCACCGTTATAAGTTTCCAATGATCACCGGCAGGATACAAGTACTAAAGACTTCTCTTAAATGGTTCCGATAGGTTCACCTTTAATGTAAATAAGGGTTCATTCTGGAACGAATGATCTTATCTTTTCTAGATTCACCAGTAATCCATTTCTCTATGATCCAAATCATTACTCATTAGTACTATGTCATCAATGAAGCGCAATGAAGGCTTCTTCCGTCGATAGATATGTCTTTCTATTCTCAGTGTAATTGTTTGAAAATATCTTTCAGTACGAGAGTAAACAATTTAGGTGAAATTGTCTCCTTTTCGAATTCGGCATTCTATATGTTTGGAGTGTCGTATGTTCATATATATGTATGCATGTGTGTGAAAATGGGAATGAATATACTGCGATCTAAGAGAACTTTTGTGTTCCTCTTCTGCTGCCAAGTGGTTAGGGATACCTTACCGACTAGAGCAGATCCTCCGGTAGCATTTTTTTAGAAACTTTATAATATTGGGTGGCTTTAGAGTAGGTAACTCCCTCTTTTCTATGTGGTATGCTTCCAAAAATCGCATTCTAGGGTTTTCTAAAGCATTTGACTCTAAAAGGATGTGGTTAGAGGTTTCGTCATCCTTCTCGCAAAATTTGCACTCCTCTCTCTGCCATTCCGAGTTTCTTGAGGTGTTCCTTCAGGTGGCAATGCCTCGTCAAGATTCCTGTCAGAATTCTAAATTGGTTTCTGCTTAGGTTAATGCTTTCCTTAAATCTCCCCTGGCTGTAGTTCTCAAGAAATGTTTTCGCTTGTCTCAGTCCCTTACAGATTCGCCAGTAACTGGGGTTCCGGCTTTCTTCCTCTCTTTTTGGTTCGTCCAGTATTACCCTGTTACTGATTCCACAGAAAGGTTCGGGCCCCAGACCTTTTTCTCGCGAGCTTGTCTACTATTTCATGCCCCTCTACCCGGTGTATCCCGGTACCCATACGAAGGGTGATCTTGTTATTCTGACTTAATTATTTAGTTCCTCTAAGCACTCCCAGACCATTTTAGAGCTGATTACGTGAGAACTCAGCGCATTGATGGCTGCTTGACTATCCGACATGATAATAATCTCTTGTCCGTGATAGTTTTTTTCTTTGCTAAATTAGATGCATTTCCTCATGGTGTATATTTCCGCTTGTAAGATGCTTGGTGACTTATCCAAGCTTTTGTGCTGTCTGATACTGGGTCCATACACTTGTATTCCAGTTCTCTCCGCTGTTTTGGAGCCATCTGCATACAATTTATGAAATTTCTGTTATTTTTCAATGGAATTTCTGTCCCATTCACTTTTGCGACTCAACCTTGACTTAAAGTTTTTCACAAAGTTGAAGTTTTTTTATTTAATCTTGGGGCATGTCCCAGATTTGTTGATTTCTGAATAAGAGATCGGGCCCTTGTTTTGTGACCATTTCTCATTATAGTATGTATTGTTTTCTTGGCAATGATCTTTACTAGTGGATATAGGGGTGTAAGGTTTAGTATTATTCATCTATATCTATTAGTGGATTTCTGTATCTTTTATCTATTCTAGTATTGTCTATTGCTTTGTATATGGTCATAATTAAACTGAATTGAATGCCTTCTTATAATTGATTATGGTTAAGTGTAAGGGTACCATTGTATTCATTCAATTTTAATAGTAATCCTAAATTTTGTATCCGCTCAATAATGCTGAAGCCTCTGCTATATCCTGCCTATTCTAGAGGGCGGGTATTTATTGGTTAGCATATCGTAATTATTTGTCTCAAGAGTGCGGAAGGAGATTCTTTGGTCGATGATTTTCGATTTTCAGTTTAACGCCCTTCTTATGCAGCAGGATTATTTGAACATTATGTGAGCTATCTGGTATTTTTCCAAGATCAATACATTCGTTCAGAAGAATTTTCATAGCCCCTAGAATTGTGGTGCCATCTAGTTGAATTATTTCTCTTGTAGTTCCGTCTTCTTCCGAAACCTGGCCATTTTTCCTTGGAAATAAGATATGCATGATTCCTTCAGATGTTATATCAGGTATTTTTTCCAACTCTACGTTATTGGGCAGTAAGTTTACAGGTTCTCGGGTTAGTGAAGAATAAACATAGGTTTGGTAAAAATTCTCGATTACTTTTAAGTGGATATCTATTCTTAATTCAGATTTTTAATTTAGTTTATAATTTTAGACAGATGTTTTGGACCCTTGATCTAAGACGAAAAATTAAATTCCCCATTGTCTTATTATTGTGTAATTGAAAAGAAAGGCTGTAGACAACAATTGTAGTCCAATTATGAAAAACTAGAAGAAATTTTTACAATTTTATAAAAATGAATACTACTTGTTTTCTTGTTCCGTTTCTTAGATTTACAAATAATATTTCTTGTTTCAAAAACTTTAATGAGACATGAGTTAACAAGATTATTTCATAGTATCCTGTTTTAGAGTATTGATATTTGCTAAAGTGACATAAAATGACCTACTGTTATTATTAACAAATAAGTTTAGTATTGTATATCGATTAAATGCCTGTTAAATGTAATTTGAATAATAGTTTGTGACTATAAAAAACCTGTTTTCGAAATAATTAATAGTATTTTGCAGATCCTAGAAAAAGATGCGATATTATCTATTTTATATTTACCATCTCTAATAAAATTATAACTTGGTGGTCTTCTAGGTTCAGTGGGTAAAATACTGTTATCTATATCATATAATCCAGGTTTTGAGGGCAAATAATGTTCTCCACCACTGGGTCTAGGTAATGGGAGGTAACTTCCATCTGGAGGTTCCTTTACTGGCAAATAGCTTCCAGATTCTTTTGGAGGAAGTAAGCCTGAAATATACCTGAAAAATAAATTAGATTTAGGCATAACTTAACCTTAAGGCTCTGAATTTCTTCGTTCACATGGTTACTTGGCACGAAAATAAGAAAAATAATGAGGTAAATGACTAGAGTTTAAAGTGTTTTGAAAAGGGTGCACCTAAAAATCTATTACAGAATTTAAATAATATCTTTACATTTAACACTTTTTGCATTCACCCTTAAAAGTAACAAAAATTGATTCAACATAGGATATAATCTACTATTCAGAAGGAATATTTACACTTACAGGTCGTTGTTGTCTCTGTTGCTGTTAAATCCCCAGTAATTGTAGCTATGCCTATTTCCAAATCCTTGGTATTCTAAAGATAAACCACCATTTCCATAAGAACCACCGTATAAGCCCCAATCTTTAGGAATTTCGGGTCTTGTAAAGCTTGAAGGTATGTAGTAGTTGTGACGATTACTATTGTACCTAAACATACTTAACTTTTATTTCACCCTTTCTTATATGAACTTCAATGAAATATTCAATAATTATATCCTGAAGGTTTTTTTATTCAAAATATTGGTATAATTATTTAATACTTACCAAATTGTGTTTGAAACAAACTAAAAATATATATTTTCGTTTAAGAAGCATGTAATTTTTCTTGTGCTATATAATTGCATCAAGGTGCAGAAAGCATTGCATTCAAAGTTGCTGATTTATTATAGCCGTATATGGAAGAAAATTACGAAATAATGGAATCCATTGTTTTTAAAAATTTGTTATCCTTCAGTTATAGTAACCTAACTGTTTCTGTAGTTATTTTTCGGGTGTTCCTGATGTTTTGGAACAGTTACGTCGCAATATATCAAATCAAGTTAGATCGATCAAATAAGGCTCAATAATAAGGTTAGATTTTAAATTGATAGATTTCAAGAACATACGCGATATGTCATTTGAGGTACGCTATCACCCTGACTACATCTGCTATTACTACGGTGTACGACAACAGGATTTGGAGAAAAAGCTATAGCCTTTTTGAAGTTGACATTTTGTTATTTTCTTTCTCCAGTCTGTAGTTTAATTTAGAATACCTTGGTTCTTTCTTAAATATTAATCTCATTACAGGTACTTGATTTTAAAAGGTTTGCCCAACAGAATTACCAGAAATATATCAATCGACTGTACTGATGTTACCGCATCAATTATTACTGTTGTTTTTTAGATTCATCTGGCAATATTTATAAACTTTTCGATTTGCTAACAAGCTTTAAAGTTTATACATAGTTTAAATGCAACGGAAATTGAAATTTCTAGTGGACTAGTGGGTTTTCTAATTTTGTTATACAAAATTTCCAAATTTGACATTTTGTTGTACTTGACAACTTCATGGTTGCATTTAGGAGGATTATATTATTACTTGCAATCAGTTTAATTTATTCACAAAAAGTTTATTATTTACGGTTTTGAATTTTAAGAGCCTAATAAAATATAAGTCGTTTTTAGTTAATTTCTACAACTTTTTAACCCTTAAAAAGACGTAACATCCTTACGGAAAGAAGCCTTATTTGGTCAATCTATCTATCTTCATCAGGTTTAAAATCCAAAATTTGTTTTTGGTCTTTCCATTACGACAAATAACAAAAATGGTATTTCGCTTTAACCAATTTACATAATTTTGAACTACGTAAAATAATTTTTGGAAGCCTATTATTATTTAAACAAAACTTTGTACTTTTTAATTATTTTTTATTTCACGGTAATAATAATTTATAAAATAATTGGCTATAAAAATAATAAATATAATAAATTATTAAAAATAATTATACGCATTATCCAAAAATTCTGTTCGTATACTTTAAAAGATTATACACGTAAAAAAAGTATATAATAAATCAGTAATGTAATTTTGTGTGTTTTGCAAATTATAGTTAGGGATCTTCTGTCGGAGTCCATTGTTTCTATTTCAATTTTTTATATGGCTCTTTTTTATTTCATCTAAACACTATCCATCAGTGATATTTTTTTACACTTGTAAAAGTCACTATCATAATGTTTAGGAGAAAAATTGCCTCAGTCGCATTAATGGATACATACTGATTAAATTATGTTATATTCTATAAAAATACGATATTAGGTACGATTCAATAAAACTGAACTTATTTCCTAAACGAAGCGGAAATTAAAAAAAGATGAAGAGATACTTTTTAATTGGCATTTAACAGCGTGAATAACTGTGTCATCCAAACGTAAAAAAAGCTAGTGATATACATGCTTTTATTATTTTCACATGTAGGTCTGTATTTTGAAACTTAAATTTCATTCAAATTGATACAGTCGTCTTAAAAGATATTTTGAAAGAATATGAGAATGACAAATCTTCATTATCCTATATCTGAGAAATAAGGCCGAGGAAGTTTCCAACAATGTTGGCACATATTATTTGAAACACCCCATATAAGTAAAAACCTATATTTGGAGGGATAGCAGACGATTATGACGCGAGATATTTTGCAGCTTCGTGCTACGCTCCTGTCGTTGCGCCAGAAATTAATATGATATTTCGCGCATTCTACAGTTGTGCAATCAATAGAAGAAGCGTGCAGAATCTTAATTGCCCCTTCACCGGAATTTAAGAATTTGTAGCGTAAAAAAAGCAGAAGCAGAAAATATGTTACCCTACCTATATCTATTTTGTTGCGCACCATATCCATTATTGGAGTCTGTATAACCGAAGTTACCATAGTATCCACCGTAGGATCCCCAACTATTTCTGTTTAAACCCCAATAATCTTTATCTGGCCGTCTATCTGAAGGATATCTGTCTATAGAATATCTATCTGAGGGATATCTGTCTACAGGATATCTATGATCAGTGGGCAAAGGATTATCATGATGGTTATCATCCAGTGGAATTATCACTGGATATCGTTTCGGGGGAGTGTGTCGGTCATATGGACGCAAATGACTGTCGTGGTAAGGTATCCGATTATATGATGCTGGTAGGTAATGTATACCAGTATAAGGTCTATCGTCTTCATGTTGGTGATGATCGTATTTATCTACATTGTGTTCATTGTAATGATAACTGTGACTTTGACTAGTATGTGATTCGTGTGAGTGATGGAATGAGTAGTCTGAAAATAAATAAAACAAAGTTATTTTTCCTAAAACACAAATTTTAATTTCCTAATTTGTTTCTAATATTTAATATTTGAATTGTACTAGAGAAATGGGAGCTTTCAAATTGTAACGTTATTTAGTTAGATTTAATATGACTCCTACAAAATACAACTAAATGAAAATTGGATTGCTCGACTTGAAATGATCAACGATTTTCTAGGATTCATATTTCAAATGCAAAAGCTCAATCTTTAAATATTATTTTAAAGGCAGTGTACATTGGTTTTAACTTATTTATTTACATGGTCGCCCATAGGCAAGGGAGGCACTTTTTTAAAATCTTAAAAAGCCACAATTTCTGCGGACTATTTGTTTATTTTTGAAAAGCAATATATCAGTGATAATTGTCTAGTTAACGTGTTAAATTAACAGAAAAATTTTTAACGATTATTTGATCCTGAAAACTAGTCTGGAACAAGACAAAATGGTCTTTCCCCGAGTCCCAGAAAATTCTGAAAAACTTCATAAGGCTTTTTATGAAGAGATGAGTAAAAAGTAAAAATATTGGAAATTTTAGTAAATTTTAGGCATTCTTGTATAGGCGTTTCATGTATTGATGAAAATCTGCCTATATCTCTCTACAATTACCATCATACCTATAGTAAATTACTCTTCAGAGTAAAGATAAACCTTCGATCATACCCTAGATTTAAACAACAATAGATTTGTTCGAAGGCTGTTTATAGTCGGTGGGGGAGACGCTTTTTTGATATTTGACAGACATAAACACATTTACTTATCTTTCAGTTTAATTGCTTGTCGTGACATTTTTCGGTGTTTTAAAGTGTTAGAAATTACTATAAATGCGAAGTTTACAATTAATATTAACAAAAAGAGGATTTAAAAATTTACTTTTATCGGTAAATATTGTTAGATATTGTTTACACATTGAAATTAACAATAAATATAATTTAGGCAACCATAAATAAAAATATTATTACGTTATTCAGCGTTCAATCAACTGGGCCCTAGTTCTGACGTTATGCTACTTCTACAGGGGTATGTTTGAAGATATAAACATACTTTCAAATGATACTTCGCTAATTTTGAACTGTGTTCTGCTGGCGTGCACAAACCATAAAAGTCAAGAAATTAACAGTAATATTTACGCAAATTTAAATACTTTTTAGAGAATACCCTGTACAAATTATGGGTTCTTTATTTATTGTATTAAAAACTGAGATTGGAACATAAAAAATATTCCCAATATTAGGATTATTTTTATCAAAAAATTAGCATTTTGTTTTGAGGCATTCTGCGTCCTTTGTGAAAATACCTTTGGGTGTCCATGTTTTCACAGTATATCCTATTTCTAAAACGTGGTGCTTTTTAAAAAAGTGCTAGGTAACTCTGAGACATAATACATCCCAAATAAAGTTTTGAGGAAGATATTTACCTCCTCGACGATTTCCGTATTCGAATCTTCGATCATCTTCGTGTAAGGGCCTTCTGTCAATCGGCAGTGGTCTTACCCTTCGGTCATCTTCGGGCAAAGGTCGGTTAATTGGGGGTGGCCTTGACCCTCTGTCATCATAGTCACCATCCCATCGGTCACTGGGTCGTTGGAGCGGTCTGGCTATGTCTGATGGTCTACGGTCTTAAATAAAAAAGGGTGTATTTTGTAGATAAGAAATATAAAGAAATTAACTGGTTAGTATAAACTGAGTTCTATATAGAGTTAATATTTAAAATTCACTATCGAAAAGAGTCTCTAGGTGTAAATGTAAGAAAAACCAACAATTTTATGTATTTATCTACATACAAAATTATTTACGAGCTCAAAGTATTGCAATAAAATAATTTCTGCTACTTCGAGCTAATACAGCACTGACAATAATTTAATAATCTAGGGAAATTTCGCCCTTTATCACATGATCGATGTCATTTTTACGTCATTTGCCTGTCAAATCGATGAGTTCTCTCGGTACTTTGAGTATACATTCATTTATTCTTGATTAGCTACTTAGCAACCTAACAACAATTCCCTACCATATCCTAAACCACACAGAGAATTTTCTAATTATTGCTTGCCAAGAACTACATAGAACTGATATGGAAAAACTTGTGTTGTCAAACTAAAAAATTTACACATTATGAGGAAATTGATAATTTTCAAAATAAGTTGTTTACTGGTTTTTAAGTATTTGTCAGAACAGTCATAAAAAATTTTATCGCGATTCACTAACATGGTTTAATTTTAAAACCGTCCTAAATTGGCAGCAGAGGGCTTAAAATGACATGAGCAACGATAAGTTGAGCAAGTTTTAAACTCTAAAAATTCAAGCATAAGAACTGGCAAAAATAAATTTTACTTATTTTCGGTATACAAGTATTTCCCTTACATATTTCAAGGCTTTATGGCAAGGTTTTTATCTTTAAATTTATTTGTTGATATATGTAGTATAAATTATGACAATATCATAAGCAAAACAAAACTGAACAACTGGAAAATTTAAATTTCATGGCAACTAGATCGGATTCAACTCTTAAATCTTCTTAGCGAATCTGGCTGTATAATTTTATCAGAAACGAATAATCAAGTGACCCTAGGTTGATTTACGTCAAGTAACAATGGAGTTCTACTGTTTAAATAAGCGTCTTTTACGTCAATTTTGCCAGTTTTGACGGAGTTTGTCATACCTGTGGTCGTTATTTTTTTATTAAATATGGATCAACAGAAGAAAAAACCAAACGATTTTAATACAGGTGAGAAAATATTAAAGTGTATAAATGTTAGTTTAGATAATATAAAAAAATAGGGTTTCCAACAACGCCTATTTTCGGGATTTAAATAATGGGTCAAATAGTGGGAAACAGTATTTTGGATTTAGAATCAAAACACAATTATTATGATGCATATGAAACTTTGAATTTAATCGAGTAATAAGGTTCCCCTATAGCATCTCTGTCAATTTAAAATGGAACACTACAGATCTTTTTTGTAATAAGTCAAGCTATTAAAATTTATGTATGTTTGCCAGCGTCCTAAAATAAAATAAAAAATATTATTTTAGAATGTTCTGACGATGCTATAAGTTTAGAACAACGCTATCAAATATTAAAGGATCTCAGAACCTGCACAATGATTTTGTGTATTCAAATGTGGAATTTAATGTATGAAGTATTTTATTTATTTATCAAATTTCATCATGAAATTGAAGAAATAGAAAATATGGAGGAAGAATTATTAAACATAGAAATAGATAATGGTATAGAAAGAGAAGAGTAGCATTTTCGATATTTGATTTCCACTATAGTTGTTTATTAGTTTATTATGTTCATATTTAAAAAATTGTGAAGCCATAGTTTAACAATATATAATAATTTAATATATTTCTGAAATAAAAAGATATCTCCACACAATGTAGAAATTATTTATTGGTGTGTTGCGTGTTTAATTAGGGATTTTAGTTTACATTTTATATATATATATATATATATATATATATATATATATATATATATATATATATATATATATATATATATATATATTGAAGGTTTCGGGTATACCGTGTGTGTGCTGAGTCCTTCGCAGGACAGCTGACATTCTGATGAAATGTCATTCACCATCTTCAATGTTCATTGTACGGCGTGTGTGGGCGAATTCCATATATATATATATATATATATATATATATATATATATATATATATATATATATATATGTGTATATGGAAGTGCTGAAAGCAAATAATGGAAAATACCTTCTGCATTTCAAATAAATTAAATTTACCATAAGGTCTCAGGTTCTCTCCTCTTCTGTATTCATAACCATGTCCATCTCCATATCGATGATCTCCCCTATAGCCATCCTCAAAAAAGTAGCTGTTGCTCGGAGGTTGTTTGCAGTTTACTTGGCCGGCGTTACGATCTCGCGTGTAGTAATCATAATCGGGATCGGATACTATTTCTCGTGCAATATCTATCTTTATTAAGGGTAAATCCAGAAGTTCGCAGTCTCCTTTTCCACGGCCTGTTGGATCCAATCTGCAAATCGAATTATCATCGCTTATAGGGAACAACAAACGATTTACGAATATTACTATTTTACAACTAATTTGCAGTAAAGTAATTTTTAAAGTTTAGATTACTTTCTCCTAAATTCTTTCTGGGTTCTCTACCAATAAGCTGAAGAACTTTATACTCTATGAAAAATTCCGAGTATTAAAAATGTCTTTTAGCCCTATGGTTTGTAAATGTAACAAGAATTTACTATTAACTTGCAAAAGTTGAAGATGTACAAGTAGAAAACGCATTAACTCCATTTATCGCATCGCAGATAAATTTTGGATACTAATATTCTGGTAGAAATTCTGAATATACGACTCAACAATTTAAAAAATTTCGAATATCTTTGACCTAAAAGATAATTTGTAGAATTGCATTGATTTCATATTTAACTTTAGAGTTATTTTTGAAATTTTTAAGTTGAAATATATTTGATCCAGTTTTAGCTGTTATTGTTTTCTTTAAAAACAATTTTTTACAACCTATGTATTTAACTTCTACCATATTTTACATAACGCAGTGAATTAAAATAAATAATGATAATATACAGGGTGTCCGGTAAGTACCTCCTAATTTCTTGGGAGCTTACAGGGTAGGTCAAAATAAGACTACTTTGTCACAGAAAAATCCTAAACGGAGATACAGAGCCTTAAAGGGGTACTCAGCAATTTATCTTATCGCCTCTAATTTTTGAACCGACTTGTATAATTTAATGAACTTTTAATATTTTATAGAGGCCATAAAGACTCATTTAACCATACTACCGTGGATGTTTTTAGATTATCAGAGAAGTCACGAACGGACTTGCAGCCATACTCGTTGAGACTAATTTTTGACAGGTGTCTTTTTACAGAGCTGAAAACTGATCTTTTAAATACTTTTGTCATTCCTCTTCAAAAAAGGTATTCTTAATTTATTTCGATAAACGGGCGGTTTTCGAGATAAATCGTTATTTCTTTAAAACAAACAACAACAAAGGTTTATGGTAAATGTGTGGGCTGGCATCATCGGAAATAACCTTATAGGTCTATTTGTTTTGGAAGGAAGACTCAGTGGCAAGATTTATTTACAATTTTTGCAGCAAAATTGAAATAATTTACTGGAAAACGTACTTCTTGATAGAAGAATGCAAATGTGCTACATGGATGATGGTACTCCACCTCATTTTAACTGTATAGTACGTCAACACTTAACAAACGTTTTTAGCCCTCGATGGGTAGGTTGAGGTGGGCCTGTTTAATGGCTCCCATGGTCTCCAGACCTAAATCCTTTAGATTCTTACTTCTGAGAATATCTAAAAGAACTAGTTGATTCAACACTAGTAAATACTAGAGAATAACGACTAGCGAGAATAACACATCATTCTAACGAAGTCCGTAATAATGCCGGAATATTATGTGCAGTGCAGGGGGAAAATATTTGAAGAGTAAGAAAATGTATTCAAGTACGTGGAGCACTAACCTGAGCATATGCTAAAATAACATTTAAACGTTTTCACTATTTTTGGTTTTTAATAACGTTGTAAATGAATTGAGCCCCGATCAATCCTTTGAAAGGTTTCTGGACTTGACAATGTCTAAGCTGGAAATCTTTTAGCATAACATCTTCTTGCCTTCGAAGAGTTAGACAGCGCTTCCTCATAAATTAAAGCACATCGGCATACCCTGCGTATTTTATTTTTATCTGTTTGTGCCCAGCATTTATTCATTTTGAGTTTTTCGCATATAAACCGATTTATCTCGAAAACCGCCTGTTTTATCGGAATAAATTAAGTCTATCTTTTCTGAAGAGGCATGACCAGAGTAATAAAAAGCAGTTTTCAGCTTTGTAAAGTGATACCAGTCAAAAATTAGGCCCAGCGACTGCGGGTGCAACTCCATTTCTCACTTCTTTGATGATCTAAAATATCTACTGTAGAATGGTTTAATGAGTCTTTATGGGGGCTATAAAATATTAAAATTTTATTGAATTATATAAGTCGGTTCAAGACTTAGAACCGATAAGGTAAATCGCTGGGTACCCCTTTAGGGCTCTGTATCGTCGTTAAGGGGCACTTTAAAAATTTTTCTTCCATAACAAAGTAGGGTTATTTTGACCTCCCCTGTATGTTCTCGAGAAATTAGGAGGTACTTACCGGACACCCTGTATATTGATGTCAAAAAATGCGTTTTAATTCACTGAAAAATTCAAAGAAGAAAAAGAAACAAAAATAAATTGTCTCTAGCTTTCCATTTAAAAGCAAAATAATGTTCAACGTCCCCTGAGAAGTTCTGTTTCTAAGACAGATAGATTCGCTTGCATATTCGATTTTAAGTTTAAATAAGTTATGCATATTTTAATCCTAAACTGAAATCACAAACATCAGGAGTAGTGCTTGGGTAGTCCAAATTTCAAAACTCTACACTTTTGGAGAATGTATGAACTAATTTTAGTTTATGTATAACAAATTAATTTTAATGAATGTTGGTGTTTAAAACGTGAAAATATGTTCTTTTATTTTGAATACGTGTGTAAAGTTGGTAAAATTGATAAATTGGTTAAAAATTATTTCTTATAACTAACAATATCTATATGAAGAGTGATGCGATTGCACTAAAATTACTCTGTACACGTATTAAAAATTATTTAAATGCATTTTTATTTTTGCATATGCAGATTTCATATGAAAATATCCTGTTATATACGCATTTCCTCAATTAATATACCAATGACACTAAAACAGCTGTTAGCAGCATCATTTATTTATAAAATGGAGGTAATTGAAGTTCATCATCCGAAAATTATTTTAGAATAATGCATAAAATGAATCGTAACACCTTGACACGTTTATTCACGGTGACCATTGAACGTTTGATGATTTGATAAAGTTGTTCACTAATTAAACAGTATAAATAGGAGAATTAGACTACGCCCATAAAGCTATAAATACAAAACTTTACGGTCTATTGGAAAATATAAAAAGTATTTTCATTCTTTAGGCCCTTAAAAATTATTGTTAATAATTGATTATAAACCTAGCAATCACAGCAGTTGCCGGTCGCAAAACATTGACATAGATATTATCATTTCAAAAATATTGAAATTTCAGGACTTCTACTATATTGTTTTGGACTTCCGATTTTTGAACACACTCTATTATTTCAAAAACTTTTTTATTGCCAACTTCACAATTTCTGACACTTATCAAACAGGTCAAGTTACATCGACGATGTCTCGAATTAAACTGTCTACGAAAGCCGATCTGGACCATTTATATACCCTTTTGGTTGATGCCAGAAGATTTCCTAATTTTCTAGAAGTATTTCCATATGGTGACCTTCCATGTTTAAATTAAGAAAATAAAATTTACTAAAAAGTTCCAGACCTTCTTTCATCGACGTCTCATGAGGAAATTAACAAACAACACAAACTAACACTATGAAGTGTAAACTGCTATAAAATCCGTTACATTGCCCCCTTCCAAGTATTAATGTTCCCGATCAACCTTCTTGATCTTGATAACAGACCAATATGTCAAGATCCACAACTTTTATGTTCGCATAAGGGCTTTTCTGAATTCGATACATTACATTGTTTAGTTGGGTCATTACGTTGTACGGACTTTCCCTGACTTCTGAAGCTTTTGTGAACGCCCTTTGGTTCTTTTCGGATTGTACATCGACACTTTTTCACTAACCATGAATCCATCAGTATTGGATTTGAGGTCATAGTGGATCTTCATTCTGTCGCTTTTAGTTTGTAGTCGTGTCTGTACCTGCCCGAGGACGACCTGTAAGACATTCTTCTTCCGTAGTCCTTTTCACGGTCGCGGTCCCTCTCGAGGTACCGTCTCGAGGATGACCTGTAGAACGTTCTTTTTCCGTAGCCCCTTTCGCGGCTACAGTCCCTCTCTTCTCGTTCTCCACGGTCGCTGCGAGTACTCATTCTATCTCTCCCGTAATGGTCCTTTCTTCTATCGCCTCCACCAGCAGTAATTTCTGGCAATCTCGGTAAAAGTGATCATTGTATCCGTACTGGTAATAACGCATATTATGCGAATGGTACCGGCGACCCTGACCCCTTCTTCTTGATCTGGCATAAGTCATTCTAATGCGACAACCACATACTTCAACTCAATCGCAACCCTTGACGGCAACTGCAGCCCCTTTTTTTTCTTTGTAAACAGCAAATCCAAAACAGGGAATACTATTAGTTAACCAAACTTCTTTAAGTTCACCATAAGGAGCAAAGAGTTTCTTCGAGTCGCTCCTTCGAACGTCATCACCTGTATTAGCAATATGACGCCGATAGCCATCAGATCTCTATCAGGAACCATGCTTTGTACATGCCTCTCTTGGCCACATTTCCAACAACGAATTCTATTTCTGCTACGAAAGGTTGTATTTTTGTTGTCATGTGTTTTTCGTTTGTTCAAAAATTCTTGCAACTCTCCCATTAGCCTCATAAAAATTTCCTCGTTGGTCTTGCGATAATCCCGGGAAACGTTGATTCTTCTTATGATTCTTTCTTTGTTCCTTGAGGTCTGTCTGGCTATCTCAAACTGAAGGCCATAAGCAAGAGCCTCGGAAATTTTCTTCAATCGGGCCATTCTTAAAGTTTGACTTGTTTCTGGGTCGCGCAAACCTTAGATAAAACTATTTACTGCTAAATCTTGCCTTATTTCTTCCGCATATATTGGGTAAGTCAAATTTATTAACCTCATTATATCCGCCTCATATTTTTGCGGACTTTCGTTGTATTTTTGTTTTCATTCCTGGAGTTGGGCCTTTTAAACTTCTTGGAGGTGGGCTTCCCCATAACGCAACTCCAGAAAAGTAACAATAAACTCGTAATCATTCTCTTTTTCTTCGGGAATGTTACGTAGAACCTCCATAGCTTTACCTCGTAGGTACCTTGCCGTCGAAGGTAGGTGGCTTCATTACACTAGCTGCAGGAAAACCATCTACCTTTATTATACCTGTACTGGCTACCTTCTTGATTTGCAAATGTAATTGTTGTACCTGTTTCTGGATTCCCGTCACCTCATGTTGTACTTCACAGTGTATGTCTTTTCTAATTTGCAAATGTAATTATTGAATCTGTTTCTGGATTTCCGTTACCTCATTTTGAACTTCTTTATGTACATCTTTTCTATTTTTGCTAATCCTCTGTTGCATTTCTTATTCTATGCTCTCCATATCTGCTTGATTTTTTCTAATGTCTTCTTTCAGTTCTTGTTTCATATTTTCTTGACCTGTCTTAAGTTCCTGTCTCATGTCCTCCAGGCTTGTTTTTAGTTCTTGTTTTATACTTTCTTGATTTTTCTTAATGCCTTCTTTCAATTCTTGGTTCATGTTTTCTTGGCTTGTTTTCAGTGCCATCAATTCTTTTTTCATATCATCTTGGCTTATCATTAAATCTTGTTTCATATCATCTTGGCTTGTCTGTAATTCTTATATCATATCATCTTGGCTTGTCTTTAATTTTTGTTTCATATCATCTAGATTTTTCGTCATACTTTCTTGGATTGTCTTTAGTGTCATCAATTCTTGTTTTCATCATTTTGGGTTCTTCATATCGTCTTGGCTTGACAACTTCATAATTTCTCTCCAGGAAAGCCGATCTGGACCCTTTATATATCCTTTTGGTTGATGCCAGAAGATTTCCTAATTTTCTAGAAGTATTTCCATACTACATGGTGTAACAAAAATAAGAAAAAGGAGTAATCTGGCGATTTCTAAACTTTCTGTCATAGGCGCTCCATGTTCAAAATAAGGAAATAGAATTTACTAAAAAGTTCCAGATCTTCTTTCATCGACGTCGCATGAGGAAATTAACAAAAGGTAAATTTAATTAAATAAATTATAAACTTGTAGAAAGTAAACCTAAAACCGTACATACTAGAAACATAAACTAACACTACGAATCGTATACTGCTATAAAGTTCGTTACAATATATTGGTAAATATATGCAGTTGTTATGGAATATAACAAAAAATATTTTGTCATAGTAATTTTTGATTTAATATTATTGGTCACTCTGATATTAAATTTTCTAAAAGAAAGTTCTTATAACGACCAAATAAGCAAACAAGTCTTGTTATAGCCTTATAAAATTAAACCTATTTTTAAACCTTTTTATGCCAAGGTTTTAATCTAAGCGATTTTTGGATCATTTTTATCTTGCTCATAAAAAAATCATTCTTTTGCAAATGTTCCCTTGCAGTACCGTTTATTCTGATAACTTTATTGGTTACATATATTCAATTCTTCCTGAAAATTTCACTAACTCGTATGAGGCCAGTAGGTCATATGCTGGAAATCTTTTTTTTGTGGAGAATTCTTCATTTTTTGAAAGTAGTGAAGATGTTATTACGAAAGTAGTTATTAAAATTTTTGACTTGAAAATTGGCTAAATTACATCTGCAAAAGTAGCACCGCTTCGCAAAAATCGCATCCCGCACACCCGTCATGTGTATGCTGTTGTACGGGTTATGTAGAGAACAGATAACTCAGGGTAAGTTGGATCGCCCATATCTTAACAACTAACCACTTTCCGATTTTGTGTCCAGTGAGACTTTTAATGTTCAATACAAAAACTTCTAGTCGTCGCGTTTTCGGCTGATTTGTCAGAAAACATTTTTCTACAGTCTTTTATGAGATATAAAGAAAAGCTAAAGATTTAATTTCCAACACTTGAATATACCTTTCAATAAAAAAAATTGTTAATGAATATTTAGAATAAAACAATAAGATAATATAGGAAGAATATAAAAGGAAAGAAAAAAAAAACAATTGCTATCGAACCCTAACGTAGTGCGTGTCAAAGAAACACGGCCTTTTTTTTGTATATTAAATCAAATGTATCAACTTTAAAAAATTGTCTGTTGCTCTGTTTTTAAAACTGAACCTGCAGACTCTTTAATAGGCTTTGTGGTCCAGGAAGCATTGACGCGTGGGTGTGGAAAATTATTCGTAAATTTTTGAATATTTCACTGATCATGAAAGAAAAAGTTGACGGTTGGAAACGTGTTCATGTATAATTCATTTTTTTTAAACGGTAAAAAGTATGATATAACGTATCTGTACCGGACCATCTTTTTTAGACCGTTTGGACGATTACTGACAAAAATGGGCCCCAGCTTATCGACAAGTGAATAGTTTTCTAGAATAATGTTTTCAATGCATAAAACTATTTTTTAAACTAATAAAAATTGAGTGAAATTTTTGCATTAAAATAATCAATAATATTCATCAGCAGGCGTATCTAGAGATTATCCCAGTTTATTTTCAGAAAATCTTTTGCTACTATGGTTTGTGTGTTCTCATAGGGTTTTACGTATTAACGTTCTCTTTAAATTATTTCCTAATATAAACATTTGTAAAAGCCGGAAATATATATCCTGTGTATATTTTGGTTTTGTCGATTACTATAACTTAATATTATATTGGTTTGGCAGTTACTGTAACGTGTTCTAAATACTTCAAGTCGATGATTTATGATAAGATTTTTAGCAGATACTTTTTATATCTTACCTATAATTAAATCCTTCACAAGTGAATCGTTTTTCGTCTCCACATTCTCGTTGACACTGCTCTACCGTATCACAAATTAACAATTTTCTTACTAATCCACGTACAACACGTTTTTCCGATATTGCTCTTCGAAAACATGCTGAAAATAAATGCAGTTTTAAAATATTTACCACTAAATTCTACTCTAACTTTAACAGTCGGTACATACTTCCAAAAATTAAATATGAATACTTATCGTTGGTTCGTACTTCCAAAAATTAACAACTAACACTAAGAATTTACATTAACAATTTTCACGTGCAAATTAAAAGATACACTTTACTTTCATCTGTTCATAATCCTAACTAAAAATAAAAATAACACCGTAGAAAAGGGTTCTCTCTTTATAAAGTTGACGAATATTTAATTTCGTAGTTTAAATAGAAAAAATAACATTATAAGCAAATAAAACTTAATAAAAATGTATCATAAATAGTTGAAACACTTTAGAATAAAATTAGTTAAATAACCACAATTAAAAAGAAAAAAAATTACATTTTACTTCGAGGTTACAATATCAATGGACGATTTTGATTGGTTATCCTTAATAATTACTATTTATTAAATGTGAACTATAGACCAACCATTTTTATTTTGTAGTGTGGAAGTTGTTAATTTTTAGAAGTATAAACTGACCATAAAATTAGTCCAAGATGACAAGTATAACTGTAGAGCAACCAAGTTTTTAACCTTAAAAATATAAATCATTTTCTTTTATTAAACCGTCAAAAACGGAAAATATTTTGTTTATTTTCTGGAGACAATTTTTTCTCTCGTTGATTACAAGGCTTGTTCTCGAAAGTGTTTTCCTACGTAACACATTCGCCATTTTATTGATATTGATGTTTTGTATTTTCATAACAGATATTTAATTCAAGATTTACCCAAATTTCTGCCAAACCTCTGTATATAAAATTTTGTTCGACTTGTAGTAACAAATAGTATGTAATTTGTAGTAACAATTAGTGTGTAACATCTTAATAAAAGTAATTAGCTTCTCAGATTCAACAAATTAAAATAATTTTAGACACTATTTTTGAATTAAACATGTTTTGAGTTTCTCTAGTCCATCATCATTATCACATCGAATTAAATTTTAATAAAAAGATTGGCGCACTGTATCTACGTCGCTCTGTTACCTTTTCTAATTGCCTTTGATTTAGGTAGTGAGTACATGGTGACTCAATAAAGCTTCAAACCAGAAATTTACTTTTTTAATTTATTCTAGACCGATTCAATTTAAAATCATGTGGTAAAAAATAAATAATTTTAGCACCCAAAAAAGTGTACACGTATTTTGCCGTTTTGCGAAAAAATTCTTTCAAGAAAGTTATTGGGATTTTAAAGTGGCGATTAGAGCTTTTGCATTGAAGAAAAATAAAAGTAAATTTTTATTCAAAATTATATTTTTTTATAACTAATTCACGTAATTCAGTTTTTTCTTTTGATTACGGTCACATCGGTCATAAACTTTCGGAAAAAAATTTGAAAACCGAAAAATTTTCAAAACTAATAAAATGGTGGTTGTTTTTCATAAAAAAAAGCAAACAAACGCGATTTTCTCAAAAACATCATTTTTGAGGCGTTTTTTCGAGGGTTCCTTTTTATATGCCCTTTCAGTTACAATTGTTTTCATAGGCGCTAAAATGCAGGGGAACACATAATAATTAGTTTCTTTTTCCAATGACCAATTCTATTTCAAATCATGCAATGAGATTTTTTCCAAAAAAAATACTTTATTCGCGAAATATATCGTTATAGAAATCAAAAACATGTTATCGAGATTTTAAAGTTGAGATTAGTGCTTTTGCAATAAAGAAAAATACAGTTACTGTTTTATTCAAAACTTTATATTTTTAATTTAATTTTCTGTTTTGATTGAGATCATATGAGTCATCGACTTCAAGAAAAAATTTGAAAGCGGAAAAATTTTCAATTTTAACAAAATGGCAGCTGTTTCTCGGCATCATTATATAGTTATTATTTTTGTTACATTGTTATATATTTTATTTACCAAATAGATTTCATAGTATTATCAAACGGTAGAATAATATGAGCAAATATCTGCAAGGACCAACTTATTTACGAAAGCGATTTATTGTAAAATTTCAACATGCATTCAAGAGATGAGAGAGGGCATAATTCCTGTGTTACGAATACCTGCACGGACTTGATTCAATACCCATAATAAGTTTATTCTATAAGTCGACGTGCCGAATACGCTACTGTGCGACAGTGATTAGATTCTAAAGAAAATCTTTCGTTTTAGATACTGTATTTTATATACCATAGTTTACAAATTTGTGTTAATTTCAATACAACCATTGGAGGACATTCTAATCACTGTAACATAACAGCGTATTCGACAAATCGACTTCTAGAATAAACTTGTTATGGGTGTTGAATCAAGTCCGTGCAGGTATTCGTAATACAGGAATCATTTCGAGCCTAATCTCACATTTCTGGAATGTATGTTGAAATTGTAAAATAAATTGACTACGTAAACAAGCTGCCACTCGCAAATATTTGCGATTTTTTGATAAATAAAATATTTAAAAAATGTTGATTATATAATGGAGCATATAACAGGCAACCGTAAAAAAATTCTTCATTTGTCTCGAGAAACGGCCGCCATTTTGTTAATTTTGAAGATTTTTCTACTTTCAATTTTTTTTCTGGAAGTATATGACTCATGTGGCCTTAATCAAAAGAGAAAATTAAATGACGTCGATTAGTCATAAAAATATACAATTTTGAATAAAACAATGGCTGTATTTTTCTTCACTATAAAAGCACTAATCTCAGCTTTAAAATCTCGATAACTTCGTTGAAAAGGATTTTTTCGCAAAACGGCAAAATATCTGTTTACGTTTTTGGTTTCTGTAATAATATATTTCACGGAGAAAGCATTTTCGGTCATTGAGAAAATAAAGAAAAAATATTATATTATCCCCTGCATTTTAGGATCAATGAAAACAATTGTAACTGAAGAAGCATGTAACAAAGAATCCTTATTCAAAGGAGAAAACTGAATTACGTCGATTAGTCATAAAAATATACAATTTTGAATAAAAAATTACTTTCATTTCTATTCACTGCAAAAGCTCTAAGCTCAACTTTAAATTCTTTTTGAAAATGATTTTTTTGCAAAAATAATATGTCACGGAGCATTTTATTTTTTTGACTTTTTTCACTGCATAATTTTGAATGGAATCGGTCCTTGTATATTTTACTCCTTTCCGATTTTTCTAAAAAATACATTTATGTCCAAACATCTACTATCGATTTATTTCAGAATACAAATTTTGGACTTCTGGTGGAGCTGGAAATAAAGAAATAAATCGGAATTTGATATTTTTCCATGGCCCATCAAAAACTAGGATAAAAATGTACAAGTAATTTTTCTTTAAGTTAACATATTAATAAAACATGAAAAAAGTAATTTTTACTACATCGCATATTATAGTTATTAAACGCCCCCTGTAAATTTAAATAACTACAACTATTACCTTAATAATAACTTTATTTCTTTAACCTCATTAGTGTCTATGTCATGATGAATATAATTATTCTATAATCGTAAGATAATATTCACACCGTGTATTAAATCATTGTTTTTGCGGCCGTTTTATTTTAAAGGTCGCGAAATTGATAATGATCATTTTTGTATTGTCTAACCAGACGTTTTGATAGCATTTCTTAGATTTTAATGAACAAAATTGGTAATCCGTTGTTTAAGTAAATTGTTCATAATGTGTTAGTAACGTTTTTATTGCTGTTATTTATATAATTTTAAACTGTTTATGTAATATGCTGTATGTCATTGAAGAAATTTTAAATAATAGCGGCTATGTTTTGTGTGATCAAGATAAGTCTAATTTAAAAATTTGCCTATAATTTATTTCCGTATTATACAAATTATGAAAAATTACAGAAATATTAAAATTTCTTGTTGGTCAAGTTTTGGTTCGGTAAATGAAAAATATTAAAGCCATTTGGGACATTATAGCACTAAATTATTTTAACAATATAACCTCATCAAATTAAAATCACAAAATCGTTAAGGCCCTATTGCCCATTCAAAATTTTAAGCTTTTGAATTAATTTTTTGGAACACAATAGTGTCTCGTCATACTGAAACTTCTTAATATTTAAAAGAAAAAAACATTAGGCGCAAATTTCTTTTAATGTACTTTAAAAATCTTTAAAATAAAAAATATAATAATAAATGGTGCAATTATATTTTCGCAAAACAAAACCTTGATTCTCACTTGACAGTTTGTTACTAGTTGACTCGTTTTCTAAATTATTGTGACTTGTTTGATAATTTTTTTTTCACTGTTCATTTCGATGGGTTTGTTGCAAGATAATACGCCAACTCGTTCCACTATTGGTGATTATTTAGAGCTAGAGCGACCCTTTTGGACAAATTACACAGACTCCGATTTGTGGGCCTAGCTGTTGAAACTTTCGGAAAGTCGGTAATGTATTCCAAAATCCTTCGACTTTTTCACTGCACAATAACTGAAATTATTGGCTATTCCATTCCCTCCTTCCAACTCACAGATAGCCTGATGCCCCATTTTTGTCTCTAAAGATACCAACCACGTCTTTTCTCACTTTCGCTGACGACGGAAATCGAACTGTTTAATAAATTAATAATGTAATTTATAAGGAATTAGGGTTAGGTGATGTTGATTAACTTACACTGTAAAAAAGAATGCATTAAATTTAAGGAAAATGAGCTGGAAGCAAATTTCATAAATGTTTATTAAATGCGGTTAATGTAATGCATTCAATTTAAAGTTTTGATCATTACTTTTAAAGGTGATTATGTACATTAAATATACAACCAGTGTTCATTGAATCTAAGATATGTTATCACATATTTAATGCACCAATATTAATATGAGGTTAAAAAATTCTGCTACCAGGAAAGGGTGGAAATTTTTCCCATAGTGTGCCATTATCTGTAGACCGGCTTCGAACTCCTTGGTTTCTGTCAGACATCTCATCATAAGAAAATTGAGTCCTTTAAGCAACTTATATATCATACTAGATAAAAAGTTCAATACAAGTTGCGCCATCTCCCGGAATCTCATGCAATGTGCCATGAATATTAATGTAAATTCCTTTAATGTTAAAGGAAATGTGAATTAATTTAAATGTACAGAAAGTTAAAATATATTTTCAGTTACTTTATTGAAATTTAAGGTCATTTATTAAAATTAAATGTACAACGAACTGCTATTTGAATGAATTGCTTTAGATTTAAAGTAAATGTTAATTATTCACTATTTTAGATACAAAATCATTAAATTTAATGTAGAATGGACATTAAATCTGCATTAAATTTAATGTTATTTTTAACAGTGTACTTAAAAATTGAGATAATGTAAGTCTCTGCCATTGTCAGACCCGAAGCATTTTATGATCTACTTTTATTATTTCTGAGTGATAATCGAGGCACAACCTGTAGATATTTTACCTTTTTTTAAGTAGCTTATTTAATCACCCATATTAGAGGTGACATCATATAGGCAACTAGCATGTGGAGTTCTAGAATTGCATAATAATTGTTTCTAGTTTTTCATTATTTTCTTTATCTGAACGTAGTTATTAAGTGTTAAAATAGGAATAACTACTTCGATGATGATTACTTGATTCCGTACTTCTTGTTTTGTTAGTTGTCTTCTATTGTTGCGTCATATTATCTTGCTTGAATGAATAACCTTAAATTTGATGAATAAAAGAACATCATTTGTTGATTAAACTTAGCTCCTACTCTGATAGGGTTACTTTCTCAATCGCCTGTTCACGTCTAATTTCGTACCAGTATGTTACATAAGAAGTGGGCGCTAGCCCATCTGCCTGAGGCCTTACGGAACCTAGAATGGTTGGTTTTGCATAAGAACGCATGTTTCTGGGTTTATCAGGGTGATTTTTAAATGAAAATCACCTATCAGGGTGATTTTTAAATGAAAATCACCCTGATTAATCCAGAATGAGTTTTGTTGGGATGTTAAATTTTCTCGGAATTTGATGTAGTTCTTCTCATCTTATAGAATTGTAGGCTTGGTGAAAATATACAAATATATTGTAGACATTAGTGTCATATTCCCATGCACTATTAAGTATTTGTTTGACAGTGAAGTCTTGATCAGTTGTGGATCTTCCTTTTCTACCGCCCTTTTGATATTCGATTGATATTCTCGACAAAGAGCTGTAATCTTTGATATAAAATGTGTGGGAATACTTTAAAGCGAGTGGGTAGAAGAAATATTCTATGGAAATTTTGGCAAGAAAGCTTATCTTATTTTTTATATATTGGGCATATGATAGACTTGTTCCATTCATTGGGAATGTTTTCTTCCTCCGATAAAGTATAAATACTTTTAATGAAAATGTCATTGTCAACTGTGAGTACGCCATCAATTCCTGGTGCTTTTTTATTCTTCAACACAGCAATTGCCGATATGAACTTCGTTAATAGATAGAAGTTCTACCAGGATTTCTTCTTAACTGACAACTAGCTCTCTCTCTCTCTCTCTCTCTCTCTCTCTCTCTCTCTCTCTCTATATATATATATATATATATATATATATATATATATATATATATATATATATCTTATCTCTGTTGTGTGTGTTGCTGAAGTTAGACGAGTTTGCCCACACCCTTTTATTCAAATATTTACAAGGGAGAAGTATTCTATTGCAATTTTGGTTATAAACAAAACTGAAGCATTTTAAGCATCATTGAAATTATAAAAATGAACATAATTAATGTCTTATGAAATAAAAAAAATAAATATGTATACAGTGTGTCCGCAATTGGCGATCACAGCATTGAAATCTCGAAAAAAGACAGAAAGGCTACATGGGGATAGGCAATTATGTCAGTTAGTTACTGGTGCTTGTGAATCGGTTGTGGTTTGTTGCGATTTTGAGATATTAAAAAAAAGTAAAATTGTGCATTTTCTTAGATCGCCTATAACTTTTTTATTTCCCAATATATTTAAAATCTGTAATTACGCAGAATACGTCTATTTAGTCACATTTTAGTTACACAGTTTCCTGAAATAATTATCAATTTTGTATTTTCTTATGACTACCGTATTGGATTTTTTTCTCAACGAAAAATATTTAATTTTTTCTATAACACTATGTGTAATATTAATGCAGAAAACAACATTATATCCTGAAAATAATTAAAAACATTTTTTTAATGAAAATTTAAATATTTGATAACACCGGTTATAAAGTTGTTTTTTTGCATTAGTATTTCACATAGCGCTAGAGAAAAAATCAGGTACTTTTCGATGAGTTAAAAATCCAATATTGTGGACATGAGGAAAAACAAAGTTGATGATGTTTCCCGAAAACTGAAACGTTGTAACTAAAAATAGATTAAATAGACGCATTCTGCATAAAAAGTGGCCATACAGAAGGGTTTAGAGATTTAAAAAATATTACAAAAATGTATTAGTATTTATTATTTTTAGGAAAATAAACAAAGAGGATATTAGATTCCAGCTAGAAAATAAGTTTATTCTTTGAAGTATTAAATACAACAACGAAATATTTTTCCAAATTGTGAAAAATAGCTTTACTTAAAAATCGTTATATACAAGCTTCATATTAAATATGTCTATCTAAAACTTTAAATAAAGTTCAAAAATTATAAGAAATGAAATTTGGCATTCCATACATCCTACATATTAGAAAAAAACGTAAATTCAAAATATTTATGTATAATATATAAATGTGTTTGCTTCATTGAAATATTTAGGTGTGCACAGTCTCCTCTTAATTTTTAAAATTTGAAGGCTATTTTTATCCACAGGGAAATTCAATTAATAAAAAGTGTAAGCTTTCAATACATATAAGTATTTTTAGTTACCTTTTTCAAGCCTCTGGTATTTAATACAATCCCAGGACGTTAATATGCTGAGAAAAATTTAAAATATTGAAAATTCCAGTTAAATATTTTCTTATTCGCAAATGAAAGAAATTTGCTACCGTTTTAGGAAGTGTCATGCATATGTAATAAAATATATGTATAAAATATGTTAAATTGCGACAAGCTATCACGTGAGGGCACAAACCTCGCCAATGAAAGTTAATTTTTGAAGAAAAAATATCCATTTGCCCATTCAACAATCTAAAAACCCGTTGTAAACTCCTGGAGAAAATATAATTGTATATTAACGCATATTTAGTGTTTCAGGATTAATGAGTATTTATAAAAAGGATTGGGGTTGATAAATTTCGGTTATTCGTTTTCAATAATGTTTTAATAACTAAAAAATCAGGTCTTGTACCACTTTTTGTAACTAACCTAGAAATCCAAGTTTCGAACCTAAATATTTCGTTAACATCGTTGACATGAACTTAATTCATTCATTCTTGGACACATTTTTTATGTATTAGAGTTGAATAAAATACATTACACATTGGGTAAGTCTTATTTTAACTTTAGTTAAGTTTTAACTTTTTACACAACTCTGTAACTGCAGTATTTATCTTAATAAATAACAACCATTAGTAGCACATGATATCTTAAATGAATTGAGAAAATAAAGTAGTTCATAAATAAAAATTGTAAAGAATTCTATTTCTTCTCGTATATGAAGTAGTAACTAGATATGATTATCAAATTTTACGAGCCAATTAATAAAAATTAAACTAAACCCTTTACATAAAATTTACCTTTTGCATCCTCAATAATAATAATAGATCCATTGATTACAAAAACACTTAAAACTAAAACAAGCGCACTACCACATATCATAAAATTAGTCCGAAACACTTTCATTTTCGAAAAAATGTCACTAAACAGTACAGTCACACATCTCGTCCCGAAAATTTCAAAACTAACATTTCTTCTTTGGGTTCCGTTAAAAATTAACTAAATTTAAGCAAATACAACACTGGCAAAGGTAATGTGATATGACCATGCTTTAATGGAAATGACAAGAATTCTCAAGCAAAAATTACCATACAAAGAGCAGGCATTTTGCGCAATTTTAATATTAAAAACAAGAGCTATTGTAACAAATTATATTTATAAACAAAAACGGACACTTAAGAAAAACAAAATAACAAACTTTAAAAAATTAATATCGATTTTGGAGGTCTACTAACAATGGTGTAAGTTAAAACAGTGGGTTCTTTTGTTAAAATGTATCATATAAGGTAGTTTCTTAAAAAGATAGTTATGTAATACCCTAGACAATGCAGATATTAGTAATTTTTTAAGATGGTACCAGAGAGATTGGTACCTGAGCTACTGGAAATATATTACCGCATTAGGTAGGTTATATGTGTTCTAACCAAGGATAGCATTTATATTATTTGTGAATAAGCTTTTAAACTGTAGTTTATATTATTGCATTGTGGGCGCGCTTTTTACGGTTTTTTTTTTGTAGTGAAGTTACGTTGAAAGCTCTATTGATGACAGTGAATTTATTGATACAATTGTATTGATGTAATTAACGTCATGTATAAATGCGGTTGCATGGGAAGTAGGTTTGTGTACGGAAGTGTGTGTAATTTGTAGTATTTTTATTAATCTTATTGTACCATTATCAGTATATTTGCTGTTGTATTAAAAGGGAATTTTAATAATATTGACGTTTCCATAACCAAAAGCTTTACTTAATTTTTAATTTTTATTTTTAATTTAAAAAGATCATATAAAGGATATTTGATCATTTTTTGACGACAATTTCGTAGAAAGCTATAAATTTTGTGCTCAGGTAAACGTACACAATTGGGGGGTAGTACGTAATTCCGTGGTATTGCGATTTTTTTATTAAAACGGGTATTTTTTATTATTAAAGTTAATTGGTGAATGTATGTAAATGAAAATATTTTTTTCCTAACGAAATCGCTCATTCAACGAAAGTTTTTCAAAAGGTAAAAAACTTCCAAATACATGCGATTATCCGGTAGAAATATCAAGGTAGTGAAAACCTTGATGACATAAAAAGTCAGAAGCGATGTTTACAAGTGACATCCCTTTTTTAACACTTAGTCACTACTTTATATGCGGTCGTTATACCATTAGAAAACGTCATATTATAGTGTTAGACGACACACCAAAAATCATTAAATTCAGTCAGTTTTCAAGCATTTTGGGAAAAATTTCCTATAGCTTTAACGTCTTTTACCTCTTAAACGAAGTAGTATCGGATATAACTAGTTCTCCATTTGGTAAGAACTTTTCTAGACTGGCTATCTATACTCATTATTCTTATTATCGTGGTATCCAATACATTTTAACAAAAAATATTAATTGTGAACATTATACAGTAGCGTGCTATGCGAGTTGAGGATAAGAGAGACGGCAAAATCATGGAGGTGCATAGAAATATATATATATATATATATATATATATATATATATATATATATATATATTAATTTTGCTATTTTATTTTATATAATTCAAAAAAAAACAAAGTCTGGTTGTAAAGGAAGATGTAATAATTTAAATAAATGTTAATAAAGTAAAAACAAATATACTCAACGCAACGTGAAACATATTCACTGTGGCACTCCCTTTTTAATTTACAATTTATTTTTGTGAATGGGTTTTAATAATTTTTAGATAATATAAAAAAAAAGAGGTCTTTCATACCGATTTATTAAATAGACGAATATGATTTATATGTTTGTTCTGTTTTTTTAACAATATTTAGATTTTATGATAAAGATTGTATTTGTTATCTTTAGTATATCCACATTATTAGATTATTTGGGAATAACTCAAAAGAAAATTAATTATAACATTATTCCTCATATATTTTTCAATGAGATACAATTCCATGGGTGCAAAATAAACAAGCAGTTTAATGCTTGGATGCATAACAATTTGGGCATCCTATGTTTCACCCAATGATATATTGTTCCAAGAGCACCTTGTTCTTTTGATATTATTACTCTCTCTGAAAAACGTTTATTTCGAACGGAAACCCACTTTTGCTTTGGTATAAATAATTCTTTCTAAACAGTTTAAAAACTAAACATTGGATATTCAACGTCAGTTTTACCGAGGAAACGTATATACACAAATACAGTAAGTCTTGGAAAAGTTGCAAAACAACATTTATAATTTATGCTTCAGTTTCGTACTGCTGTCTTTTATAGGATTTGACATTGTTTGGTGGATTTTTTAATAAATATTTAATAATAGAATATTCTAAGATTATTCCAAGAATTGCAATATATGCACATATATAATTAGGGAGCTAAAATGGTAGAAAGTTTTTTCGATCATCCGCTCAATTTCTAAAATTACAATTTCACACGCAAGTGATTATTTTAGACATAACCAGTCTTTCTTTAAACTATCCCAGTGAATCAAACCCGTTAAAACAAGCTCATTAAATGTTTTTTATAATATGTAGGTATTGTTTTTAAATAAATGTCTTAGACACTCTTTCAAAGGCGCTAATTTTTTTTATCTGAATAGTTAGAATGCGGTTACGGTGCAAATGATATTATTATTGATTGTATTAATTAGCCCATTGTTTTTATAATTAGTAGTTTATATTAATTAATTTCAAATAACAAAAAAAATATAGTAATGATGCGATAATTGGAGTTATATAATAATGATTTTTAAATATATAATTAAAAAAAATATTCTAGGAAAATAAATCAGCGATAAAGATTATAGTTATATTTACGTACAAAATTATGAAGAATTTATAAATTTTCATAATTTCTTCCTAACAAATTAAGTTATTGAAACACGAATTAATTTTTATGTAAAAATTACTTTAAATTTGAATGTTATTAGAATGGCAAATACTAATCTATTAAATAAATAAAATGAAATTTCACCCATAGCTGTATGTATTTGTTTCATTTAGTAATAATTTGGCGCCGACTTCAAATATTCTGATTTTATATAAAAAGCTATATTGTTATTTTTTCCTTTTTAGTGCTTCTTTAAACGTCGTTCTGATATCCATACATTATTTGAACTAAGTACTGAGCGCGATATGTATTGTACCTTGAAATGTTTCCATTTGTGCCCATTTTATCCAGAGTTTAAACCACACTAAATTGAACAATAAAAAGTTTTTTGATTCTGAGAATTCTCCAAATTCCGGTTTTGATGAAATTGTGCCAAAAAATCTTAAATTTGCCATAGTAAATCGGCTATCTTGAATTTTAAGAAATTAATTTTAGATCCTTAATCTAGGGCTCCAAAACTCCCTAATACCAATATATAAAGAATTGTAAACATTTTTTAGTACCGACATATGTTAGTTATTGAATACGAAGAAGTTAATTTAAGATCGGTAATATATGCCCCAAGAACCCCGCCATATCAATTTTCGAGAAAATCGGAAAAATTTAAAATTTTTGATCTGATTCGTAACCGACGATCCCGAAAAGTCTCTAATATCAATATCAACATACAAAATATTAAAACAATGGCGATTAAAAATCACCCAATAGAGCTCGAGAAGGAATTGAAAAATATTATGGAACACATAAAAAAGTACTGAAACAAAAGAAGAAGGGCAAATGCCGAAGGATGATAGCATTCCAACCGAAATGCGTGAAGTTTGAGGAAGCGTTCTAAAGAAATCTATTAAGATATTCTTACTAAATGCTTACAAGAAGGCGATGTTCAAAAATACAAGTCTGTCGAATTTAAAATTTTGAATTTAAAATTTCAATCATTTTGTATGAATCTACCTACATACACACATTTGGAGAATTGCGTGCGATTTTTTTCAGTATCCAGTCGAATGTATTGTGGTGAACCTATGACTTTTATTACTGATTCTAATTGTATAAAAATATGACGACATTTTATTCTTGTGCAGTCAGAAACGCAATCATATGTAGTTTTTTGGAGTTTATTTTTATTCATCTATTTACTACAGTGGTGTCTTTTCTATTAGCTGTGTGGATTTCAGATAAAAAAATGGACTGCATAGTCCTTATCCGAAAAACGAACGTTTGTTGCCGCCCTAAAGGTACAAAAACGTAACATACTATCAGAGTAAATGTAAAAACTTTTACCATTAAATAAACACGTTAGGTGTAATTTTATATGTATTTTATTGCTAGTAATCAATTTTTTGGAAATAATCTTCCAAAAAATCAGTTGAAAATGGTCGGACTTTGTAACCCGTAATAAACATTTAAAATATTCCATTTCAACGTTGATAGTTCTTCCGGTTAAACAAGGAATGTCAGCTAGATGTCTAAGGGATACATTTGTAAATCTGAATCAATCTACCACTATCTAAAACGAAAAATTTCCTACCAACTTTTATATAATAATATATTAAGAAAGTTTACTAAATCTCTCTGTTTGGATCGAATTACATCCGTGTTTATAATTTCGTTTTTTTTCCTAAAGACAAAAACATATACATAACTTTTGGATCCTGTTAAAATAATAATTCGGTATAATTATGTTAAAACAAAGATTTGGAATTCCCAAGAAGCAACATTTTAATTACTTAATTAGTTTAGTAAAATGCTCTTCATGAAGCCTTGAATATATAATTTTTATACAGAGCGTATTGGTAAAAAAACGTGCAATGTCATCACGATTGACTTAATAATACTGAAACAACTAAAGCTCGTGCTGAATAGTCTCTAGGTTTAAACAAAAATCATTTTTATGCTAACATACATAGGAAACCATTTTAGGGCCACTCTCGTGTCTTACAGCCCTTTTTCTAGGAGATCGTTTAACACAGAAAGTAGCACTTAAATATTTTAGGCATCCAAAAAAAAAATTTATAGTCAGTTACTAAACATAAAGCGAAAATTTCAAAAAAAGCATTTCTAGAAGTAAAATTGACAGGAAAATTATGGCGACTCATCGTTTTAAAAATTTTTAAATCTCTGATTATTTTTAACAGACTTAAGTTTATGGTTTGCCAAAGTGGTTTTATTGGATGAAACCAGGTCTAGAACTAGAACCATTATATAGGTACCCATTAATCATAGGAAAACTAAAGTGACGCATTTTTTCAACCAAATAAGATATTTTAATATCTTTGTAAACTATTTAAAAAATGTAAAATATTCAAGAGTTTAACCATTTATTTACACGAAACCAACACATTTTGGAGCATTTGCTTCCAGAAAAAATGAATTACCTCAAAAACCAAAGTATTGGTCAGCGTTAGTTATGACTTTTTGCCATCCTACTGAACTGTTTGTTTTTGAGGTCAACCATTCATCAAGCCAAATTTTCACTTCATCGTGAGAACGTGAGTATTGTTCTGAAAGTCCGTGCTGTATTGATCGAAATAAAGGGCAGTCTGAAGGGGCTAAGTCTGGTGTATATGGCAGTTGGTGTAGGTTGTCCCATTAAACGTTTAGCCAATCGTTTTTACACATTTTGTAACGTAGGGCCGAGCATTAGCATGTTGAAAAATGATTTTATTGTCTCTCGGCGTATATTGGTAATTTTTTCCTCAATGCTCGGTTTAATTTTATCAATTATTGTTAATATCGATCGCCAGTAATTGTTTCATCAGGTTTTAGCAGTTCTACAACTCCCTTATCATAGCACCAAATATACACCAAAACCTTGTTTCCACGTATATTACGGATTGATTGTGATGTTGAAGGTCGGCCTGGATATACCCATGATTTTTTGCACTTTGGGTTATCAAAATAAGTTCTCTTTTTATCACCTGTCATAACTCGTTGCATAAACCCTTGTCTTTTTTGTTTGGCAAGTTAAATTTCATAAGTGGTTTTTCGCCTTTCAATGTCTCTTTCTTCAATTCATATGGAACCCATTTTCCTTCTTTCTGGATCTTACCCAATGCGTGTAGACGTTCAGTAATAGTGGATTTGGAAATATTCAATGCTGCCGCCAAATTTTTAGCGTTTGAGTTGAGTCTTCATCCAATAATTATTGCAGATATGCATCTTCAAACTTTTTCGGCAGACTTTTCTTCTTTTACATCAAAATCAACACTTTTGAAGCGTTTAAGTTGCCGTTCATAAGTTTTTTGGGTTAAAACATTTTCAGCAGCTGTTTTCTTTAAATGAAAGAAGGTTATTAAACTTTCCCGCAAAGCGTCTTGCAATCGAAACAACTGATCTTGTAAATGATGTTGGTTTTTTCGTTTTTAGGGACATCGGATTTAGGTTTTCTATAAAAGCTTTTGAAATTATGAGATATATTTCAGCTACTTGGATGTCATAAGGTTTTGTTTTTTTTTTTAGATGGGGTTAGTAATTTTTGGTAAGGACAGGTATTTTTTGAACGATGAAACGTTGCTTTTTATTGGTTTATTTTTCTTATAAAATTTTTCTATTCGGATTATAATGATGGGTTTAATAATTTTTTTTGGATAATTGTTCCTTGCTAAAGTGTTTTTAACTTTTTTTATATTTTGGGGTTTAAACTGTGAATGTGAAAAGTTGATAGCTCTATCAGCTAGTCCTGAAACAATACTTTTTTGTATTTTTTTAGGTCCTACAGAATAGTAATTTAGACTCTCAGATCATACTGGTTTTGTGTACCAGGTTGTTTTTTTACCATTTTGATCATAATGAATAGTTATATCTATTAATGACTTTATTATTTTCTTTTTCTAATGTAAATTGTATTTTGTTATGATAACCATTAAATTTATTGAGGATATACTGAATTTTGCCTTCAGGTATACATTATATGCTGTCATAGACGTATCTTAATAACGTTAAGATTTTAGACACAGAAATAATTACAAAAAAATAATAACTATAATAAATGACTCATTAAAAGAACATCCTATACCACTAATTTCAGGACGAACACATAATATTTGATAGGGCAATAAAATTGCAGATGTTCTAAAAACTTTCTGTCTCTTTATCAGTATACTTTCAAACACCTAACAAAACAGATGTAAAAAATGTAAAAATAATATACCAGTGTGTTTTTTTATATAAAAAAGTTTAATATAATTTAGTTAGGAATTAGTAGTTAACATTAGGTAAGAAAATAATTTAAGAAAAGTCTAATCATTGGAAATCTCTAATTGCAGACTTAAAGAAAATTATGTTGAAACTAGTGGCAGCTTGTGATTGTTTGGGGCGGTAGTACCACTATTTGCAACAAAATATAGGATTATAAAACATGTAAAAAAAACTTGCCTATAGTCACGGTAAAAAGAGTATAACTACGTTTAATGTTTACCTTATCATGCATAAAAAGGCTAAAAATATTTTTGATGTGAACCTTATATTTTTTAAAAATGTGTATTTCAGGAATTAGACTTAAAAAAATTGTAATGGATTTTTTTTGGAAAATTATTCTTCCAGAGGATACAAACGACTCTCACTTTGATCGGCTCCTATATCAACAATTTTACTATTGACATAGACATTGTATTAGATAGTTCAAAGTTTTCACCGAAAACACACCAAATTGATGTTTATTATCCACTCACTGCTTAATGTTTTTGTCATTATTAATTGTACATAATTGTGTTTTATTTAGTTATAAACCAAAGTTTGATTCTACAGTGAAATTAGTCAATCGAGTAGAGAAAACCCAGTAACTTTTACTTATCTCATGGATGGAGTATCGTTAAATAGGTCATCAAAAATGCCAAAAAATATATTTTATTTTGCCCTTTTATATTTGATCACCTCACTCGTGAAATAGTTGCTTAAAATGGTAGATTTCAGAAATCTAATAAATGTGGCATAACAGCACTTGCAAGGAACCAATTCGACGCATCCGATTTCAATAATTGCTATGTCGTAGGCCACGCTGAAACAAGAGACATGTGTATTTTTTATTTGCGCCCAAAGTTCTCCTCGAAAATGGATTTTCCAATATATCTCAGATTCTAATTGGAATTTTGCAGTGAAACAAATTGCATATTACTTCTGATGTTAATGTGCAACTAACTGATGCAGGTTCGACCATCAGGGTTGCAACCCGTATTTTTTACATTGTAAAATTTACTTTTTTTTCGTGTTGATTGGGAATAAAAAAATTAAATGAGCTAAAGAAAATTAGTAAAAATATATTCGTTAATTGAATATAAAAATAAAGTTGATCACTTCTAGATTATTTTCTTAAACCCCCCAAAAAAGGTTTCTCAGTATGCTACAGCTTCTGACAGATATTTTGCAAATAATAAAACTGAATTGTACTTTTGGCACAAAACTAAATTATCTGATGCAATTTCAACCGTAAGGGTTGCTACTTCTACTTTTTATTTTAAAAATGCGAACTTATTTGTATTTATTTCTATATAGGAAAGTGAAAATGAGAAACACTTTTTAGGGGAAGAAATTTCCATTTATGGGTGGTTACATCTTGCAAAGGTCAACTTCCGTTTTGTATGCATTCAGTAAAGATACTTGTTAATCTTTACTGAATGCATACAAAACGGAAGTTGACCTTTGCAAGATGTAACCACCCATGAATGGAAATTTCTTCCCCTAAAAAGTGTTTCTTATATGCTTCAGGTTCTAATTGATATTTTGTCAATAACAAAATAGTATATTACTGTCATGTCAAAGTAAAATGGCCGAAGCAATTTTGACCGTAACTCCTAATTTTTATTTTTAAATTTCTTCTTGTTTCTGCCTATTTCTATAATAGTATTGCAAAATGAGTTAATAATATCTGGAATAAGTACTTTCATTACTTGAATACATAAACAAAATTGGCTTTATTTAGGTAATATTTTGAAACGAAATCTTATTTCTGAAAACAGATTTTGTAAGAAATATTAGGTTCTAATTGCCATTAAAAATGTTCCATACTACAGCTAATGTATAAACACTACACTACTTTATACATTCGATTATGAGGGTTGCTACCGTTATGCCTTACTTTTAAAATTAGATCTTTTCTGTGATCGTTTTTAAGTAAAAAATAAACTGAAAAATGTTGTTTACAAATATGTTTTTTAATTAAGTGAACAGACGAATTTGTTGCTTTTTTTTCGTTTGGAAGGATGTAAAGTTCACCAATGAAAACAGTTTTCTGAATATATTTCATATTCTGATTGATATTGTACAACTAAACCAGTTGTAAATGCGAAATAATTGAGTGACAACTTATATATAAGAGTTGACCTTCTAACTCAGCTTCGTTTATTCATCTGGAAATTATTTGTGATTTATTCGGTTTCAAGGTCAACTTTCGTTTTATATTCATATAATGAGAGCACTTTTTCCAAATATTACTAGTTCATTTTGAGATGTTCTTATGGAAATAGGCAGAAACAAGAAGGAATTTTAAAAATAAAAATTAAGGGTTGCAACCCTTGTAGTCAACATTGCATTGGCCCGTTTACTTTTCGCATTTAAAGTAATATACTATTGGGTTATTCGTAAAATATTAATTAGAACCTGTAGCATATTAAGAAACTTTTGAGAGATGAAATTTCCGTTCAAGAGTGGTTAAAAAAAATTATCTTGAAAAGGTCAATTTTACTTTTGCATTCATTCAGTAATACTTGTTCAAACCCTTCAGAGTTCATTTTGTAGAAATAAACACAAATCAGTTCGAATTTTTAAAATAAAAATTAAGGATTGCAATCCTTACGGTTGAAATTGCATCAGATAGTTTAGTTTTGTGTTAAAAGTAACATGCAATTTGATAATTTTCCAATTTGCAAAATACCAGTCAGAAGCTGAAGCATACTAAGACACCTATTTTGGAGGATAATTTTTCTTTTAATGGTGGTCTAAGAAAATAATCTAGAAGTTATCAACTTCATTTTTATATTCAATTAACGAATTTATTTTTCATAATTTTTAAAGATTTTTCAGTGTAAAAAGTAGGGGTTGCAACCCTTATGGTTAAACCTGCATCAGTTAGTTTCACTTTAACATCAGAAGTAAAAGGTAATTTGTTCCATTGCAAAATTGCAATTAAAACTTGAGATATATTGAAAAATCTATTTTCGAGGGCATATTTCACCCCCTTAAATTTTTTTTTTCGCAGATAAAAAAACACCTGTCTCTCATTTCATTGTGAGCTTCAACATATCAAAATATTCTTGAAATCGGAGGCGTGGACTTCGGATACTTTCCTTGTTAGTAAATATTTCAAATAAAAATTGGTCCGGTTAGTTACATTCATTGATAAAACTGAGTAAAATTTAATTTTTTAATTTTTAATATGTTAAAAAAACGTATGTAAATAAATATTGATGAAAAAACAATCATATAATATATGGAAAAAAATTACGAAACCCTAACGTAATGCGTGTCCGAGACTCACTTTGCCTTTTTTTTATTTTATCGTTTTGTAGCTGCAAATTTTCCTTATTAAAACGTCTTTTACTATAACTTTTACGTAATATCAATACTTTTAGAGAACATTTTTAGAAAATAAATCAAAATGATAGATGACTTTAGACATTAGTTATGCGTATAGTAACAATAGCCAACTATTGTTGCTGTAAATGTTGCAGCCTTCAGGTGTTATTATAGCACTGAGAGATTCTTATCTTTGACAAATAATGATGTAAGCACACTAGTACAGAATCTATTTCTGACTAATTGTTGCAAAACATTTAAAGGTTTTAGGAATTTTCGCACATGAACAACTTTTGATATTTCAATTTTAAATCCTTGTCCGTGAAATGAGGGGTATTAAGCGAATATATTTATACGTAGGTATATTCTTGTAAAGTAATAATTTGTAGGTAATAAAATATATTTTGGAAATATTTAATATTTTATATAGGTACTACTAAGTTTTGAGATAAATCTAGCAAAAATGCCCTATGTCCATCTAGAGAAATTTATATCCAAACTAAATAAACAGAAAGAGTCTGATACAAATTTAAACAATTTTGAGTTATTATTCAGTCTATGTAATGAAAAAGATTGATTTCACTGAAAAATTTATTACAGAGATTTGATGCTAGGGAGGGGCCTAGTAAATGATAAATACGTAGAGAGGTCGAATTTTCCTGTTTATTGTTTTAGGATTCTGATCTGTAGCTTTTAATATTAAAATATTAGATTAACTTCATTTTAGATATTATAACAAGCAGTATTCTGTGATACCAACTAATATAACTGTTTTTTGTTTTTTTTTTAGCTTTAAGGAATGTTATTAATATATTTTTTTTTATTTAATTGTGTACTATTGACGAAACTAATACTAAAGTATCAGTCTCATGGGCAATAAATTATTTCATTTCATTTCAAAAGCCAGCTGAGATGTTGGCGAAGCGTCGTATAAATTTTTCTACTGACGAACGGATTGAAAACCGGAAAAATACCTATGTACATTCCACCATCCGTGAAAACCATCGTTACAAATATATATATGTATATACATATATATATATATATATATATATATATATATATATATATATATATATATATATATATACTCTCTGATGTATTACTTCTCTACTCGTTATTCGTTTTACTTTTCTCAAAAACTTCATGTAAATGGCCTATATTTTGCTCTTCATTGAGTTTGTTAGGATTCAACTTTCACTTCCATATGTAAGAACGGGTCTACAGATTGTCTTGTGTATTGACATTTTTGTCCTCCTACTTACTTTTTTTTCTAATAAATCTATTATAGAGACTGTGCTATACAATACGTTGGTAGCTTTCTGTATTCGTTCATTAATTTATTCTTCCATGTTTCTCTCCCTGTCCAATATTGCACCCAAATACTTAATTGCATCTACTTCCATCCTTTTTTTTTTCTTCCGACCTATATGAATTGTCTTCGTATTTTTTGTATTTATTTTCATTCCTCTTCTCTTTAGTTCCTGTTCCTATCTGTGCAGTTTTTTCTGTAGAATGCCCCTTCACCTATATATACCTGCCTCAGCTTGTGGTATCCTATGTTCATTTTATGTTTATTTGAGTTTGTTGCTTTAATTATATCATCCAATGTTATGATAAATAATGCTGGGCTCATAACTCCACCTATCGTAGTCTGTGTTTTATATTAAGGTTCCTGATTGTCTATTGTCTTTTCTCATGTAACTTCTATTATTGTCGTATAAACTTTTGATGCCAGTCATTAGTAATTTTTCCCATATTGTTTTTGTGACACTGTATAAAATGGCTTTGTTATATCCAAAAATGTTGTATATGCCCTTGTCCAGTGTTTTTTGGAGAATATATGGTCCCGAGTGCTTAGCCCTTTCTTGAAGCCGCACTGTGGTTCATCCCACTGCTCTATATTCATTAATCTCTGTTCTAATATTTTTGCGTATGTTTTAGTACCGTATTGAACAAGGTGATTCCTCTGTAATTTCTACACAATTTAGGCTCACCTTTCTTATGTATTGGTATTATTATTCTTACTTCTTAATCATTAGCTATTCTTCCACTTCTCTAGGCTTTATTAAACATTTCCTTAAGTATTTCTTTCCCTATTTCTCCTAAGTTTTTCAAGATTTTCGCCAATATCCCGTCATCTCCAGCCGCCTTTTCTCTTTTCAAAGTTCCGATTGATTATTCTACTTCTTCCATTTTTATGTCATCTTCTTTTGTACAAGGCTCTCTGTCTATTTTGTTACTTTCTTCCTACTGTCTCAGTTGGACTTCACTATTTGGAAGTTCCTCGAAATGTCGTTTCTATCTTTCCATAAACTTGTCACCCTCTGTTATCGGTAGTCATTCTTTGTCTTTAATCACTGCTTTTTGTGTTTTTCCTTTCCGTAATGATTTTGGTGCTTTATAAAATTATTTTTGGCTAGTTATGCTTCCTTCTTCCAATTTTATCTAAATTCCCCGCATGTTCTTGTCTGCTTGATTTATCATATCCTCTTAACTAATATTCTTTGTTGCTTGTATTCTCTGTAACTGGTCTCGGTTTTCTTATTTAGGTATACTTTGCATTTTTTCTTCTTGACTTTTATTTGTTTCTTTATCTCTTCATTCTACTTTCTTGTTAGTCTTTTGTTTCTATTTATTGAAATAGTTCCGCAGCTATCTATGGCGTTGCGAGTTACGATATCTCTAAATTTTTTCCACTTACTTAACTGTAATAATTTCATTAAATATATTTATTAAGCGTTTTTATACCAATTTTTTTAGATATTTAAAATTTCATGAATGAAGTGATTTAATGAAAAATGTTGCCTGAGATAATTAATTCTATCTTTGAACACCTCGAAGATACTCTATTCGATAAAATAAACAAAGAAAAATAAATACTTTTTACACAGAGGGAAGTAATTTAATTTTTTTGTCAATTTCGCCTCAGGTCGGTTTTTGGGTTAGCATGTGTCTGCAAAATTTCATTGCTAAAGATGAAAAGCTAACAAAGTTATAAGGAGTTGACAGATGGACGGACGAGCTGATGGAGGGATGGACATGACGAAACTATAAGGGTTCCTTTCTGGCTACGGAACCCTAAAAAATTAAGAAAAATACATGACTATAAGCATCGATAATGTAAGTACGTACGTTACGTATGACAATAACAATACTGTATATTTTCCAACGAATTCACCCGTCAGAATGAGAATCCGTTGTGTGGTTGCTGACTAACATAATAAAATGTTTATTATATTATATTCTTTTATTTTTGGCTACATATTACGATTTTATGCTACCCTTTTCTGTTTGCATTATCTAAACTAATATAACATGCTAATTGGTACGTTAGTTCGAGAATAAAATAACGGGGCAATAAAGTAAAAGTACGAATTTCTGGTTGCCTAAATTTTTATGGCGTTTTTAATATGTAAATAATATCTAACAATATTTATCGATAAAAATAAGTCTTTAAATTATCTCTTAATAAATAAAAAAAAAGAAAGCAAAATTGAATAAAAATATTTTTGTCTGTCAGACATCAAGATAGCCCCTCCTCCACCAACCATGATCAATAAACTTTATTGTTTTTAAATCTAGTGGTATGATTCAAAAAAAAATATATCTCTCTACTTACCATTTTGTAGCTCAGTAATAATTGATGTAATTTTTTCCCCATGGGATCCAATACTCTGTGTTACAATTTTTCTGTTACCCGCGTCATCCTTGATATTTAAGTACTCTCCGGGTTTACCATAATGCTTGTTCGTATAGTCTACACCTCCATAATGATTTGTTAACTCTGTAGAAGGTGGTCTCGACGTTAGAAAGTCATCTGGTTTAGAAGAATTTGGTTGGCCGTAAGGTTTTGGGCGTCGAATATTTGGATCGTCAGAAATTGGCCTAAAATTGTTTTTATATTAGATAATTAAAGATGGACAAAATTAGTAGAAAAGAAGAAAATGAAAAGGAAAAAGCAATCGAAAAGGGTTAAGCCAGACATCTACTTTATTGTAGCTCTATCTTTATTCTTTCACTTTATAAAGCTACACATGAAAGTTAGTGTCGCAGTGCATGTGTAGTTTGCAAATCATATTGTATGCTTTGGCCTCCACCTATTACATATACAAGGTCAGACTGTTTGTCTCTCTGTGTGCTCACAATTCGAAAACTGATAGGAAAATTTTGATGCAGTCTTTATTGTTACTTAGAAGGTTTTTTGAGGAATGTTTTTGTATACGAATCATTAAACCAGCATCTAGCACATCCTATCAGAGCAACGCAAAATAGAGCTACCTTATCAGCTAACACAAATTTATCAAGATCTTTGATACTACTTTTTAATAACCTGACTGTAAAATTCACAAGCTATATCGTAGAGTTTTCTTTAGAATGTAATTAGCAGAATTACTTTTTGATATTCCAAAATTATCCCATTTAGTCGAGTACAGATTTTAATAATAAAGGAAACTAACATGTACAGTCTAACCACTAGTTGCTAAAGGTGACCTAATAAAAGAGAGCACAATACGAAAAAAATTTGAGCTTAAAAATTGCACTGGATATGTTTATACTAACCTAGATGGCTTATCATATCCTTGCTTGATGTCATTTCCAGCATGTATTGGTCTTTGACCACCATATTCTGGTCTAGGCCGATTTCCGTCTTCGAAATTCGGTCTATAAGGTTCACCTAGGGGTCTATCCGGTCTATTACCTAAAGGTTTCGGATAATCTGGTCTAGGTCTATTTCCATCTTCGAAGTTCGGTCTATAAGATTCACCTAGTGGTCTGTTTGGTCTATTATCTAAAGGTTTATCATAATCTCCTCCTGGAAGTCTTAAGGGAGGCTTACGATCATCATAAGGTTCAGAACCAGGACGAATAAAAAGGTAGTCATGATGAGGATCCGGCCTGTTGTAATCGTCTGGATGTGGTATGACCGAACCATATCTGTTAGGGTAGTTTGAATTGGGTCTGCTGTAATGATCATAGAAGTTATAATCTGGGGGATGGTTCTTTGAATCTTCTGGTCCATATCTAAATTTTTTTTACCATTAATATAGTTTTATTATGTGTTTAAGTTAAAAATGTATATTATTTGATTTGCTATCAACTACAAAAACGTTTAATTTTTCTCATTGGGTTCTTTCACTTGTTTTTTAAAAAAGAACTTGATTCGATAATTTATATTACCTGAAAGTTTCTGATTCAAAAGAATTAAATTGATTTGCTGATTCATATTTTCTTCGATCAATTGTGAATAGGCCACCAGAACCATAACCAGAATCAGGAAGTTTAGGAGGTCTTGAACCATATTCGGGATCCGGTCTGTCATCATTTGGCTGTTGTTCATATATAGGTTTTTCAGGTCTGTAAGGTCTATCGAAGTTGGGGTGAGGAGAAATAGGTCGGTCTAAAATTTATAAAATTGATCAGATAAGTGAGCTGAAAATCATACATTTTCATTATTTAAATAAGAATATGAAACAAAATATCTTTTTGGTTTATCTCTTAGACAAAAAAAATTGCGTGGTCTAATTTTTAACCTATTTCTAAAAGAAGGGGGTTCTACGTTCGACTTTTTTTTTATGAATGTACGTCAATTATTTTGGAACGGCGGTACCGATTTGGATGAAATTTTTTTGCTTTATATTTAGGAAGTTGCCGTGGTGGATCCATGTTATTTTCGCTGAATTTGGTTCAGTAAAATTAATTTTGTCCGATTTCCTCCAAAATTAGTATTGGGGAGTTTTCAGGTTCACCATTTTTAAAAAAATTCAATATGGCGAAATTAAAATTCTACATATCTCTATTTGTGTATAAGCTACGAAGATAAAATTATTTAAAAAAAATCTTTATGACAGATTCAATATAGCTCCTTAAAAATTTTACATTTCTTCATTTTGTCTAAAATTTTTATAGGAAGGTTTTTGAGGGTGGAAATAACGAATTGGAAATTATTTTTAAAAAATTTAATATGGCGGAGTTTTTACATTTTTACATCTCTCGATTATGGTATATGCAATATGGTGGTCTGAAAATTTTATATATCTGGATTATGTCCAAAATTGGTACTAGGGAGTTTTCGAGGGTGTAGATTAAAATTAAATTAAGAGTTTCATTAGAAAATTCAATAGGGAAGATCTGAAATGGTAGGTTGAAAATTTTACGTTATTCACATTTTTTTATAATTGGTTTTAGGATGTTTTCGGGGTCGTAGGTTAAGAATCTAAAATTAATTTTTATAACTTAATATGGCAAATAATTTTCATATCGTTATTGGGGGGTTTTGGGAACCTACATTACGAATTTAAAATTAATATCTTAAAATTCAAGACAGTGGGTTTATTATAGCTAAATACTGTTATTTGTTACAATTTCATTCATAACCGGTATGTGAAGAATTCTCAGGTTCAAAGAATATTTTGTTGTTCAACTTAGTGTGGTTTACAACTTTGGATAAAAGGGTTACTTTTTACCACCTTGGAACCATTGCGAGGTACACTACATATCTCGCTTAGTACTGATTCAAATAATTTATGGATGTCAAAACGAGTTCAAAACTAAAAATTGAAAAATCAATTTTTTATGAAAATATTGAACAGTCGGCGCCAAAGTAATACTAAATGAAACACAACTTCTAACACGATATAATACAGGCTATGGTGAGAAAGCAATTATAAATAAAGTGTTTTTCCATCTTTTTCTGTGAATCATATTTTATCAGGTTTTAATTAGGCGCCGACTTCAAAAATTTCAATTTTATATAAAAATTTTATATTGCCGTTTTTCGCTTTTTAGCACATTTATTTATAAAAATTTTGTTTTAAACATTGTTTATTGGTAAGAGACCATGGACAAAATGCTGAAGTGGCCAAGCATGTAAATGTAAATATTTTCTTAAATTAAAAGCATTTACTCATGCAAATGCGATTTGTCTTTTATATGCAAAAATATTCTGAACTGCTGCTAGAGGAATACAGGTTTCTGAACTGAGTGGCTAATGTTGTTTTGTTTTTAAAATGTGGGATTTTATGTTAACAGTATGTTGTTTAGGAAAAAAATGTAAGCACATCGAAAAAAAAAGTTATTTCAATTCACAGTAAGCTCTTTGATGTTATTACACAGTGGTTGAAACTCTCTGTCAGTATCTAATACGTACTATTTGCATTTAACTACTCTGCAATGTTTAGTTGTACTTTACTTACTTCTATCATAAGGTAAGCTATTCCTATAAAAGAACAAATTTAATTTATTTTTGTTGTTAATTCAGTGGGACACATTGGCAAAATATAATAAACAAGAATTTAGACCTGGAATTTTAGTTCTTTATGAAACGAAGAATAATTTATTCACCTACTAAGAAAGTAATATTTTAATCGAAAATATAAATTTATATTATTAACGCCGATTGGAATAAGTAATTGATAACTATGAATTCCTGTTTTTCTACTTTTAGTTTAATATTTTTTATTTATGAGCTTAATGGTTAAAATTGAATAGAATATTCTTTTTTAATTGAGTTCCAGTGGTTTTTTAAATAACTTTAATATAAATACCCACATAATTTTGCCAAATACATGTTTTAAAAGCTTTGGGGACTTAAATTATCTCTATTAAAATACATCGAGTATTATCTAAATCCCAACAGGAAAAATGAACAACAATTGAGAATTGTACTTTGGCACTTTTATATTTTACCGTGTTTATGATCATCTGTTAATAAGATAATAATTAAAGACTTTGTTTTTTGAATATACTTACTTGATAAAGGATCAGGTCTATCGGGGTCAAATCCGGGTCTTAGTATAACAGGTTTTAAATTTCCATATTCTGGTAAAGGTCTGTCAGGTCGATGGTAATCACCAGGCCTTTGTGGAGGTCTATCACCATCATAGGGATGGTTTAAAGCTGGTGGCCTGAATGGTGGTACATTATCTAAAAAAGGAACTAATTTATTACATAACCTAGTAAAAAATGAGGAAGTTTTTTAATTTCATTTCCACTAGATTTGATGACAATAGAGAGATTTTTTTGTATTCATTAGCTTTTCTTGATAATGATAAGTCATCTGAATTTTTTATATTTTAGGCTACTTTACCAGATGAACTAAATACATATAGTAAAAATATTGATGTTTTACCATAATGATTTTCATATCCATTTCCACTAGGCCTGGATGGCAATGGAGGCTTTTCATTTCCATAAGCGTCTCCTGATATTAGGATATCATGGACAGGATGTAAGACACTCTGCGGCCCTGACGCAATGCTTACAATAGTGTGGATATGGTGGAGATCGTCTCCATGTGGGTTATTTTGTATCGGGGCTTGAGGTAAGTATTGGTTATGTGGTTTTTCGTAAAAGTAGCCACTTTCAGGCCCTGAAATAGTAACAAAGAAGTTTATGTTGAAATTATTTGTTTTTTTTTTAAATCAAATCATTATTTTGTTTTTTGGTTTAGTTATTGTAAATTAGAGATAAATATTTGAAATTTTAAGGTTTAAAGTCCGGGAAAATATATATACCTTAAGCTTCTAATATTATCAAAATATATCTATTTACCTTTGTTAGGTTTAGATACGGAGTTATACGTATTAGATTGTGATGGTACGTTGCCATAAACGTCATGGTGCTCACTATGATGTTCTTGATTAATATGTCCATATGGACCATGGTGAGTTTCATCAGAGGGTTGGTGAGTAACTGGTTTTTTTACGGGGCCATATGCATTAACCAGTTGTGGTGGTCCATGAACTACTTGACAGTCTAATTTTTTAACATACAAATCATAATCTGTATCGCTAATGGTTCCTATAGGTTTGAGGTCTGCAGTTTCTCTGACTGGGTTCTTACCCAGTAGGCACGTAGCGTTTCCTTTTTGTCCAATTCTAATAAAATATGAAAATGTTTTGTTTTATTTAAAAAAATAATTTTAAAATCATATTTGCGATTGTTGATTTTATAAAATTTAGATTTGTACAAAACTTACCAATTTGCTTGTATATTCAAATTATCAGTCTGTTAAGAAAATAAAAAGCTAGGAAGATAATTCCATAATAACTACAATTTAAATTTATTATTATTTGCAATAAATTAAATTTGTAATAGGCTAAACATAAACTTAAAAATGATGATGCACACCATAATCAAAGGAAGTATTTTTTTAAACGCATTTTGAAGTAACCTTGGTCATCAAGTTATAAAAACTAATAAGCATAAAAAAACAAAAGAACGGGACCAATTATTTTTAACTTTTATTGTGATCATTCTCAAATCACCAACGGAAACGGCGGCCTTCAAGGTTCAGGTGCCGTTTTTCTTGATGGACTTTTTGGTTAAAAAAGTGATGTAAAGCGGACTAAATTATAGATGGAAAAATTATTATGATGAGTGCAATAATGACAACATCATTTTAGAAGAAATGGTTTAGTACGTTGTTTGGGAATTAGAATTTTTATCTACAGAGTTGTAACGCCTCATAAACATTTTTATGATATAAATTATCGGTAGATCTAGAAAAAAACTTAATTAGGATCCATGATGTATAATTTCAGCATTTTTTTCGAATGATTTTTGATTTTATCTTTTAGAATGAAACTAATTTTTTCTAAATGATTTATATGTTTTTTAAAATGATTTTTCTGACATCAAAACTAATTCTTGATATTTATTTATTCTAAACAATTCTTCTAGTTGGTTTAAAACAACCTAGGAAATATAGTAAATTAATTTTTTTTTGTTACAATTTGAAGGCACGGTGTATACGTCAATAATTAAAATCATTTAATGCTGATATATAGAATAAACATAAGTTCCAACCAGTCAGGTACATATTATCAACGAGCTGTATCAGTTAGTTTAATTGTATCTGTGGTCGAAGTCGATCAGTGTCGCGTAATTTTAATAAATATTGAAGTTTAAATATCGTTCTGTTGATAGTTTAACACTTTTGCAAGTCAATGACGTATGAATACTGTTTACAGCGGTCTTTGTCCATCATTTGCTATAATTAAAAATTGGTTATACTTATTTGGATGGGGAAGTGACTCATGTGATTCAGTAGTGAATTTAGTTTTTTTCTAAAGGCATCAGATTTTGCGTTATAAACCAAATTTATTCGATCCTCATTTGTTTTCAAATTTTAGCGTAATTAAAAAAATTAAAATATTTAGTCGTTTCTTATCACAGATTCTGTAGGTATTGGCTGCCTGAATCAATCCGTTTTGTTATTCTGGTATGTGTCATTGTATTGTGACAATGATTTATTTTTGAGTTTGTATGATTAGTGTTATAAAATGCCACACACTTATTCAAATTTAGAATATGCAATTATGATGTTTGTTGATAGTTTTTGTAATGCGAGACTGTAACGTTTCCCAGTACTAACATATAATCTGAATGGTGGACCAAATTTAGAAGAATTAGAAAATATTATTGATTCAGTAGATGATACAACAACCAGCTGGTGAGCTCAGCAACTGCTACTCAGTTGGATATTCCATAAAAAATGAGTAATCAACACATTCCACGAGCCTATATTCATACAACGTGTACAGCACCTACAATCTGAAGATTATGGTAGGCGTATGCAATTTTGTATCTGAATAAATAATAATCATTGTGTTGTATCGTCCACATTGTTTATCGATGAAGCAACATTCGCCCAAGACGGCATTAACAATATTCGCAACTCCCATGTATGACAAGAAGAAAATCCCCACGCAACAGTCGAAACTAATTTTCAGCTCAAGTGTTCGGTAAACGTGCGGTGTGGTATGATAGATGCTTTTTTTTATTGGTCCTTACATTTTAGACAATCGCCTCACAGGAGAGAACTGTTTAAATTTTTTACAAAATGTCTTAACAAAAGTACTAGAAAATGTTGCTTTAAATATAAGAATGCAAATTATCGGCCTGTATCAGTATGATGGAGTCCCTGTTCATTTTGCTTGTCAGGTCAAGCAGCATTTGGACGAACAGTTTCCAGAGCTTTAGATGAGTCAGGGTGGTCCTGTTAGTTGGCCTCCAAGATCTCCAGACCTCACACGACTAGACTTTTGTTTGGTTGATTTTTATAAAAAGTATGATCCATTTCAGATTTCAGAAAATATTCATTAGTCTTAGTTTAGTAGGTGGGAATTTCGGCAAATCATATCATAGCTTTAGGTTTCAAAAGAAAAATAAGGTTTTACCCTTAAAGGCTATGACTTTTAAAATCACTATTAATAAAATAACTGCAACAATAAAACCATTATTAATATTTCAACGAATTTGTCTCAGTCTGACCAAGGAAATTAATAAGTAAATGTACGATAATTTTGTGTGACATGTGTCCAGTGCAGTTGCTTTTCATACACATCATTGCCGCTGATTTTTTGTTACACCAAGTTAAGTGGCAAAAAAATCAAAATATGGCTATACTATTAGACAAATAGGTTAATTACTTAAAGAAAAATGTTTCTGCTAATAGTATCATCGTTTTCGATAGTTATGAACGACGTTTACCGATTGTAAAATTGCGTCTCTGACGAGTACCGTATTGATATTGGGGTCATGCAGGGGTCGATTCTAGGTACCTTAGTTTTTATTTTTTTATAAATAATTTACCATTACGTATATGGGAGAGTCTCCTAATTAACTATGCCGATAGTACGTCCATTGACCGTTCAGAATCGACTCTTGACAAACTCCAAGATACTATAGAGAATTTAGTATATGATCATAGAATAAGATATACAATGATAGGGTGTACAAAGTATATTAATTTTAAATGGTAATAAAACTGAAATTGTCATATTTGGTAGACAACTTCTCAGTGTTTTGTTTAATAGTGCCAAGGCTAGATTTTTATGGCTGGTATTGGATCAGGGAATGGCTTTGAGTGATCAAATTGATTATGTTTATATAAAGCTTAATAAGGCCTACTTTCCGCTGATGCAGGTCCGTTGATATTTAGATAGAGACACACTCCTCTAGGTATACTACGCGATGGTCTACTCTGCATTATCCTGTATATTGTAGTATGGGGTGGTGCTGTTGGAATTAGTTGTGCTGATTCAAATATGTATATTAAAATTAATTTTCAACGTTAAAAAAAGAGGACCAATCGTTTTTTACTGAAAAAGTAAATTATTGAGGCAAAAGTATCTTGGTTTTAAACATATATCTTAAACTTAAATTTTTGCCTCAAATTAAACTATTTAATATCTTTAATGTAAGTCCTTTTCAAAATGATTTGTTACAGTTCTGTTTACTGGGTACTGGGTATTCTCGAGCTGATGTTATACTTTTAATTTAATGCCGATAGAAAAAAAAACTCGCCATGACTTAGAAGAATTTGTTTTAATTGTATTTTTGGGGTCAAGGTCTCATTTTTAAGAATTATCTAACCGAAGTTGCTTCTAATTATATGTTTTTTTATAGATATAATATTTTGAGTCGCAAAAATTCTTTAATAACCTATTAGTTTAATATTTTGTGTACGGACAGAGGTACCACCATGATTTTAGTTCATGTAACTATATTTCTAAATATATTTGCTGTTCTGTATGATTATGTATTTATGTCTTACCCAAAACTAAAAGCTCTACAAGTCTCCTTTTCTTGGGTACATTCCATTTCACATTTTATCACGGTATTGTGATCAAAAGTCTTATAGGTCTGTTTCGGACTAAGTTTTTCTCCTATGGCCATTCTTTCATAACAATCTGAAAAGATAATCATACAAATTTCTTAATATTGTGATATGTGTTATATGAGAATTAGCATGCTTCTTTAAAAATGGAGGGGAGGGAAATTTGTGGATCACTCAAATAAAACCAATAATTCATCCCGAGTTAAATTAGTAATAGGCCAATCTATAGACAAAAAAATAAGCGATTCAATACAAACATCTAATCAGGATACTGACTGTGCCAACATACTAAAAACAATCCGTATTAATATTTTGTTCTTTTCAACCCTCCACTAAGATCCATTAATTTGTTATAAACAAATTAAAATAAAAAAATTGCGTTTTTTTCCTTTTTGCTTATAATTTTTTGCTGCCCCTCTAACTTTGTGGCCCATTGCGGCTGCCTACAGTATTCTACTGATAATTATCAGTTAAAACGGTTATTACTCAGTCAGATGATTTACGAAATACGCCTTAGGCTTGACTATTATTGACCATCAGATAATATGCTGTTTTTACTACTGTTCTCTAATGTAGGTAATATTCTTTCATACAAACCAAACAACTTGTAATTTGAGGTCAAAACATGATCATCACGATATGTATAAAAAAGTTCATTAACATTTTTTGATCGGCGTGAAACTTGATTCGCGATAATATACAGTTAATCGTAATTAAATAATGGAATTGATGAAGTTGGGTTTAAACAGCTTATGAACTAAAAAAAAAAGAATTTTTTTAATAATACAGGGTATTATGAAAACAAATAAATGCGGAGAGATACGTTTCATGACAGTAGTTCTTTATACGTAGTTTATATAAAAAGATTATTCAGTAGATATTTGTTACAGACCACGTAACATAAAAATAACACTACTTTATAGCCAATTTGCGACTGTAATATAAAAGGCAGTCTTTGGTTAATTTTTGCGAAAAATATGGTAAAAAAAAACATATAAGATTTTTGAGTTATAATTTTTTCAGCATTAGTTTAAAAACTAATTTGTAATATACCGGAACGCGACTTTGCCAAATTTACGTTTTCCATAAGTTAGATATATTGTGCACAATCTGACACCACCACATGGGGGTGTCCAGGGATGACAAGTCGAACAGGAAGTCTCAATCCCCTAGGGCTTAAAATAACGGAATTACCCATTTAAACCCATATAATTCCAAATTTCATTCTGCCCCGTAGCCGAATCTACTTATAGATGGCCCCTTATACGAAAAATAGGCCATCGTTTTTCGAACTTCCGATACCTGAGGTTTCTAAAAAATACCAGAAGTACGGAACGGCTACAAAAGCAGCTAACAGGCAGTCGTATCATCACTCCTCCTGACGAAGAGAAGGAGACCACCGATGATATAGATGGCGAACAAGTCGAGTGGACTAACGAAGCCAAATATCTTGGAGTAATACTGGACAGAGGATTGTGCTGGGAAAAGCACATCACTGCCGCAATAAAGAAATTCAAAATGACGAGAAGACAACTCTATCCGCTGCTGAATAGAAGAAGCAAAATGGGTTTGAGAAATAAACTGACGATAATAAAAACAGTGCTTAGGTCAGTATTGACATACGGATCTGCAGCATGGGGCTACGCTGCAGAATCACACATTAAAAGGCTGGAAGCTCAGGAGAATATAGTACTAAGAATGGCCCTAAACGCCCCGTGGTTCGTCAGGAACGAACAGATAAAAAGAGAAATGAAATGGACCCCCCTACGGGAAGTCCTAAGACTAAAGGCTGCAAAAGTCTTTCAAAAAGCCAAAGAACACGACAATCCACTGATAAGACAAGCAGTGGATTACGATCCAGAAGAGACCGCAAGAAGACCTAGAATGCTCTCTCTAGGCAAAGAATCCAGGAAGAAGCCAGAAGATCAGGTAGAAGAGAGAAGAGAAGAAAAAAGAGGAAGAAGAAGTAGAAGAGTGAAGAAAGAACTCCGAAGCAAAGAAAGAAGCAAGACCGAACGGTAAGCAGATCCCGTGGAGAAATCCCAAGGATAGCACCGTAAAGAAGGGAACTCGAAGCCCAGGTCAAATTATTAATTTTAGGTAATGAGAGAAAGATGAGCGAATGAGAGCGTGATATACCTTACATTGTATGCGAAATGTAAGGCAGTGAGAAGCAATGGGTGCAACGGCACCTGGAGCGGAAACACCAATGAGTGACGACCGGAGGTTTACAAGGCTTTGGCCCGGAAACCAATGGGACACTCACAGCGCACTTCTGTAGGCTATAGCCTCACTATAGCAAACAGAAGGAGATCGTGGGGACCTTAAGTCCAGGGGGGGTTTTAGCCGGTAGGAATCCGGTATTACCTGTACACTTCGTACAGATGTCGTATCATCAGTATTGGTTTCGCAAGAGTAGCGGTCAGTATTAGATAGAGAAGCGATGTGCGCGAACAAGCCAATAGTAACAGCCTTGTATTAGTGTTATCTTTGTGTTGAATAAAGTTAGTTGACGCCTGTAAACGTAGTATCACCTCTGTGAACCGATGTACGACACAGTACAAAAATGTCTAAAGTACAGAAACGTGGCTGTGTTAACCCCGCGGTTAGTTTTTGCTACATGTGTGGTCAGTTTACACCTAAATCGCAGAAAAGGATAATTAATAAAATGATCAGAGCTTATTATAAGTATTTTGGATGCCTTGTTGGCCATCAAGATCGGTATTGGGCTCCTCAGATATATTGCCAAACCTGTGCAGCAAATCTAAGTAACTGATAAGATAGCAAACTTCTTCTATGTCTTTTGATGATTTGACTAGAACCAACAAATCATTTTAACGACTGTTACTTTTGCATGACAAAAATATTTTTTCAAGAAAGAGCAAATATTGAATATCCGGATATTGCTTCAGTAATAAAACCGGTTCTTCATAGAGAAAGTTTACCAGTTCTAGCGCCCCCGGCAAATTGGGGGGAAGATTTAGAAATGTATGATGATAAGGCAGAACTCGATAATGTATCAGAAAAGGACGATTATTTCTTCGAAAGTGAAGGAAAAGCATTTAATCGAACAATTTGAATTAGATGATCTAGTTCGAGACCTCCACTTATCCAATTAGCATGCTGAAGTATGTCGTTAAAGGAAGGGATATTTGTTGGACCATAAATTAGAAAAATACTAAGGGATAAACAGTTTGATCAAAAATTAAATGATGTTGAATTAGCTGCGTGGAGTTCTTTTGAAACAATTGTTGTGGAGTTTTTAAGAAATAAAAAGTAGAAAACTACGAAAAACTTGTAGAAGAACTACTTGAGAGATAGGTTGTCTTTAAAATATTTTTTTTTATTATTTTGAACTTATGTATAAATATTATATAAAAATGTTTGTATTAAATAAAAATAACTGATACATTCTATAACTCAAAATCTATACATGATGGAAAATTTTCGTTGTTGAAAACATAATCAGGATGCTTTAAACTCCCACGGACAGCCATTATAATATCAGTCACATTTTTTTTAGTATTTGTTGTAATTAATTCACTAGTTTCTTACATTTTATATTTACATACAGACTGTAGCTGGTAACTAAATTTTGAATACTTAATTTTTAATAAGATTGCATTTCGTCGACTATAAAGACATTTAATCTAAGAGTTCAATGATCAATGGTATTCTGTATTATAAAAGTATTTACTTTTATAATACAGAATACCATTTTGTATCATGGGCAAAGCCAAACACTGCCGTTTTTGGATGGTTCATTAGTTAAATACACATTAATATTTAAAGTTAATTTCCTACCCTTGAATTTTTTTGCCCATTTACCCCATCTCGATGCGGTCCTGTATCTAAGTGGACTCTTATTTTACTATGATTCTCATTTTTTCTGTATTATTTCTTAATTAAGTTTATTTGGAGTCAGTTTCTTCTTTATTATTTTTATGATATCAACCTTTTCATCACGATTTAATCATTTTTATAATACGTACTTTAAATAATGTTGGTAATAATCATTACCTAGTTAATTCAATTATTATTATTAACTAGTTCACTATTTGTTTGAAGGTTGTACGTAGACAATAATGAAGATTGACTAAAATGCGTTGTGTATTTTTGTTTCTTTGTATAACGTTTCGATTGGGTTGTATCTCTGATCGTTATCAAGTGTCAACTGTTACTGAACATTCCTCAAAATTTAAAACATGTCAAAAACATAATTGTTTTTGACATGTTTTAAATTTTGTATCAATAATGGCGTTTGCAGGCTTAAACATAACTATCAATTTCTCCTATATAAAAGCCTATATTATTTAATTGGGGTTGGTTTTCTTCTATAAGAGAATCAACTTTAGTGCACTGTATTGATATTTTGACAATAAATGAATAGAGGGTGATCAAAAACATTAAATATTGATTTGAAAAAATCGTTGAAAGTTAATTTTTTAAAATATAAATCCGTATTTTTATAATGTTATCTTCTTTAGCAATAAAAATAGGAGTGACTTTTCTTCTATTCGAAAAATTTGCAGTTTTTGAAATATTGGCAATTTAACATTTTTCTATTGTAAAAACGCTAGACGGTTTTTAAGTTTTGTTATTAGTTGGACATCATGGCGAAATACGACGAAAGGAAACAATAGAGCATTACAGAAATGTCACTATTTCTTGTCATTTGACAATTATTAAAAAAAAATCATGCCGGGCGATTAAATTATATTATGTACGAATATTATTTAAACTTATTTATTAACTATGGAGAATGTAACAAAGTTTTATCAAAAACATGGCAGACATTTGCTGATAGATATCCAGATAAATATAAACCGTCACGGAATAGTGTTCAACAAATATTGGCAATTTTCAAAAAATTTGGCACCGTTAAGGCAAAAATGCATAAAAGAAACCTATTCTCAATGACGAAAATATTGAAATTGCTATTCTGGGATATTTTGCGGCTTATACTATGACATCGTTAAGACAAGTGGCGCTACAAACAGGAATTTTTAAGAGCTCTTTACATATAATTCTGTCGAAACACAAATTCCACCCTTATTTAATATCTTTGGTTCAATACCTAAGAGATACTGCTTTTCCGAAAAGAAAGCAATTTTGCGAATTTATATTAAAGGTGATACAAGACGACCCTCGACAACATCATTTGGATTGATGAAAAAAATTTACAAAAAATGGCCTTTTTAACAGACAAAATTTTCATTTTTGGAATAATTAAAATTATCCTACTGTAAAATTGCGGCAATTTCCAACAACCTGGCAATTTAACGTCCCTTGTGCTATAAGAAATGATGAAATAGTAAAGCTACATTTTTATGAAGAAAACTTAAATGATAATTCATTAATAATACAAAGCAAATTATACTTCATTTTAAATTAGGTATTAACTTTTGTGGGAGATAGATATTTATATATATTGGAATTCCACATTCCACCATCCGTGAAAACCTACGATACAATATATATATATATATATATATATATATATATATATATATATATATATATATATATATATATATATATATATATATATATATATATATATATATAAGCCCATCGTCCTGGATGGCATACTTGAAGGCAAGCACTATGAAGGCAACACGACAAAAGGTCTATATCCGGGTCCAGTTTTACCATGGTTCAATCTGAAAATGTATCTCTTCAAAGTCTAATTTTGATTATGTTTAGTGATGCCCCTAATGGCATATTAGTACAGAGGCGTTCCATATCAAATCATTGAGGCATGTACAGTGAAGCGAAAAATTCATACTTCAATGGACACAGTTCATATATAATCTCGAGCTTTAACACAAAACTTTTAGTTAATACTTGATAATGATAGAGATACAACCTAATCGAAACGTCGTACAAACAAACAAAAATAAATACAATGCAAGTACGACAACCACATTTTAGTCAGTTAACTATTGTCTTATAAATATTGACATACTGAGTGTTGGAAGTGTATTTAATAGTGGAATTACTGCAGTCCTTATGGTATCTTTTATAAAAAAATTGTTTGGTTCTCATATCAGCGAACACTTCGTATTTACTATATTTTTAGATTGAATAACACCAATTATTATTAAATATTTTACAGGATATTGCGAAGTGTAATAAACTGTCTGAGGATAAAATTCCGAAATAGGCTAAAAGTATGACTTAATGATATCATCTTTAATTTTTTTTAATGATTGATTAAAAATCTTTTAGTTGCCTAAGTTACAAGTTATGATCAAATAATATAATTAAAAAAAAATCGTATGCTATATCACTACAAAATTTTAGACAGCAAGTAAGTTGATTTAAATATTTTTTCATTTACATGAAGATTTTGTATTTAAGTTTATTTTGCTCAAAATTCGGAAAATTATTAAATGATGAAACTTTATATACCCTATGCATATAAAGTTAGGTTTTTTTAAAAAATTATTTTTATAAAGTTTTTGTCCTATTTTGTCCAGAGGAATAGATACTAAACTATTTTTAGTACCTATTATTTTACTTAATAAGTTATTTTAAAATAAAAACTCAACTAGGGAAGTAAATTTAATATATAAATCAGAGTTAAATAATTTTTTTCATGGGAGTTATTTAAAAAAAATCAGGAGCCCGTGGCTTTGATGGATTTAAAAAGACAAAATAATATTTCACAATTTCATGCTAATACTTAAAGATGTGAATCCTTGGTTGATTTTAAGAAAAATGTTCGGCTCAATGTATGTCCATAGTTTGCGTTATATTTTGTTTTCCGTGTACGCCACTGGTCCTACTTTTATGGGATAGGTAAAGCAATTTCAGTTTTTGTATTGAGTTTCTTTTCAAAAATACAAAAATTTTAAATAAGAACTTAACAAAAAGTTCATAGGCGGTGTGAGCACATACTTGTTGCTGTAAACTTATTCTTTAAATGACTTTTATTTTTTTTAATTGAAAATTATACATCTGATGAAAAAAGACAAGAGAATATCATTACTGAGGTATGAGGAGCTTTTATGAAAATAATAATAATTTTGGAAAAACGCACTGTACTACTATTTTTTGGTAAAAAATATTTAAGAATGTTCTAGTACGGAAACCACCGAATGAAGTAGTAACATTTTTTATACTCAAAAAATTGCATTTCTACGCACAACTAGCAGATAACAGTCTCGGATTTGCTCGCGGGGGTACTGAGGAACTTTTTTGGGAGGTTAAAATATTACGCCGCAATAATTAATTTACCTTTGTCGCTATTATTCTGCTTCTATTAATTTAATTAATTATATCAATGTGAAATAAATCTTATAATATTTTTACGATTGCCTCTACTTATTAAACAAGTCCGAACAAAATTTATGGAATAATTTTAACGTTATCTGGCAAAATAGTAAAAACATATTTTAACCCTCTTCAGCCCTATAAAAAGAGATGACAAAAAATGCAGAAATTGCTTTCTAGATAATCGTATACGCAATATATGAAACCAAAAATCATGTTCGTATTACAATTTTTCTCAAAAAAAAAAATTCTTTGTAATAAACAATCGTAAAATCTATGTCTTACGTATTTTCCCCTTTTAAAATGCGAAAAATCAATAAATTAGTCATTAGATATTGTTTTGAGATATTTAAGGAAACTAAAAATCGAATTTATTTGGTCATGATATATCGATAAATTTATCAAATAACAATTTACCTCTATTCACCCTTCTGGATGGCAAATTTTGAAAAATACCTTCTTAGTGGTTGTCTACATAGAGCTGCTAACTTTCTCCCAAACTTTTATGAATCTATCTTTAATAGTTTAGGCTATGCGTGGATATGTCAGTCAGTGAGTAAGACATATAGATTGGTATTTATCAAAAATGAAAAAACTCTCTATGGTGATCTTAAATATATCGGGGAAAACCCGAATAAAAAAAATAACGTCCTTTATCTCAAAAATAAAGCAATTGCGGACTTACGTTAACATGATTTGTTTTCTTAAAATTATTCAAACTGGTATGAAATTATGATATTTAGTCAATATTCGGAATTTCGCCTATGTTCTTTAAACAGTTTTATATAAATATAAATAAAATTAATCTGTTATGTTAAAATTGTAAACATTATTTTAATTTTTAAATAGTAATTATCACTTACCATTTTTAATTACCGTTATTTGCCCATCAATAGTAATACTAGAGGCACGAGCTATCAGTAAACAACTCCATATCACAACACAGTAACACCTTCTTGAGGGGTTATTCATTATAGATAAATTTTAAGTTAAGAAAGAATTGTTACTTTTCGAGTTTATATAAATCTAGTTTTATTCTCTGCGTGAAAAAAGAGTCTGGATGAAACACCGCTGTGCACACAAAATTCAATTATTCGCAAGACTACACTATTTAATCACTACAAATTGTTTAATTATTCACTTTCTTGAATCTTAATTTTGTCCGATTTTGTAATAAGAGACCTACTGATCATCTTTGCAATAATCGAACTATAGTAGGTTATTTTTGTTGAAAGATATTAAAATTCATCTTGATCTGGATTTTCTGTAATTGAGAATAAAATATCTCCATCAATGTTTAAATTTTCTTTAGAAACAAAATTCTCACGCATGAAATTTTGAGCCTAAAGTTCAATATTTTTTTTTGGCGGGAGACGAGACATATCACGTTTATCAAAACTTACTTATGAGTGACATATTTAACGAGGAGTCAAAGGAATATCTGCATTCTCTTCAGAGCGACAAATAAAAGAACTTTTATCACTGGGAAATAATTTTTTCATATACCGAATTATTATATAGCTTCTAAGACATCGAATAATCATTTGGTTAATAATAATAATAGTGGGTTGTATAAAACATTTAATTGACGTGATTTTTGTCAGTCATTGTCATAAATTCTATTATAATTCAGTGTTTTTGACCAAAACAAATTTCTAATTTGCTCCCAAGTAATCCAAAAAGCTAATAAAATATTTGTATATGACCGATTCCATTCAAAAACATGCAGTGAAAATAGTCAAAAAAATAAAATGCTTTCACCGTGAAACATATTATTCAAAAACTCAAAAAAGAGTACACACATTTTGCTGTTCTGCAAAAAAATCATTTTCGTCGAAGTTATCAAAATTTTAAAGTTGAGCTTAGAGCTTTGGCAGTGAAGAAAAATTAAAGTCTTTTTTTATTCAAAATTGTATATGATTATGACCAATGCACGTAATTCGGTTTTCTCTTTTGATTAAAGATAAACTTTCAGAAACAAATTTGCAAAACAGAAAAATTTTCAAAACTAACAAAATGGCGGCCATTTATCGATAAAAAACAAATACGATTTTCTCAAAAACTACATTTTTTATTTTGATGAATTTTTTTCGAAGGTTTCTTGTTATATGCTTTTTCAACTACAATTGTTTTCATGGGTGTTAAAATGCAGAGAGAGACACAATACATTTTTTCTTTTTTCAATGACCGATTCCATTTCAAATCAGGCAATGAGATTTTTTCAAAAAAAAAATGCTTCTTCCCTGAAATATATCATTATAGAAACCAAAAAAGTGTACATGTATTTTGCCGTTTTCAAAAAAAAAAAATTTTCAACGAAGTTAGCGAGATGAGTGCTTTTGCAGTGAAGAAAAATACAGCCATTGTTTTGTTCAACATTTCATATTTCTATCACTAATCGACGTAATTTAATTTTGTCTTTTGTTTGAGGTCACATGAGTCATAAAAATTTGAAAGCAGAAAAAATTTTGAAAATTAACAAGATGGTGACCTTTTCCCGAAACAAAAACAACATTTTTTTTACGGTTACCTCTTATATGCTTCATTATATAATTGTCATTTTTGTAATTTTTTTATATAATTTATTTGTCAAAAAAGGTTTCGTATTGTTATCAAAAAAGTAGAATGATATGAACAAATATTTGCAAGTAGCAACTTGTTTACGAAGTCGATTTTATGTCCAATATAAACATGTTAAAATTCTACAATGAATCGACTTCGTAAACAAGTTACTACTTGCAAATATTTGTTCATATTATTCGACTTTTTGATAACCGTACAAAACCTTTTTTGATAAATAAATTATATAAAAAAATTACAAAAATGACAATTATTTAATGAAGCATGTAATAGGCAACCTTAAAAATTTTTCTTGACTTTGTTCATTTTGAAAATTATTCCTCTTTCAAATCTTCTTGAAGTTTATTACCCATGTGATCTCAGTCAAAACAGAAATTAAACTGCGTCTATTAGTCATAAAATTTTGAATAAAACAATGGCTGTATTTTTTTACACTATACTGTTAAAAATAACTTTAAATTTAATGTACGTTCCTTAATCAAATTTAATGATTTTGTACTTTAAATCATGAATAAGTTACATGTGTTTTGAAATTTTAATTTTGTACGTTAAATTTAATTGAATGTTACTTTAAATTTCAATAAAGTAACTGAAAACATACTAAATTTAATGTATAATTACATTAGATTTAATGTAAAAATTATTAAATTTAATGTATTAACATTAAATCCATTTAATAAACGGTTTACGAAATTTGCTTCCAGCACATTACCTTAAAATTAATGTGAGGTTTTTTACAGGGTACAATAGCATTAATCTTAACTTTAAAATCTCGATAAATTCGTTAAAACTGATTTTTTCGCAAAACAACAAAATACGTTTACACTTTTTTGGTTTCTATAATGATATTTTTCCCGGAGAAAGCATTTCTTTTTTGAAAAAATCTGATTATATGATGTGCAACGGAATCGGTAACAGAAAAAAGAAAAAAAAATTGTGTCTCCCTCTACATTGTAGCACCCATGAGAATAATTGTAATTGAAGAAGAATATAACAAGGCAACCTGAAAAAAAATCATCAAAATAAAAAATGTAATTTTTGAAATAATCGCGTTTGTGTTTTTTTCGAAAAACGGCCGCCATTTTGTTAATTTTGAAAATTTTTCGATTTTCAAATTTTTTCTGAAACTTTATAACTCATGTGATCGTAATCAAAAGAAAAAGCCGAATTACGTCCATTAGTCATAAATATATACAATTTTGAATAAAAAAAGACTCATTTTTCTTCACTGCAAAACCTCTAAGCTCAAATTTCCCTCCTTGAAAATGCTTTTTTTTTTCAAATTGGCAAAATACGTGTACATTTTATTTGGTTTAAAAAAAGAAAGCATTTTATTTTTCTGATTATTTTCACTGCATGATTTTGAATGAAATTGGTCGTATATCATTTCTATCGCTGTCAGATGACTTAAATTACACCCAGGTTTGATAAAAATTTGAATATTATTAAATAAGTAACAAGGTGTAGTACGAAAAATGCGACAAGTGAAAAACATGTAAGTAACAAAGGGTCATCTATGCTTATTTAAACGGCGCATCTTATAAAGCATACGCCTATTGTGTGTTATATATGGTGTTATACAATCGAACTGCATTTAATGTTTTTTTTTCAAAATAACTCAGTTTTGAACACCAATTTACTATGAAGGTATAAAAAATATACAAAAGGAAGCTAAGTGGATATTTAACCTTTATCAAATAAGCAATATAACAATTTTTGAATTTATAAGATTTTTGCATAAGTTTCGCCTGCGGCATATTTTTCTAAACCACTAGAATGACATATTTGCGAACTCTTCTGTTAACTTTAGGAGACATATACCTTTTGAAAGAAAAAACTACTTATTCTAGTGCTCCCTTATTAGCCCTCACAACACATTTCTGGATACGCCACTGCTATTTATTATTATTTAAAAATAATTATTAAAAAACAATACTCCTAAAACTAGTAAGTAAAAAAAATATTCATCTAAAGTATTTTTCTTAAATAAGTATTTTAAATCACATCACAAAAAGTTATTTACAAATCACATTTTCGCGTGTCACACTGATAGTGAAAGCAGCAAAGGGCGCTCAAAACGAAGAAGCAAGTATCTTCTTCGTTTTGAAGCAGGCGAAGAACTAGAAGACCGTGAAGATGTTTGGTAGACGATGGTCTCCTGTTTTTGATATCATGTGTAAGATCTTTGCATTAATTTACAGGTTGTTGTGGCCCGCTAAAATAAGATTAATGTAGCGGAGTCATCTTTTTATTTGCATATTTAGTCATAAAAGAAATTAATAAAATTGTATTAAAGGAAGAAGCTGTTTAATTTAACGAGTTCATGGAGATATAATTATAGATGAGTTGTTCAGTACATATTTTTATGCGGAAATGTACACAAAAATTACTTGTTAATCTCGATGTTGTTAGAGCAGATTATTCAGTGCTATTGTTTTAATTATTTGAGTGAAGCGTTGTTAATTTAACCATGTCATTATCTAAAGCAGTAGCACTACATAGCATACATTACCTGATTGTGTGAAGAGATTATATTTTTTCGTGTTTATTACGATGACCTTAGATACTCAAGGCCTCTTCAAATTCTTCTTTGTTTGGAGGGCACCAAACACTAGAATTTGAATTATTTATAAGCACTGACTGAAGCCAGAATCAGAAGCTAGTTAAAATGCATTTGCTTCATCTGTAAAATTAAATATTTTCTTCACTAGAAAATAAATATTTTTATAAAAGGGTAGGCTAGCTCTTTTATGTAGTTATCTACTTAACGGCAAATTTTCTATTTTTATGTAATGTAATATTCCCATTTTGATGTAATAAAAGTTATATAAAAATAGGGAAATGCTTTCCTACCCTAACTTGTATATATCTCGTCTTAGTAGTTGTTTTTTATAATTTAGTAATAATTTGTCACCGACTTCAAAAATTTCAATTTTATGTCATAATTTTCAGCACTTTTTTGGAAATCGGTTTAATTTTTTTGTAAAATTTTTATTTTTCGATTTTTAGTTTTTAATTGAGTTGAGTTTCTAAGGTCGCATTTTATCTGTAGTCTTAGACCACACTAAATCGAACAAGAAAAATTCTTTGATTCTGAGAATTCCCCAAATACCAGTTTTGAATGAATTTGTACCAATAAATAGCCTGCTCTAATAAATCCGCTATCTTGAATTTTATAAAATTAATTCTATGTTTGTAATCTAGGCCCTCACAACCCCCCAATATCAATATTGAGAGAACTTGAGACACGAAGCGGTGCTACTTTTGCGTGAAACGAAAGAGGCCACAGACAGAATTTTCACAGCACTTTTAGTTTTTAGGTACAGTTTTTTTTTGAAAATATGCCATTTTGGAAAACTCCTCGTATTTCGGTTATCTTTTTAGTTATCGAAAAGATAAATATTTACTCAAATAAAGTCTTTCACTTCAAATTAAGTGGCGTCGTCGTTTCTCTCTAAGTACTATGTACTGTTTTTTTGATATAAATCAAACGTGAGTTTTTTTTTATGGAACCCCTCTTATATTCATAGATCATTGCACTTCGCTTACTAAGTGCTTTTCAACGATATATATTCCTTATTCTTTTTTCGTTTAAGTCAATAAGTTATACTTTTTAGTTTACACGTTTTAATTTTTTTAAGATGCCGAGGAAATTAGATCAAGTAATTATATTTTAAACAATACCTTGACAAGTGTACAATCAATGGGTAACACTTATTGATATTATAGAAAACATTTTATTATACATTAAATTATTCAATTATTATTAAATTATACATTATAGGAATAATTATTAAGAATAACAAATATTAAAAATATTGTTCAAATTGTAAACTATCATGCTGAATACAACACTGGACTATTTTTCTTACTCTGCGTCAAATATTGAGTAAAACAAGGGGTCGATTTCTCAAAATTTATGAATTCCCTTTTTGTGGCATTTCTTAGATCCTGCATCGTATGATGTTGAGTATTATAAATTTTATTTTCCAGATAGCCTTATAAGAAAAAAATCCATTACTGACAGATCTGGGGATCTAGCGAGCCATCTTGTGGGACTTTGTGTACCAATCCAGCGTCCTGGAAAGCTATTTTCCAAATATGGCTAAATGCTGGGCAGGAGCTCCATCTTATTGCAAGAATATGCTATTTATTTATTTATTTTATTTATTTATTTATTAACATCAAAGCCCAACAACAATAATTAATAGGGCCGTAATAAAATATAACAAACAAAAAAACATCTATTACAAAATAACAAAAATAATATCATAATATCACGTAATAAAATATAACACCAAAAAAACGTACTTATTACAAAATAACAGAAACAATATCACAATAGCAGCCCAGAACTACAATAATACTGAACAGGAACGTAAAAACTGGGTATAACTCATACTCAGATCACACGATCGCGACACCCTATTAAACACAGAACACATTCGATATATTGGCGACATACAATATACATTAGTCCTAGGTATCCTTAAATGAAAGTATACACCATGCCTGCTCGTCAATCGTGGCACATTAAAATTTAGTTCGCCCAAAAGCTGAGGACAAACAATCTGACCGTTGACTAGCTTGTATAAAAATAAAACTGAATGTAAGTTACGTCTCATTTCAAGACTTTGCAAACTAAATTTATCCAGCAACAGTCGATTGTCTATCCGGACCGGTGGGTACACTCCCTCAGTTTTCAACCACAAATACTTCATAAACTTGCGCTGAACGTTCTCCATAGCCAAAACATATTTATTATAAATTGGAGCCCAAACAAATGAACAGTATTCAAGTTTACTTCTTACTAGTGCTATAAACAATAATTTTCAATATTCTTAAATCATCTACAGTTTCTAATAATTAAACCCATCATTTGATTAGCTTCAGACACTATTCTGCTATAATGAAGGTTAAAGTTAAGTTTAGAATCCAATACAACACCCAGATCCTTAGCTGCATCAACTCTTTCAAGTAGGTCATTATTTATTTGATAACTATATAGAATTGGAGATTTTTTACGAGTTATAGACATCACTGAACATTTGCTCACATTCAATAACAATTGATTATTCATACACCACCTCTGGACTGCACTAATACTATTTTGCAATCTATCACAATCCTCCTTCGACTGAACTTGGACGTACATTTTCAAATCATCAGCAAATAGTAGGAATTCAACATCAATTGATTCAGTGATATCGTTTATAAAAATTAAAAACAAGAGAGGCCCCAAATTTGAGCCCTGAGGTACCCCCGAAGAGGCCGCAAAACACTTTGATTGAAATCCATTATATTGGACATACTGAGACCTATTAAATAAATATGATGTAAAAAACCGCACAAATTGATCAGTAAAACCAAACTTCGCAAGTTTTGCCAGAATCAAACTATGGCTCATCTTGTCAAAGGCCTTTGAGAAGTCGGTAAACACCACATTGACCTGGCCGCCCGCATCCACAGCATCCGCTGTATACTGCAGAAAAGACGCCAGATTAGTGGATGTTCACCTACCCCTCAAAAATCCATGCTGCTTTGTAGACAACAAATGTTCGACTTTGTTAATAATAAAGTTATACAGCAGCATCTCAAAGATCTTAGAAAAACCACATATCAGAGAGACAGGCCTGTAATTTTCCACTTCGGTTCTATTTTTGCTCTTAAATACGGGACATATTTTAGCTACCTTCCATCTCTTAGGATACACCAGCTGCTCAAGAGAGGCATTAAAAATTTTACATAGAGGAGCAGCTAAAACATTTATAGTGTCTTTAATAAGAAAACTTGGAACAAAATCCGGCCCACTAGACAATTTAGGTTTAAGCCCTTTCGTAATTTTTATTATATCCTGTTCCGTAAAGACCGGAACTGCAACTGTACTATTACCCAAATCCCCCAGACTAACCTCTTCAGTAGACGATATTCCATTATAAACTCCCTTAAAATACTCGGCGAAAGCCTTAACAATATCATTAGGGTGATTGAAAGTTTTACCCTGATAAGACACTTTAGCGGGAATAGCGCAGCAATTTTTTTTCTGTTGAACATACCTCCAAAACGATTTGGGGTCCTTTCCAATATCTCTCTCTATACGCTCAATGTAACGCCGATATGAGGCCTTTATCATCTGATTAGTCCGCGCTCTCAGCAATTTAAATTTGTTAAAATAAATGATACTTTTCGCTTTTCTATACTTTCTAAAAACGTTATTCTTACGTTTCAAACTACGAATAATATCCGCGTCATACCATACAGGAAAAGAGCGACCCTTATTTTTTAAGAGTGGCACGGAACTGCCTAATATTTTATACAACATTTCATAAAACCGGTCGCAATACATGTTAACATCTGAGTATCGATCCAGCTCAGCCTAATCAGCGGACGCAAGGTCACCATAAAGAGAATTAAAATTAGCCTTTTTAAAATTGTAGCACTTAAATTTACTGCTACTATCCACGAGGAAACCCTTCCGCCGAATCGGGCCAAGCTCCAACTCAACCGCCAGAGATGGGTGATAAACATCCTCCAAGATCATTGGACCTTCATCTCTCCGCACAACACAATTAAAATTAGCAAATATTAAGTCCAAATATCTATTGTTGGCATTAACAATACTGTTGTATTGGTTTAGGGAGAAAAAATCCATAAAGTTGTAAGCCAACTCACTTTTAGGATCGTTACCATATCTGTAATTGTCAAATTTAGGAATGTTAAAATCACCCATCACCAGAAGGTTCCTATCATAAAGATATTCCAAAGATTCAATAAACTCTAACAATGCCACATAATCAGCCACGACACAAGACGGAGGTATGTAGATTAAGATTAAAACAAATTGAACACAACAATCCGGCAGCCAACCATATCCACACTCGGGACCACTTCAGAGAATCCACCGATATCTAGCGGAGCAGTGTCTATAGATTTCCTCACTGCAACAGCAACACCTCCCCCTCTTGATGTCCCCCTATCACACCGAAACACAATATATTCATCCGGAAAAAGTTCTGAGTCTCTTACACAATCTGTCAGCTAAGTTTCTGTAAGACACAAAATGTCATACTCGCAGTTAGAAGAAGCACAATAAAAATCTTCAATTTTGGTATTCAGACCACGTACGTTTTGGTAGTAGAGCAAGGGATGGGTTAAGCTCAGGCTATTGGCTGAGCCTGAGATGCTCCGTTTTTTGATAGTCTCGACTTAACAATTCTTGGTTCACCCTGTAGAAAACGTATAGCCAAATCATTCTCCCCATTTTCCTTTCTAACAGCCAACTCCTGATACATTTTCCTTAAATGAGCTCTCTGAGCAATGGTCATATCAGCCGACATACGAACATCAGAATGAGACTCCACCAAAGCTCGCCGCTGCCTCAGGCATTCCCTGGCCATTTGAGAATTACGAAACACTACCCTCAATGGTCGAGCATTTCCCGAATAGCGACCTAATCTAATGGTCTTAAAATTCTCAGAAGTCACACTCACGGACGCCAGTACATCCATCACCATCTGGTTGTCATGCTGTATTCTCTCGTGAACATCATCAGAATTCGACTCAGGGACATTGTGCAAGATAATATTATTCTCTCTCGTCGCTCTATCTCTAACTTCCTTAAGTACAGATTCGGAAGCATCGCGAACAGCCTCCGTGCTCTGAACATTCATTTGAGTGCTACGTTCCTCCTTAAGAGATGCTATCTCATCCCGAAGCTCATTGACATTCCTTTCTAACTCTTCTATTTTTGTGTTGTTGATTTGTAGGGATTTTAACTCGGTCAATAAATTTTCCATTGTTTTGCTTTGCTCCAGAATCACACTATGTAACTGTGTTATAACTAGCACTGCATCTTTCATACCAAATTGTTTTTTCTCTAGAAGGGCCTTGATATTCACTCCATGATTGCCGGAAACAGAACCAATCTCCAAACGGTCCGGCACCGTACTTGGAACCGCAACCTGGCAGTTGTTGCCAGACATCGACACCCTCGTAGCACTAGTCGGAATGCGACGCTCAGATCGCTGATAACTTATCGACGGACGATTCCCGCCAAAATCTGGCCTCGTAACCTCACAAACCGAACAAACCCACGAATGACTACCGGATTTCTTAAACTCTGCAGAAATTCTATTGAAGTCCTTCGTTGACAGGCTGATACACCCCTTATGATACCATGAAAAACACTTACTGCACGATATTGAGGCTGAATTCCTCCTAATGTCATTTTCACACTGGGAGCAGGCACAAACGTTGTTTACTTGATCCGCCATTTTATAATATTTAACTGATTCACGAATTTCTGGTATATTTTCCAGTAATTGTAAATATCGGTCTGCGGTGAGATTTCCTTCATATATGTGATATTTAATTATAGATTCAAATATAAAGCAAGACACACTGAACCCGAATCTCCTCTGTCATTCGGGAGGCAATATGATATTATGTTTTTTTTTGTAACCAATATGATATTCTTTCTTTTTGGTATTTGTATTGGTTACTTTTGTTTCGCATAAAAACCGACTTATCTCGAAAACCATCAGTTTTATCGACATAAATGAGTACCTTTCTTGAAGAGGAATGACAAAAGTATTTAAAAAATTAGTTTTCAGCTCTGTAAAATGATACCTGTCGTAAATTAGACCCAACGAGTGTGGTTGCAAATCCGTTCCTGACGTCTCTGATAATCTAAAATATCTACTCTAGTACGGTTTAATGAGTCTTTATGGTCTCTATAAAATATTAAAATTTCATTAAATTACACAAGGCAGTTCAAAACTGATTGGGTAAATCGCTGGGTACTCGTTTTGGGCTCTGTATCTCCGTTAAGGGGTACTATAGAATTTTTTGACAAATTAGGGTTATTTTGCTTCTCCTGTATGCTCCCACGAAAATAGGAGGTACTTATCAGACACCCTGTATATATTCTCCTTTCAAGCAGATAAAGTAAAGAATATATACAAACAGTTTATTTTCTGCAAATACAACTCTTGTCCTCGGTCCATACGGGTTTCGACCACTTTATGGTTTCGTCAGTGGAGCTGTATCGAACCAAGAGCAACATTCGCAGGAAACAACTGCTATATAAAATATAAATTCCAAAGCATGTTGGTAGGATATTAAAAACCTGCCGATTTCGATGTGAGACTGAAAAATATCGCCATATCGAACAGCTCTAGTAAATAAATTTCTTATGTCTCTGGACATCAATTTGATGCGTTACTTTTTCATAATATTTAGAACGTCTGTGAACTATACACGTTATTTTGAGTTAATTGCTTAATTTAAGTCTGAAATTTTTGTTTATCGTTAAATATTAATAATTTAAAATTGATTTGTTTTTCTTTTAATATGGGGCCAGAAAGCCACTACGTTCCCGTCGTTGATCCTGTGTAACATTAAAAGTGATTATAAATGTTTTAAACCTAATTACTACTTTAATAACTTTAGCGTGTTATTTGACTTTTTTTAAACAAAAAAGGATTTTTTTACAAATGTTATGTTGGCATCAGGCCGGTCGTGTGAGGTTTCTTATTACGTGGGAGTTTATATTTCGGGAAGTAGCAACACTGACGTTGCTAGGTATCATCTGATCTATCCATTGTAAAAAATGATATTTTGGACGAATTACACACTCAGAATGTTTTGACATACGGACGCTATTTGTATTGATGACAGTAACTTCAAGATTTCTTCTTGGACAAAAAATGGAATTAACTCAACAAGAGTACATTGATGTAGTTAATTGTAAAAACAACTTTATATTGCTGTTTTAGTAAATTCATTCGTGGCCGTTATTCGCTCTCGGACTAGTCGCATGAGGGTCGTCTAAAATCGATTGTAGTTGGAGAAAACATGGATGCTGTGCGTGAATTGACAATGCAAAATCGTCATATGACATACCTTGAAATTAAGGCATCCCTTGGTATAGTAACATCAAAGTATATAATATATTGCATGAATATTTGGCCGTAAAGAAGCTATGTTTGCGTTGGATCCTATATAATTTGACAATCTCTGTCTCAAAAAAAAAATTGTAATGATTAGTGCAAGGAAAAGCTCAAAAAATAGGGTTGCGGTTTTTCAAAAACGATTTATAAGAGATGAACCAGTATCAGCAAAAGTTTGCCAGGTTGCAACCATGTCTGTATGTATCGTAGAACGGTCAATTTTGAATGGTACACAATCATTTGTTTGTCGGAACTCTTCAATGAAGAGGGAGAAACAACCGGGAACGATGATTCATTCTCCACTATGACAATGCGAGCTTTCAAACATCAGCTCGAACAAGTGACTTTTTGAGCACTCAAAACGCGGAACTGATGGGCCATCCGCTTGTCGGCCCTGATTTGGTCCTCAATGATTTCTTTTTGATTCCACACATGACGAACAAACTACGTGGTTAACGATTTTCTACGCCAGAAGAGGCGATAGATGAGTTCAAGAACCATGTTTTGCAATCATATTCCAGCGGCAGATCCAGCCTCTCTCTTTGGAGTGGAGGGGAAGGTTATATCATAAAAATACAGTATGGCAAGAGAAAGCAAGTTGTCGATGGGGCAAAGACTGCAGCAGTTCTGAATTTGAAGCTTTTTTTTGGGGGGGGGGGCGATTGCAAGTGAAAGCGAGTTGTCGACGGTGGGAGAGGTGCCAACAACATTCCCATTTCTAGTGTAAAAGGCAGGGTCGGGTCTATTTTTCTGAATTCTAAGCTCTTGAGGGGGGGGGGGCTATCGCAAGCGAACGTGAGTTGTCGAGGGGGGAAGATGTTTGAAGCTTTTTTTTTTTTGGGGGGGGGGGGTAGAGCCCCTTGGATCCTCCAGTGTCATCTTAACAGCGGCAAAAATGCTTTTCGCATTAGTCTAAACGCATGCAAAAGTGTATTTATCATCATAGAAATTATTTTGAAAGACAATAAAATTATTTTCAATGACAAATATTTGTTTTTATTTGTTATTTTCTTAATTTAAACGGCTAAATTCCTATATTAAATAAATCAAAATGTATTAGTGTCCCAGAAGAAAACTTTAACTGATATAAAAAAAAGCGAAAATTAATAAGAGACTACACTCATTCAGAGTTTGAGACACTTGGGTTGGCGTGATAAAGGAGTTAAACATTTCACTAGATATCTCCGATAAAATTTTCAAGAATAAATAAAAGAAAATGGAAATAAGAAATAAGGTACTATATTTATTATTTAAATTAAATTGCAGTTAAAGACTTTTCTCATTGTAGTAAATTTTTCTGTACATGTCTGTTCCTGTCAAATGATGTCCCCTTACTACTGTTAAATATGTAACATTAAGTGAAATGGGACATAAAAAAATTGTCCAGTCAGTGGTTATATTGATGCGCCACAGCATAAAGTAAATAATTTAGGATTAAATCAAAATGACGAACCTAAAAACAATAATTTAAAATTCTGCATGATCGTTAAATGTATTGTAAGTATTTCAGTTCCGCCAGATAAGTGCAAAATTTTCGGCAGATGACTCTTCATAAAAATACTTGTTTTGATCTTCATTCTTTTCCTTCTTCGTTTAATGGAGGTCAAATTTCTCGGAAGGTGGACCGCAAATTTAAATTGTTTTAATAATGTTAACGTCAAATTTAGGTTGATGAATATTAATAATGAGTTTGTTGATTTATTGCCTAAAGGATTTTTTATATACGAGAAACATGTATAGTATTTTAAACAATAGGTAGGAATTTTTTATGACCTGTTTTTTAAGACATGTAAATGTAATTAAGATAATTAGCAATGTATGAAACTTGTATCACCTATTAATTTTTTACTAAAAAAAAAGAACAACCACCTTGAATTTATTAAAATATCCTTATTTTACAAGTATAGGGAGACTCAGATGTTTAAAATTAGAAGTATGGTCATGTCCCAAATTATCGAATACTAGGTATTCATTGTTACTTCATTTTAACCACCCTCTCCTTCGAAGGTTAGCATTCCAATTGGCTAACGCCATTTTAGAAGTTACTGCTCTGAAAATATCTATGGATGAGCAACAATACCATCTCCTTAAGTCCTTTAACTATGGGTTCTGATGTCTTCCGATTGATATTTATCCATGTTTCTTCCCTTTATGATAGGCCTCAGTAGTTGATACCACTCTATTCTTATTACATGTACTATATAACGGGTTTTTCGTTATTTAATTGTGGTCATCAATTCTTTTCTTTAAACTTTGATATTAATTACTTTTTGGACCTATGGAATTCGGAGTATTCGTCGGTACAAGTACATATCAAAAGGATGAATCTTTTTTTCGGTATTTGGATTAAGGGGCTAACTTTCGCAACCGTAGAGTTGAACAAAGAATACATAATACTTAATTATGCGGAATCTAAGTTCTAGGCTAAGATCCGATCTTGGGAAGAATTGCTTCATACTTGTAATTGTTCTTTTGGCTTGTTTGGTTCTTGATTTAATTTCGGTCTTGGGTCGTTTTGTTCATCAATAATAGTGCCTAGGTACATGAGTGAAATGACTTTTTCAGTTTAAAAATTAAGATGATATTTAACTTTCATCTTGAGGTCAAGGTCATATTCGATGGTAAAATTTCCCGCCCTTTTCATTTTTGGGTGTCGAAATTGGGAGGCCTCATTTAAAATTCTTAAGTTGACCTTCAAAGGACCTTGAAGAGCAAGGTCAAGGTCGTTTCCAAGGTCACTGCTAGTTAGCCACCCTATAATTTTTGTATAAAACATTTTTCGAAAAAAATATGATCCTTTTTTAAATTAAAAAAATGTATTTGAACATCAAACAAAACAACACCAAAAAAGATTCCATACATTAACAGTTCTAATTATAATTAATAACTGCTTTTAACTTAATTTTCTCTGCAATTACCATTCGCTTTAACTCTTCCTATCAGTATAGATTATTACATCTTACAAATACAACAAAAGGCGTTCCCGCCAAAACCAAAATCCACCCACTCCCTTCAAGGTCAATTTCCTCAAATCTTTGTGTCTGAAGATGAACGTGTTGGAAAGAGATGTAGATGTACGACAAGCAGAAGAAGTTGGGAAAGAAGAAGAGAACGTCTTAGATTGTTGCAATTCCATTTGCAACATCGAAATTAAGGATAAGCAGTAGAAAGCGAATACCCAGAACTACACCGACTTCGATAGAGAGGTCTTTGGAAGCTTGGAATATGCTTTTTAGAGGTATGGTGAAAATTTAAAATAGGTGAAATTATATGTTAATTGTTAATGTAATTTTTGTAGATCACTTACTATGTCTAAAAAACATCTCATTCCCAGTTTTAATCCAGATAATTCTTGGTTCTATTGTAAATTTACAGTATCAAAGCACAAATAGTCATTTTTTATTCGTATTTTATGTTTTGTGTGTGAAATTAAATGATACAATGAACTTCCTGTGCCAAGCACTCGACAGCTGAAGAAAAAATTTAGCTCTTTTAAAATTCCTTATAAATTCTTTACGATACGCATTTAAATACTATGTGTACTTTCCTCTTCCGACCCATAAGGGTTTTTTTCGCTACAAATTTCAAACATTTCACTTTCCTAAAACTTTTCGCCACCTTTTTGCTAATGACATTATTAAGTGCGTCATGAGTGCGGGCATATTTGTTCTAGTAGCAACCAGTTTGCAGAGGTAGTTGCAGTTGTTTGCGATATATGTTGAAACGTCGAGAGCGGTATTTTTTGTAAATATAAGGTTAAAATTTGTTTTTCTAATTTAAGTTTTTATGAAACGTATTTGGAAAATAACATCGAATAATCATAATTTCAAACTAAAAGTTCCTAAAATTGAACAGCAGACTGAACAACTCACTTTTCTGTCACTAACAATTTTCTTCTTATGACGTCAGTCATGTGTTAAACAGTTGGTAACCAAAAGAGTGTTCGCGTGTGATCGGGATGGGAAAATATGCCTTAAGAACAAAAAAAAAATACGAAATTAACAAAATTGAACAAATAATTAACCCATGTTTAAATGTAACTTTTTATCAGTGGAGAACAATTCCTGGTAGTATTTTTTTCTAATTTTACACATTATTATCAGTGTAATCGCGTATTCTTTCTAATTTCAATTTCTCTCGGTGTATTAGCGGATCGCGAGGCAAGTTATCAAAATTGGACCCTTCTATTTTAAAGGCAAAGCTGTCGCATCCATAAAATGAAATAATAGATGCTACAGATATTCGATGATGAGGTTGATGTCTAGTGATTGTGTAACTGTTGGCGATTATTTTGAACTATCCAAATTTATGGACACTTGGCTTTCAGCTATCTCTAAAAATATTTAAATAAACATGTTGATTCATGACACCATCAAGGAACACTAATTTACCTATCCCATTGGTTCATATACGTCCGCATAATTATATATTACCTGTCCCATTTTTTTTTTGATTTTTTTTTCTGAAATTAAAAGTTTTTTTCTCACCACGTTTATAATTAGCCCGATGCAAGCCATTTCTGATAATTTGTGATTTTTCTGAAGATACTCCATAATTTTCTCGGGTGGTTAGGTTTCTAGGCAGACCAGAGCGAGCCTATACTCTATAAGAGCTAGTAGATTTGTGCTGGTTCACAATATACTGGACAGTCGAGTGCAAACTAATTTAATAAAAAAATAAATAAAAATCCAGTTTTTATAATAATTGTATTCATTGTTAATCTTGCTAAATTAGTTAAACGCCTGTAAAGAATTATTGAGCGATGCATGTTTTTTATTATTTTAAGAGTATCAAATGATCTCAGCCTCGCAGGGAATAACGAGAAATAATCAATAGGCTCTATAAATATTTAGAAAATACGTCAATAGTTGTAGTTTTAAATATCCAATTAAAAAAACAGAATATACAATATGTCATCATTTTCAGCTCTATATTTTCGATAAGAAAAAAAATCGGTAGGCCATGGGCACACCCTGAACAATGGGGCTTGGGGCTATAGCCCCTCCAGCCCCCCTTTAATCAGGCACTGGTTCGCAATATCAGGTAACAATATTTTATAATGTATAGATACCTTCTCCAGGTAATTTTCTATTTTTTATGTTCAAAGAACGTGTTTCAAATGCATTTTTTAAAAATTATTCCTTAGTAAATTTCTGAGGCTTATACAAAAAATATTTATAGTCTTGGTCAAATAAGAAACTAAAAAAGTAAATTTTGAAAACATATTGTAGTGTATGGAGACTTTTTGACTGACTGTAAACAAATTTAGAATTAAAATACTTATTTTTTTTAATTGATTTATCTAGAAGAACCTTTTGCTACTAACTTCTAAAATAGTGTAATTTTTTCCCTGAAAATTTAAAGAGATATGCTAAAGTTTGTGTGTTTTTTAATGGGTTCGATCACTCATATCGAAAAGAGAATATATTTTTAAATAAATAGAAAATATGAGCCACGCGAAATCCTAAACTTGGCGAAAACAATATAAATTCTCTAAAGTCTAAGTTAAAAAATAATTATAGATTTTACGTCGTTCTCACAGGCTGAGTTTAGAGATATGTTTCCCTGGGGCCTAAATATAATAATTTTTTGATACAGAACAACACAAATGTTGTTAAATTATTTAATTTGTGTCTAACAAATAGGTCTAGCCTTTAATTTTGTATGTTTTTTAGGTTCAATTTATTTCAAAAATAGATTAATAGACAGATTTTTTAGTGTACTGTCCTATTTCACTGTTTTCCTTTATTTCTCTGTTTTTGTTTATAACAGACCATCACTGTATCTAACCTTGGAGCCTATAAACAGGCCCCACAATCTTGGCAGCCCTTTTTTTATTATTATTACCAAACATTTTTTTTTCACTAATACTGTTTTGAACATCTTGTAGACTCCCCGTGGCGAAATAGTTCAAACATAGATTTAAGCAACATGTAACATTTTAAAATCATTAAAGCGTGACCGCTCCTTTGTAAATTAGATAATGTTCTTTTTATGTATGTAAATAAGTCGATAGTTTTTATTTTAAAAGACATTACTATACAGTGGCGTAACTAAGAGGATGTGCGCCTCCCCCCCCCCACAGATTTTTGAATGCACCCTACTATTTTGCATCTGTCTTGATCCTTCGTATTTATTCATTTTTATTAAGAAACTTGACGGCGCCTCTACAATGGATGCACCCCCCCCCCCATCGCAGGGCCTGCGGGGTCGTTATTTACGTCACTGTTACTATACCTATCAGTATTGTAAAAAGAATCGATTATTTTCGAGTAAGTAGCAACAGAAGGATTAATTTTTTGTTGACATCTGGACGCACACATAATTTTATTGCTCAATACCTAAAAAATTAAAATATATTAATTGTTATATTCGGTAAATTGAAATAAATCTACCTGCAGTTTCTAATTTAAAAAGTCCCTATATATTGTAAGTGGGCTTTTTCTTGCTCCTCTACAACACTACGACTTATAAGATGTTTTGTACGCTACCCCAATCGGGGATATTTATACTTTCCACGAAGTCCATTATTTTCTGGGGAGTGAGTGCTTTATTATTTCGAGCATCAGAAAAGTTTTTTGCAGAACAGTACCATGCACCAGTACAACAAGTGTTCCGCGGTTTCGGGTGTAAGGATGCAGAAACTGTAAATATTGTCCGCAGCTCCGCCCATCTTTTTGAGGTTGTATCTCAGAGGGCAGTGTTATGTGAAGAGATTACTTAAATATTCTTTTTTGGGAGATCGAGAAACATTCTTGCATATTGTTCTACCCTAATATTATCTGATCCGAAGCCTCTCTTTTATGTGGCTTTTTTTAATCCATCGAAAAGTTCGGGGTCGTGTTTTCCCTCTTCTTTTGCAAAGCTGTTCACTTCCTCATTTCCTTTAATTCCCTTATGCCCTGGCACCCACATCAGAATTACCCTATTGTTGCTTGCCAATTGCTTTAAAGCTTGCCTACAGTCACAAATCAACTTTGACTCGTAGGTGTTTGATCTGAAAGCTTTTAGCGTTGTTTGGCTGTCTGACAATACGTATATTTTGTCCTTCTTAGTGCTTTTATTCAGGCGCTCGTTGGCACTTGAATTGCATGCATTTCTGTTTGAAGGTATACTAAGTATTTTGCAAGCTTGGGCCTGAAACTTCCACTTCAATATCCTCTTTCACCTTATCAGTATCAGCAAACCATATCATAGAATCTCTAGTCAAGGTAATCCTTCTCTGTTAGCTTCGTAGTGGTCAGTTCATGTCTAAGTCATACCTTATAGATATGAAGTCTGTCGGTTTCGATATGGATTCTGTTGGAATTGTATCCATAATCTTCATATGCCTAACAAAGTTTCCAGATTTGAGGTTTTCTGTCTGGGACAGTTTAAAGGCACATGTTGCTGTCACCATCATCACAGCATGTGCAGTAGAGGAAGTTCAGCATTGTGACTATTGCTGCTGAGGGGCAAAATGGCATAGCCCCTGCAACTCCTCCACAGGCTAATCTCTGTATTTTTGCTGTTTTCTTTGAGCTGGTGCTTGCTGTGAAACATTCTTATTCTTATGTTTTGCCTAAATTTGTGTAGTTATCATTTGTCTCATTTTTTATGTGACCTAAAGTTAATTATTAAAAGTGGCAAAAAATGGAATGCTTTACATATTTTGGGAAATATAAGAATTTATGAGGCAGAGTGTTTATTTTGCGACCGGCTGACAAAACTTATTAACTTTTTCTGAAAATATTATGTTTGATTTTATATGAATATGTTTGAAAGGAAATTCTTACAGTTGAAGTATTGCCACAGATTATTTTATCTTACAGTTGCGACAACTTTGGCCATACCTTCAAAGTGGAAGAGTTCAATTTTCGTGACCTTGCTTGTTTCGGGATCAGCTCTTACACTGGAGAAAATTGAAAATTAGAAAAAAAAACCGATTTTACTGATAGTAATTATTTAGATTAGATTTTTTTTTTATAAAAAGAGGCAGTATTTCTTTAAATTATGAGAAAAAAACCTGCTTCCATTTGAATATAACAAATTAGTTATTTTTAATTTTTCTTATGTTCAGGTTTCCAATGACTTGAGAGAACTGTTTTCTTATAGAATACAATTTTAGAAGTAATAAATTCAAAGCATTCTTTACAAATATGGGTAACAAAATTTTATTACAACACTTCATATCCTATATTTCTTGTCAATTATTTAGACTAATATTTTAACACTAACTTATAGTTAAACATAGATTAATGATTTGTTAAATGTTGTTAATTTGGTCTATCACATCACTTTTTTTTTGTTTTTATTATTTCCAAATTTTTTCCACAGGTTTCAACTTCTAACTCTTTCCAAACCTCAAGAAGTTCCTTGGTGGACAAAAGTGTGAGTCCGACTCCAAAGTCAACGCAGCAGTGAATACATATTTTAGACGAAAGGGCCTTCAAACAAGGAATTCAAGTACTGAAGTATCTGTAGCGCAAGTGTATATCTTTATGATTATGTAGAAAAATAAATAAATATATCTCGTAATTTTTATATTATTTCCTTGTTTATTTCATCCTCTTATATCAAAAATAATATTTAAATAAAATTAATCAAACATTGAATTTCGTAATCAAGTAGTTTACCAACATATTTACAAAACTCATTACGCTAAAACTATTTCTTATCTTATCGGTATGAAAAGTGTAAACTTGTGAGTCCTACCGTACTATAGGTATACTTATTCAACTTGTATCATGGTGCGTATTTCTAAAGGCATTATAGAGATTTATCGGGCCTTAGACTTGATATTCTAGCAGTATTTACCATCCCATAATGGAAGGTAAATACTCCTAGGTAGGTGGTAGGATGGCCTCTTTAACTCGGTGGTTAGAAATTCCTGAAAGCTATATATACATTATATTATGTAGGCTAACTCTTGAAATAACTTATTTATGACCATTGGTTAAATAATGTAGGGAACCATGAGACCTATCGCCTTTGCAAATTTAAGCAACCTCGTTAACTAAACTTGCCTAACGGCTTCACAGTTGACAGGATTATATCTCCGAAATGTGTGTGCCTCAGTCCCTTGAGTGCTGGATACTTTTTGAAGACATGGTTAATAGGTTTGTCATCCTTTAGACACCATCTGTATATCGGGTCATCCATGATGTCAATATTACGAATATGGTATGGCAGGTGGCAATGTCTTGTCAGTAATTCCACCTTAATGCGGAATTCTTTCCTCTGCAGGGCAAGTCGCGCGTTAGGTCCAATTATATGCTCCTTGGCACATCTCATTTCAGGGGCCTCCCTTCACGATTCAATAAGTTTGCTTTCAAGCAACAGTTTTAATTCCCTTTTACTAACGGTAAAAAGACCAGGTAGAATTGGTTGAGGTTCGTATGGTTCAGCTGCGGACCCCTTCTTTGCCAAACGATCTACTTTCTCGTTCTTGTTCTTGTTTTCGTTCCCGAGTGGTCCGCGACCCGCACGACTCTGATTGCGCAGCCATTCTTTGTCAAACTATCCAACAGCCTTGATGTTTAAACATATGTTTATTGTATTATCTAGCACTCTTTTTCCCGCTTTTTTAGCCTATCTAGCTCTGTCTGTATATCACCAGGATCAATTTCTCGAAAGAGTTTACTCCCTCTTCCGATCTTTTCTGCGTGGCAAAAGTATCTTAATAGAGTGGTTGGGTTTCAAAATCAAAGCCATGTGGTATGTTTGCATTGGGACAGGAACACCACGCTTCCAGGTAGTCACCAGTTCCAAATCCGAGGTGCCCTAGGAAACTAAGACGATAAACAGCCTTCAAGGCTTAATAAAAGGAAAGGGGTAGATTCACTAGGATCTTCAGTGCCTTAGTGGGATATTCATTATTCCCATATAGGACATTCTTTGAACTTTGTCAAATTAAAGATGGTGTTTACGCTTGGTTGTATCAGACAATCATACAATAGCGGCGTACGAATCCATAGGACGGATCACCATAGTATATATCTAATATAGCCCTTTCGGTGTCAACCCTCATGTGCACTCAAAAAAATGTACAAGCCCAGAAAGCACATATCGTGTACCTAGCTTGAGCCTCTATATATCATTCCAGCTCAGAATTACTCCTAGAAATTTGACTGTTCCCTTGTAATTGTAGTCAGCCTCCTCTTTTTCTCTTTTTTATAAATAGTACTACCTCGGCGTTGCCCGGATTTATTTCGAGCCCTTCCTTATCATTTTTCCGCAATCTGAAGAGTCCGCATTATTGATCCCCCTAGGTTCCAGATGTTGCGATCGGAGCACAAGATGGCCAGGTCGTCGGCGTAGGCTTGTGCATCTAATCAAGCCTTCTTTAAATCATTTAAAAGAAATCATGCTGATACCATAACATAACTGTCGCCAGTCTTACAAGAGATTCTCATCTCTATCAGGTCTCCAACACCGATTCTTAATAGAGGAAAACACTCTAGTTGTTGCTGACTAATCATATAGGATTTTGTCCCAGGGCTCTTAGAGAAGGTGAGGTATACAAGTATTCCTCCAGCAGAATCTATAGGCTCATAATCTTGTTAGGATTTAACCATGGTTCCTGCATCAGAGTCAGCTGAATTTACGATTTACTAAATCTCTTACATAGGATAGCTGAAGATGATTTTCCATGTAAATAATTTTCTATGATTTTTATAGACATATTATAAACATATATGTATACATATTACTTAAAAGTATCTTTATATTTACCCACAGACATAATATAAAGATAATAGACCGCGAATCCTATAGAAGAAAGTTGAAAGACAGAGCGTTTTCGATACTTCTGTTTCTAATGGCGTAGCTAAGAACAGTACTCCAAACGCCATTGGATACTGCTGTCACCTGACCGAAATTTGAAAGAGAGGTAAACGCTCTATCTCTGTCTAAGTGTGAGCCAACGTTCTTCTATAGGATCCGCAGTCTATATTAAGCACTATTAATTACTCTTATTTATATATATTTACCTAATCCTAACCCAACATTTTAAAAATCTAAGCCAAGGAAAAGCAATATGTACTTACCTTCTAGTTTAAGGAACAGCACTTAGTTGATAATGGTTTGTACTTGTTTCTTGGCGGCTCCATTCCGGTCTTTTTTCAAAAGGTCCTGTTTCCTCAGTTCTTTCTTTGTTATATCTGGATGGTTATCTTTTACCGGTAACCGTTGTCCTTGCAGCTCCTTAAAAAGGCCTATACTTGAAACGCTGTATATCTTTAAAAATTTAGTAATTGTAACGGTTTTTAGTTGCCATACATCAAAAAAAAATGTTCCTCATAAATATAACTAGGGCCGTTCATTTCGATTTTCTGTCCTCCTCTCGGAGTAGAGAAAAATAAGTTATTTTTACAATTGAAACAACATTTATACTTATTTCATAATTTTTAACATGTTTTATTATCTAAAATTTTATAATTCTTCAAAATATCCCATTAATATTTGTATAAAAATATGAACGTTAACACGCTTATCTACTCCGTATCTACTCCAGACATAACATAAATCGGAAAAAACTGATGATTTTCCCTCCTTGTTTCTCTTAATAATAATGAAAGAGATAAAAAATATCACAGGTCAGGAGCAAGGAACACAAAAGAAAGCCGCTGTTATATACATAACCTTGCCTCAGACTAACTGTCTTTATTTTGTCCTTCTATAATAACGGCAAACAATATTATTAAAGGCATTTTTGTCGACAACGTTGCGATATTTTTATTATATTACGATATAAAATAGTTTAGACACTTTGTGCCGCTATTTAAGATTGTAGTGTTTAGTGTTTGTGACTTTAAACATTTGATAGCCTATAAATTTTAGACTATCGTTATTATAATAAAAACACTTTACTAGTGCTTGTTTTTATTGGATTTATTTAGGTTTTCTAACTGGATATGGATGTACATATGGATAATTTTAATCAGCTTGATATACCGGTAAGTAACTAATAAAGAGGTTTTTTCTTGTATATAGTATCTCTTTCGAAAACGTTAAGCAACATTCTGTAGAGCTTTATGAAAATACACAGTATTTCAAACTCATGTGTACACTATGATTAGTTAATACAGCTTGTACAGAATGTAATTAGAAATATTCAAAATATTATAACAAAGAATAATACAATAGCTGAAAACAAGGGAAACTGTTCCTTGAAACATATGCCTGAAATGCTTAATTTTGGAAGAAAAAAATAACAAGATGAACAAAATAGTACACATGCACAAATTTTTTAGTTATTTTTACAGGGAACGTTTTAGATTTCTAGGTATTTATTGGATTTAGTGAAGATTTAGGAGATTATTAGAGTACTTTAAGGTAGTTTTTGGAAAAGAAAACAAAATCGTAGCTCCATTCTTAGTATAATGTACTCTCTAGTATACAGGATCCTATCATTTTTCCAACCTATAATCTATATGAAAGAGGCCACTTTTAGCGACTTACATTTGTGTTTTAGGATATGGAGAATCACCCTTCTTCTTCAAGTATGCAGAGTCCTAAATTCCGCCACATAAGAAGCTGTCCTATAGCCCAAGATTGGATTAAATTTACTCACGATTATGTTAAAAGGAAGCTGCCTAATTGTAATCCTATAGAGGTAAATTTGGGTTATGCTTATTTTTATACCTAACTGTTATTAGTCGCACTTTTTAGAAATTGAATTGTTGATTTTAAAAACAACATAGTTGACTCCAGCCCTACTGTTATTTATTTTCTACTACATAACATTTTTTTGTCATATTTCTTTCTAACTTTTGTTTTTTAAGTGATTCAGAAATTGTTTAAAATGTTTGTCAGTTTTAGTAAAACATACTTCTGACTACAAAGGAACAATACCCTGAAAATAAAATGTGAAACCTTAGTGACTGCACATTTGTCAATAAAATTATATCAATATACATGTATAAAAATATTAGTAAATTTGTTCACCCAGAACTTCCTTCATCATTAATTTGATGTGCTTTAATTGCTCAGTTGAACTCGTATAACAATTTTTTTTAAGCCAAATCACTATTTTTGATTTTAACTTAAATTTCCACCCATGTGCCGACTTATTCTGATATAATTATACATATTCAGTTGATATGATTATTAAATTCCATTACTCAAGAATCCTGAAAACGTATGACAGTGTAAATTCAAAATTAAACTTCTCCATCTACCAACAACCTCTTGTTCGTAAAATATTAAATGCTATAATTCAGGTAAGCAAGTACCTTAAAAATATTTTGAAAATACGGATAAATCCCATGGAATATATTAACTTCCATTCTTTTCACTTTGTCTTGTTACAGGATTGTTTCATTTAATTAGTTTTTGTTTACTTTTCGTTTCCGGAATATATATTTTTCAAAATTTTATATAGCTGGTATAATTGTCAATAAGAGAAAAATTACTTTTAGAATTCTTAAGTTTAAATCTAGTTTATGTGTCCCCTAATCATTTATCCAAAAATCACTTTAAAAATATTTGTTTATAGTATGAAATATGTACATTTAAAAAATGTTCCTTACAGGCTAATTTACTAATTAAAACAAGTAGCAAGGGAAGATCTGGGTAATCAACTTTATGAATTTTTAAAATTCAAATTAGAAATTAAATTGCAATTTTTTTTTATAAAAATTTAAAACAACTTAGGAAACTGCCCAATGCTTACACTTATCCCATACAACTGTGAGAACTTTCCTAAATGTCCCAATAACGACAATAAAGGAAACAAGAAAAAGGAAGAGACCAAAAACTGAAGATACGCCGGAAGCAACAAAATGACAAATTAGAGATGAAATATATATGATGTATTCTGAGGGTAAGTATTTCTAAAAAATTTTATATGTTATATTTTATTCTAACTTGTTTTGTTTACATTTTCTAACCCGTCAAGGTGTATGTATAATGAAAATATAAGTTTTAAAAATAAAAAAACCCAAAAAAATATTTGTAATGAATACAAAAAGTAAACCTAATTTTACTAAATTAAATAGAATATCAAGATTTCGTCATTTCTTCATAACAATTTTTTATTTGTGAAGGTACCTCATTAACAGTCTCAATATTGTTGGAACGTATAAAGGCAAAAGAAATATACCATGGAGCAAGGACAAGTCTAGGCATATTACTAAAGCAAATAGGATTTATCCACAGGTAAACAATCATTTACATACAACAAATAAATGTTAGATACAAATATAAAGCAGTTGCAATTGGGTCAAAATAATGACCGTAAGATACTGTCAGATGACAACTTAATTTAAATATTTTTATATCGATAAATGTAAAATATAAAGCGTTAATTTTTTTGTGTTTTTTATAGGACTTCTTGAGGGAGCAGGATTTTTCACAGGAGACCTGTGTAATTTATTTTTGGAGGATACACATTTCATTTTTATTTATATATTTATATAGGAAGGATGACCCACGTAGAGCTTTAATGGAGAAACCACAAATTCAGAAAATGAGAAGAGACTTTCTTGAACAGTACTTAAAGAACGAAGAAAAAGGGGAAAATAAATTTGAGCCAGTCTTTATAGACGAGACATGGATTTTTCAAAATGGCACCCACAGACGATCATGGCAGGACGATAGCACTCGATCAGTACGAAAAATATCTGGGGAGGGATTTAGGTAATATATCTGTTATTTGCACTTACACAATTTGAATTTTTTTCATCTATAACAGGTTGCAAAAAGCTTTATTTAAATAATCCTTGGATCATTTCCTATTAGCAGGATGTTAAATATTAAATTTTTACTTTAATACTTTATTTCCTGGGGAGATTGAGAAATTTCTTACTTTAATTTCTGTATGTTTTATCAAACAAGTTTGAACTTTTTTAGGAAAAATTTTTACTTAATATGATAAAAATGTTTCCTTAATAAATGAAAGTTAACCAAATAATTTAATTTACATTTTACAAAATAATAATGATCATCTTACTTTGATACAGGCTTTCCAGAAATCCAAAAAAAAAATCTTGTGATTTCTTAAGCGGCTTTATAAAAGAATTTGATATAAACATATATCTAAAATATTTCGTTTTCAAAATACAGGGCGTTAAAAATTATGAAAAAAAAATATATTATCAAAATATAAAAACTGCTTACAGGTATTTTGCTGAAACGTGAAGTAAATCTGTATCGCGAAACTAATATTTTTATATTAAAATATGGTACGTCAGTGTTCTTGCCTGAGTTCTCAGGCGAGTCAATGCTTTGCCAATCGAAACTGCTGAAATGGTATCATGTTTTATTGTGCTAAAAAAAGCCGATTTGAAATAAGTATTATACTTATTTAATTGCACACTCCTCACCCATAATTTGTACAACATAAAGGTGCTTAATAATACAGTATATTTTTAACAATACATTATATTTCTAAAAAATAAACAGATGAAATAAATTTTCCAATTTCAAGGCATTAATGACATAAAAATTGAGAAAAATAAATTAATTTTGATATTATCCTTTAACTAAGACCATCAACACATGCAATATTCCGTGTTCTATTTACGTGAAATGAAGATCCCTGAAGATGTTTCGAGCAATCTAGGTAAAAAGTTGCATAACAATTCAAATTTGACTTGGTCTAAACTCAAGAACCACTATTTCTCAATTGACCAAAACCATGAAAGCTTCCGTTGGTTAAGACCAATTTGTGTTTCTGCAAAATATTTCAAATAATTTGTACTGCCACATACTACTCTACTTTTTTTCAGGTACATAGTACTGAATGCAGGAAATGAAAATGGATTCGTTGAAGATGCAATGCTGATTTTTAAATCAAAGGCAAAAACTGGAGATTACCATGGAGAAATGAATTCGGAAAACTTTGAAGCTTGGTTAAAAGATTTTTTGCCAAAACTGGAAACACCTTCTTTAATTGTTTTAGATAATGCTTCCTATCATAGTAGGCAACTTCAAAAATGGCCAACAAAGGGTTGGAACAAGGATGCTATGAAAGCGTGGCTGAAAGAAAAATATATCAACTTTGGAGAAGATACTACAAAAGATACTTTGTGGTCTTTGATATCTCGGGTACCAAAGCCTGCAAAATGCTTTGTAGTAGATGAGCTAATAGAATCTTCTGGACATAAAGTTTTACGCTTGCCTCCATACCATTGCCATTTTAACCCAATTGAAATGGTATGGAGTCAGGCAAAGAGAAATTATGACCAACTGATTCTACAAGTTAAAGAACCAATAGAGGCTTGGAAAAAGGCGTTAGGAACAGTGACAAAACAGAATTGGGCTAACTATGTGGAACACACAAATAATATTATTAAAAAGCAGTGGGAAATTGAAAAGAAAATTCGAGTTCCTTTACAGCCACTTATTATTCATGTTGGTGAGAGTGATAGCGATTCCTCAGAATAAGAGAAGTCATTTTGACCCTTAATCCTCTTTTCAGTTTTTGATAATATGTGGATGTACAGACATTTTTAATAATTTTCTTTTGTGTTTTTTTTTAATCTCTTTTGGCATTTTCATACATAAAAATTTCACCACTTCTAAAGTATTCTCATAAAATTCTTTTTTACATATTTTCTAAATTTTTAACTTAAATTTTTTATTGGCATTTTTTAAGCACTTCTTTTCTTTTTCCATTTCTATATAGGATATTTTTTCTTTTGCCCATGGCATTATATAAAACAAGAAAGAGTATGGTATCATTTTTTTTATATTTATTATATATAAATAATCAATCTTAATTATAATTAGTTCATTTACGATTTCTATTTTTTTATGGCAGTATTATTTTCATATATGTGTTACTCTGTTTCAGTGAACTTGATGCAACATAGGGGCCCTAGATTTTGCCTCAGATCTAGATGCCCCCAACCGAGCCCCTTTCATTATTTTACATGTTTATATGCTTATACATTTATGTGTGAGGATGTTGCATGTGGAATCTTGAAATGAGGTCAATAAAAGACTCAGAGCCATGAGTCGTGCGATGTATTAAATCTTACCTTTTGGAGCACCCATTTTTTTAAATTTGTTTATTTATTTTTAAGAAAACTAGCTATTTAATGAAGAAGAAACTAATTAATTATTTATATTTTTATTCAATATTTTTGTAGCTTGAATACCTTAGTTTTTGCAGTCAAAGATCATAAAGTTACAATAATTTAATATAAAATACTTATCATTTCTAGGATATTGTATATATACCTATAATTTTTGAAAATAGTGTTAGGTATATAAATAAATAATTAATCTTAATTGTAATTAGTTCACTTACGATTTCTATTGTTCCATGTCTGTATTATTTTTTATGCATGTATTACTCTATTTCAGTGAACCTGATGCAATATTGGGGCCTTAGATCTGGATGCCCTGGACCGAACCCCTTTCATTATTTTACACATTTATATGTTTATAAATTTATCTGTGAGGATAGGGCATGAGGAATCTTGAAATGTAGTCAGTAAAAGACTCGGAGCCATGAGCCGTGCGTTGTGTTAACTATTATCTGTTGAAGCATACATTTTTTTTAAATTTATGTATTTATTTTTAAGAAATCTAGGCTATTTGATGAAGATGATTAATTATTATATAATTATTTTTATTCAATATTTTTGCAGCTTAACTACTTCATTTATTGCAGTCAGAAATCATAAAGTTAGTCATTAAGTATAAAACACTGAATAATTTCTAGAATATTGTATACTTACCCACTGTTTCTAAGAATACTATTTTTTAGTTCCGATTCTATTAGAATAGTCAATTTATTTTTAGTTTTCAGTTAGACTACCCTAATATTGTTATACCTAACTGGAGTATTATAATAAAAATAGAACTTTATCAACAAATTGCGTATAATTTTTTCTGTTACCGAAATAGTTACCAATAATTTAGAATATAAACGATTTACTTTATAAAATAAATAAATAAAGCTTTTATTGTCATAAATTTCATAGGTGAAACATGCCAACAACATAGGTTCACTTATAAAAGTGAACATACACATAAGCACTCCACACTTGTACCTTCAGACATCAGCCTACTAATCCCAAAATTAAAAAGAGTGTGTTTAAAATTTTTAGTACAATAGTTTCTACAATTTCAAAATTATCAGCTAACAACATATTAAAAAGGCAATGCTTATTAAAGAATGTACTAATACGTAAAGTAAATTATTTTTAGCAGTAGTACATCTCTTAGTGTAGTAATATAAAAGAGGAAATTTTAATCCGCTTTTAAAATCTCTCATACTTAAAATTTCACTTAAAATATCAAACCCATTATAAGCACATAAACTCCTTCATTAAATAGCCCTATACAAATGGGATATAAAATTATCGATATGTCTAAACAGAAGGAAAAACTTCGATTTTAAAATTTTTGTGTATAACATTTTTCTTTTTAAGGATATTTAGTTTGTGAAACTTGCTTATAAACTATTCGACAAATTTCTTGTTAAAAAAAAATAGTAGAATGAGCCACTCCGACCCTGTTACAGTTCTCAAAAAAACAATGTCACTAGTTTGATGCATATGTCAAATTTTGACGTAAAGATATACAGCGGTTCAACTATACCTGTACAGTCTAATGCTTTCTCTCGGTTGATCTCTGGACATTTTATCTGCAGCAATGACCAATAATTGGTTAATCCACAGCCTTGTCGATAAAAACTAGATGTTGAAGCACCACGGCTAAGAGGATTGTATAAACTAAACTGAAAGTTTGAGTATTGCCACGTATGGATTTCTGTCATTTCAGTCCTCTTTTCCCATATATACAATTTAGAGTAGTTTTGAATTAAATAAAATATCTAAAACTTTCTAATTTCTGTTTTTTTGTCGATTAAATGTCCCTATAAAAATATATGAATACTAGTTGACTCAACAGGTATTAGCTGCGGTGTCCGAGTGGTTAAGGAGATGGACTTGAAATCCATTGGGCTCTGCCCGCACAGGTTCGAATCCTGTCCGCAGCGTATAACTTTTTTTAATTACATTAAGTAAATGTGCTACTGTATTGGTTAAACATAAATTTTAAAAAACTTGGCAAGTGACTGTGTGCAGTTTTACTTTATTTTTGCAATTTCGTTGCATGTTTGTCTTTAAGTTAATTGAAAGCACATGCCAGTAAAATATTATCACAAAAATTAGTTTTTTGACGAAAACATATCGAAACATTGAAAATTTTTTTAGTTTATAAATTGATAAAATCTAGCATAAACTAAAGGGGAGTCCAGTAAACTTTTAGATATATTTTTTTATTTAATAGAAATCAAGGCAGATGTAAAAAAAATCAGCAGTTAAAATATGAACTGGAAAAATCTGGGCTAAAAAAATAAAGAAACATTTAAGTAGTGCGCAGTGAAATCTCATAAAAGTAGGAGAGCAAGCCCATTGAAACACGGAGCTTCCATATTACGAAGCCTATTACAACCTGCACCCATTATAAAGGAATAAAACATATTTGATTTACCCATTGGCTTGCCTGTCGCATTCACCAAAAGTCACACATAAATTAGACTTAATTTTATTAAAGACCTATTCAATGGTACTTCACTCGATCAAATAAATAAAAAAAAAACGAAATTAAATTTTGAACTATATCTTATATGTTAGGAGACGTAACTTACGCGTAATGATTTTCATTGCATATATTTCCTAAGAGCTATTATAAAAAATTTTTTCAAATTTTTTAAACTTATTAGAGGAAGATACATTTAACGAAGCGACTAAATAATAAATGTGATATGGAATTTTTATTTGAATATTAAAGATTTATCCAATGATACTCCTTACTTTTCATACAGAGGGCAGTGGCAGAGCCAAGAGGGTGACCTCCACCCCCCAAAAAAACAAGAGCCTCTAATTCCGGAAAATAGACCCAACTCTGCCTCTTAGTCTAGAAATATGAATGCTGTTAACATCTCCCCCCTGTCGCCAACTCGTGTTCGCCCCCCCTCCCCCCAAAAGCTTTGAATTCAGAAAAATAGATCCCACCCTGCTTCTTACCTAGGAATGCGAATGTTGCTGGCTCGCTTACGCTTGCCATCGAACTCGTTCAAATTCAGAACTACTGGCGTCTCCCCCCCCCCCCCTCAGTCGATAACTTGCTTCCACTTGCCATGCTGTATTATTGTAATATCACCGCCCCGTCCCCAAAGGGAGAGGCTTGATCCGTCCCTACAGGGGGGTAGTCTAAATGTTTTTCCCAATTTTACCTTGGGTCTGTTTTTGGGTTAATGTAAAGCATATGCCAACTGACACCATATTAATAACAGGGAGACTTGTTTTTAATATAACATAGGTTCCACGTAGGTACGAAGTTGGAAGCTCCATGTAGTTTTCTTTCAGGTTTTTTTGTCGAATTTTCGTTAAATTTATTTATTTTTCACACATACACCTTGTCTCTGGCACTTCTTTTTGTAATCTATCTATGTTCAAATCATATCACAGTCACTTAGCTACGATTTATCACAATATTATACCATATTAGGAGGTATCAGATGGACTTGAAATTTATTGGACTCTGCTGGCACACGTTCACATCCTATCCTCAGCGGGTATTTTTATTTTGTGATAATGGCATTTTTTAAAGATATAATGGAAAATATATTTCGAGCCTTTTGGCGAACTTTTTGGGATAAAATATAGCAATAAAATTTCATTTAACAGTAAACTTTTATCCAAAAAATTAGATGGCAATGTCAGCGTAGCGTCGAAAGAGCTTTAAATGTAGTTATTAATGAAGATAGACGGTCATCATTCAACTCTGTTGGTAACCTTAAAATATTGTTCGTCTATAAATTTTAAAGTAGCTCTCAGCCTAACCGGACGAAAAATTATAATTTAAAAACAGGTAATTTTCCTGATTTATATAATGCTTTACTAAATATTGATTGGAACTCATGAAAACTCAAAAATTATATGACACATGTGGTGATTATGTGCTTAAATATAAAAAGATTTTGAACTTTCATCAAAAATATAAAACTTCTGGACGAACTTCTTTTGGAAAATTTTAAATTATTAAGAAGTAAAATAAAAAAAAAAAGATATACCTGTTTCGTACACAACATATATTTGAAGGATGAACAATAATATTAAGAAAAATCCCAAACAGTTTTGGAATTTTATTAAAGCGAGGAAGGACCTAAAGAATATTCTAAATCATATATATGTCTTTTAATTAAAAATTAGTTGATACTTTATCTGATATTTTAAATTATTTTGCAGAATTTTTAAGCAATCCCTTTTTTCGAACAAAACAGCATCCTTAGATGATCATAATTTTGTAAATTCTACAATTCCAATTATTCATGTAACAAGAGGCTTAAACCTAAATACACTACTGGGCTAGACTTAATCTCAATTTTTCTTATACGAGACTGTAGACGTCCTAGCTAAACTCCTTAAAATATGTTTAAAAACAAAACAAATTTCCCTTTCTATGAAAATCTTCCAAAGTTTGTCCTGTGGTTAAACAGGGGGATGATCAGAAGTTCGTAATTACAGACCGTTGTCTATTAAATGCAATTTTTCTAAAATATTTGAAATTTTACGTCATGATTCTATTCTTTCATTAACTAAAAATTTAATTATGCCATTTCAACATGGCTTCTTTAAGGTAGGTCGACGGCAACTAATCTTATGATTATAACTCAGGATATAGCAGAAGCTTTTGATGATGGTTGTCAAATGGATGTGATTTATTTAGACTTCACAAAAGTATATGATTGTTTGGATCACTGAATTTTACTTAAGAAAACTGTCATCATTCGGATTTTCAAATTCACTAATAACGTTACTTAAATCATATCTCCGTAATCGCATTCAGTATGTTGAAATTCGCGGTTCTCGCTCAGTGGAAAATCCATTTCAACTTCTAGTGTACCACAAGGGTCAGTAATGGGAACTTTATTTTTTTAATATTTTTATTAACAACCTTGCTTCTGTTGTTAACCCGGATATTTATTATATGCCAATGACATTAAGCCGTATAAGAGAATAAGGACACAGGATTGTATAGAGCTTCAATCGAACCTGGAATAGGTTACCCTCCCTAGTACGGGTGTGACGATCCCGGGGTCCCAGTCATGTCGTGCATGTCTTGTATTGTCCTTTATGTTACCCGTTCTCGGAAGGCCGGTGGATGTTGAGGATGTGCCTTCCGGGGGTGGTGGCTCGCCTTAATCGGCCGGTTAAGTGGCAGGGGACCACCATAAAAACCCTTCCAAAGTCACGGACGGTGACACTGAACAGGTCAAGGACTGCCTAGGGAGGGCTGGGTCGCTACTGTTCGAACTCTGAGAGTTGGGCGCCTCTTGGATTTTAATAATGCTTTCCTACAGCATGCGGGGCACTGCTGTGGGCGACTGTTTCTTCCTCCGCTACTCGTGGGAACAATTATGATGACTAAATATAATTTTCCTCCAATGAACGGGTCTCTTAAGAGGCCTAGAATTTGTTCGCCGGAGATCCTAGATGCTCCGTCCTATTTTGAGAAGTTCTTTTTGGTGTCGAGGAAGGAGGGCTCCTTTGAGAAGGAGTCCCCCTTTCTTATTTACAAGGCTTTATGCGGAAGCATAGGTGAAACATAATCAACTAAAAAATTAAAAAATTACAAACTTCTTATTGAATTAAAAAATAAAGTAGAAAAAATAATTAATCAAAAGAACATCCATGATTTTGAAGTATCTGTAGAGGCTCACTAATCTCTTAATACTATCAGAGGAGTTATAACCTGCAATGACCTCATTCATTGTGATAATGAGGGAATCCTTGAAAACCTTCAGGGTGTAATTGAAGTCAGACGGCTCAATACTCGTACCGGAGATACTTTAGTTCCTTCAGCTACCTTTATATTAACCTTTAAACTGCATAAGTTACCTGAATACATCGAGGCAGGTTATCTACATATACGAGTGTGCCCCCTATATTTCAAATCCTTTGAGACGCTTTAAGTGTCAAAAATTCGGTCACAGATCTGATAGATGTAAAGAATCGCCTATTTACCCAAGATGTGGTAAGCCTTCTCATGAAGATAGTCCGTGTAGCTTCCCCCCTTGTTGTGTGAATTGTGCGGAATCCCACTCGCCTAGGTACAAGGGATGCCAAGCATACAAGATAGAACTGGGCATACAAAAGCTAAAAACCCTTGAAAATCTCTCGTATTTCGATGCTAGAAGAAAGAATATTGAATTAAATCCCACTTTTTCGACTTCTTATGCTGAAAAAACCAAAAAATTATTAACCCCTTCACTTCTGAACAAAAAAAAAAACAATTCCCAAATGAAAGAGGGACTCAATCTTCCCTCCAACTTTTCCTCTAACATAGAGATCATCCAAACAAATCCAAATCCAATAAGAAAGCCACATAAATGGCCTCCACAATTATTCAATGCAATATTAATGGAATCAAATCCCATTACGCAGACCAGGAGATAAAATAAACTTAAAAAAAAACAACCATATCAGATGTGATAGAACTAACCCTTAGGGTCTCTAAAGGAGTGGCAACTCTTATCAAAAATAATATTCCCTATCAGGAAATTCCTATTGTCTCCCCTTACGAAGTTTGCGCTGCATGTTTTTATTACTAACAAAAAATATCCCTTTGTAACTACTATATCCCTCCTTCCTCTTCCCCATCTCAGGTTGATATATCAAATATTATTTCCCAACTCCCTTCTCCTATTATTTTAATGGGCGACTTGAATGCTCATGGCGTTCTGTGGGGATCTCAGCATACGGATGCTAGGGGCAAGGTAATCTCTGACACCATTTCCCTCCATAATCTGGTTCTCCTACATATATCTCTCCCGCTTGTCTTTTTGTAGTCCTAGCTTATCCTCCGATTTGCGGTGGAGTGTCCTCGAGGATAATCATGGCAGTGATGGCCATTTCCCTACCTACTTGGAAACAGCTTCCTCCTATTTGTCCTTTACGTATCATAGTTTATTGCATTTAAAATAAGTGACATATTTTCGTGTGCTTCCTGAATATCAATTGCATTTGCAAGAGGAAGAGGGTCTTCTATTGCCGTTACGGAGTAGAACTACTTTTAAATTTATTTTAGCGCCATTCGTCCGGGATATGGGCAAGTCCTAATTTTTCCATAACACTGTTTGGATTAACACATACAAATATTTTATCCTGCAGAGTAAAAAACGAGGATAATGTCTGGTTACGGTTCCTAAATATCGTAACTTAGGTTCCAGTGGCTAGTAAATTCCATTGTTGTAATCTAGACCTTAATAGTTCAGTATGCTCTTTGGACAAGCGGAGGTCCCAAACTAGATCATTTAATTCAGGTTGTTAGATTAAATGAGGTGTTTTTCTTTCACTTTCGGGAAAATAAGAATCGTCGTTTTCTGATACATTATCGTGTTCTGCCTTAGCATTATACATTTCTAAAACTTCCTCCCATTTTGCCGGGAGCGCTGGAACTGATAAACCTTCTCCATGAAGAACCGGTTTTATTGCTGAGGGAAAATCCGGATATTCAATATTATATTTGCTCTCTTGTCATGCAAACAGTAACAGTCGCTAAAATGATTTATTGGTTCTCGCCAAATCATTGGAACTGCAAAATACATAGAAGAGCATTTGACATTTAACCAGTTACTTAAATTTGCTGCACAGGTTTGGCAACATATGTGAGGAGCCCAGTCCCGATCTTGATCGCCAACAAGACATCCAAAACCTTATGATAAACTACTGTGGTCATTTTGTTAATTGTCCTTTTCTGTGATTTAGGGGTACTAAACTAACCATATATGTAGCAAAAACTATCAGCGGGGTTAACACAGCCACGTTTCTGTACTTTAGACATATTTGTACTGTCGCGTACGTCAGTTCAGAAATGCCAGACTACGTTTACAGGCGTCAACTAACTATATTCAACACAAAGATAACACTAATACTCGTACTAAATCAATACTGATGATACGACTGCCGGCCAGCTGCTTTTATAGCCATTCCGTACTTCTGATATTTTAAAGAAACATCGGGTGTCGGAAGTTTGAAAAGCGACGGCGTACTTTTTGTATACAGGGGTCATCTATAAGTAGATTCAGCTACTGGGCATAGTGAAATTTGGAATTACATGGGTTTAAATACTTCTGCTATTTTAAGCCCTAGGGGGTTGAGACTTCGTGGTTGACTTATCATCCCCAGATTTTCCCATGTGGTATTGCCAGATTGTGCATAATTTCCCTAACTTGTGGAGAACGTAAATTTGGGAACATTGCGCTCCAGTCGATTACAAATTTTGGGTTTATAAGTGTAGTAGTAAGTCCGTTCTTGACTTCCTTGGTAATATGAAAGGTTGTTTACGGCTTGAATTTGTAAGTCTTTACCAGTTATATAACATGCCATAATTTCATTAAAATATGTATGTATATGTTAATCACTAGGTATCCCTTTTGGGCCTCATATCTCTGTTATGTGGTATCCTGGGAAAACGAAATTATTTAAAACATTAGGGTTGTTTTGAGGCCCCCTATACTGAGAGATTGACATATATTTACCGGACACTTTGTATTACGACAGTTAAAATAAATTGATTCTCATGATGGAACCTATCTTTGGTCTTTAAGGCGAGACGGGAATCTATTATTTAACTAATAGAATTAAGGATAAGGTAGGGATATAGCAAAGCAAAAATAAATAAAAGAAATTAAATCCAAAATAAGTAATACAAAAAAATATATATAATTTCTACTGGTGCTGGGAACAATTAATTCGCAAATATTTTTGTTATATGGTTTAAAACTGCAATTTATTACAATTAAAAAAATCTTACATAAACACATATTATTTACTAGTCGAGGCTAAAAATACAAAAATATCGTACCTACCACTAAAAATCGTATATAACAAAAATATTAACAAAAACTAGTAATTGCATTATATATACCAACAGAAATAAAATATATAAACAAAAAAATAATGTTAGCAACATCTACACTAAAATTTTCACCAGTAGTAATAATTCTAATAAATTAAAAAGGAAAATGTACAATTTTTATCAAAGGTACATAGAAATATGTTTTAAATATTTTTATTGATTAGGTATATAACAAAAAAAAATAGCGTAACCATTACCCATTGCCAACCCTGATTTTTTACAAAATCGGCTACCCCATAACAATGTATTTCGCTTTGCTCTTCATTCTGTTAATTAACAAATTGAAATATTTTAATTTGATCAAGTTAGTATCTTTAACTGCAACAAAATCATTTAATCAGCAAATGTTTTGTTCGTCTTCGTTTATTTCCGTAGAATTTCGTATTTTGTTCATAATAGTGGATTAGAAACAATGAAAAAAAAAATAGCATCATATTGATTTTTAAGGTTCCTTATTTGCTAAAAGTTGCAAGCTCATATGTATAATGAATATAAATCTTTAAGTGATATATGTTTCGTTTTGTCTTCCAGCGCGGACTCAGTTTCAATATGTTATTTATCTTCTTAATAAAATAATAAAATTGCCATTTTTATCATTACCTTTTTTTAAAGACTATTTATATTAATGAGCTGGCAAAGTCACGTTAATCAAAAAGGAAATCACTGGAACTGGTGCTTAAATTTCAGTTTATTTTGGGTGCATTTTTAATAAGTGTAGTAATTATTAAAATTCTAATTAAATAAAAGCAAAATACATGTTATAGAAAGTTATTTAACCGAAGAAACACCAACAATGTTATTAAAAATTTTGAATTTCTAATCCATATGTAGTGTTGAATACGAAATAACATCATAGCCTTGTGTAGTGTCAACCTTTGTCAAAAAGTCAATTTTCCATGAGGTATGTGATGTTTAATATTAAATAAAGCTTTCAATTTAATTTTAAACAAACCGGGTGTTTTCAATTTTTTAATTAAATCAACACTGGGATAAAATTTGTTACTTGAAGTTATTCACATTACAAAATAAGAATTATCTTGACATAGGTTGCCACCCATAAAAGCAAAATTTTAAACCTAACTTAATATTAGAACTATTTTCCTGGCATTTCAAAAAGAAATTGCATAAACACCGCCGAGTCAAAAATTGTAATTACTTTCTTATACACAGGTCAAAAAATGAAGTTTACATATTTTGTTCAATTTTGAACAAAAATAAAAAAAAATTATATATTATCGTTTGTAATCAATAAAAATGAAACACAAAAGGTTTTGAAACCAAAATTACTGAATATTACTGACCCGAAAATCAATTAACACATGATAATTAAATTCTAAAAGTGAAAAGGAAAGCAGTAGTTCAAATGCTACCTTGAAAATAGTAAAACTTTGTACCGAACCTAGTTTTAAAATTTTGTATTTGCTGCGATTTTACACTAGAACACTTCATTTTTTACCCATCGTATTTTATTGCACAACATAAGCTTTTTACAAAGATTTCTGTCGTTTTGAGCCCTATAAAAACAATTAAAAATTGTATTGTAAGTGAAGATTTTTGATGATGTAAAGCCTGTTTTATATCATGCAATTTTTTTTAGGTCGTGTTTTTTCCATGTGGTGAAACATCAACTGGAATTGAATGGAGTTTTGTCCTAGGTACATAAAAATATATGTTTATTTCAGTTTGAAGACTCGTTGGTATAAGTATATTGGGATAAGCTTATTCTATTGTGACTAATAATTGCTTAATTTAAAACAAGCTTTAAAGAAATTTCGTGACACGTATGTTACGAACGCTGCCTTTGAGTATTTCAAATTTTAGCCTTACTTTTTTTTCTAAAATGTATCTAAATACGATTGTAAAAGATTTTTTCTAATTTAGCCTAAGTTAATTTTGGGTATAAGGGTGCCGAATATTAAAATTTTTAACCTAAAATGGTATCGTATATTATAAATATATGCTGCAGTCTTTTTTACTTATTTTTGTTCACATTAAGTGAAAATGTGCCAAAAGTTTCGTACTTACTTATTTATAGAAGCTTTCTACTCGACAATGTAGCTTAAAATATCCAAATTAAATTTGCTAGTTCAAAAAGGTATAGAAATAGTAACTCCAATTAAAAAAAATTAGTTTTACAATTAGATGAGTAACTATGAGAGAAGTGAGAAATATTGATTTTGACAAATTAAAGCATATATTTATCGAAGAGTGATAAATCCAAATATTGACATTTAGTTTTTTTTAATATTTTGGTTATTTGGGAAATTTTCTAAAAGTCTTGCTATTAGTGTCATTTTTAACATTGTTAACTACTTTTTAAAAATGAGATATTTAAAATTTATTTAAGGGACCCCAATTGAGTTATATTATGACTCATAATTTTTGGAGCAGAAAATTATATTCTTAATCTTTGTGGAACTTCCAAATATTCCGACATATTCATAAAATTTAGATTTTAAACACAAAACCACACTATTATTTGTATTAATACTTGAAAGAATTTATATTTTTATTAGTAAAAAAGTTAATTATTAAAAAATAAAACACCAAAGAAATTTAAATTTCTATTAGTTTATGTAGCTTTTCAAGTTGTACAGATAAAAACAGAAGGAAACTAAAGCCCTCTGTCCATTGTTACCTTACTGCAGATAAATTTTTATTAATAATATGGAGCAAAGAAACTAAATCACTTATGAAGTTACTTTTTTTATACCAACTATACTTTACTAAAATATGTTCATTTAAATAAAATTTTGTGTTTATGTAATCTCCATGAATATTAAGGTTATATTAAATTTTAAATTTGTTAAGAGTGAACAACAAGGTTTTTATATTCATATAAGTATATTTAATTTCAGTTCAGGTTGATCGAATAAAAAGCTGAATTTAAAGACAAAATCAGGTATAGTCTATTTCATAAATACTCTATTATCTATATCATTATATTCTTTATACATATACTCTTTCTTTTAATATATTTTTATAAAACCGAGTGTCACCAAGTAAAAACTTAACTAAAAGAGCACCAAGTGTCAAAAATAGTAAAAACTCACGAATTTATAAGCTTACCGTTTACAGTCTTCTATATTGTATTGTTTTCAGCTAGTTAAGTCTAAAACTAAAGTGATTTTTTTTTAAATTTATAAATATGATAAATTCAGTATACAATAATTATGTATATAATATAAACGCATTCTAAACTCTAGTCTTTAAGAACTAAAATAAATCTTTACTATTAATGAACATGGTGGCTTTGTTATATAGTGTAGAATTTTTAACGTGTAGTAGTATTTGACAGGCAGATTATATGGGATCATCATTTATCATGTCAGTACTCTAAAAAGAAATTTATATCTTTTTTACTTTTATTGACAATATACACAAAAATTTTTAAACCAGTTGTCTATATGCTATTCTCTTTTCAATCAGAGAAAAAGAAAAGAATATATAGAAACAGTTTATTTCCTGCAAGTATCTCGTTCCATACGCGTTTCGACCACCTCATTGTCTCGTCAATGGAGTTGTATCAGTCTGGCAGATTTTTAATATCCTGCCAACATGCTTCGGATTTTATTTTTTATATAACAGTTGTTTCCTGCGAATTTTGCCCTCGGTTCGATACAGCTCCACTGACCACGAGGTGGTCGAAACGCGTATGGGCAGGAAATAAACTGTTTCAATATATTATTTCCTGTTTTCTTTGCTTGAAAGGAGAATAACATATAGACAACTATTTAAACTTGGCAGATAGGTTTCATTTATTTCTTACAGAAATTTTGTCTTTTTTTTTTTTTAATTTTCTTAGCCAATTTCGTTTATAAATCAGATTAGAATGAAGAAAAGCCAGACCGTACAAAAAATAAATATAGGTCCCACAATTTCAATGTTTCAAAATTTGAATACAATAACTATAACTTTAATATACTATGAAAAATTGTAAAGATAGAAATACCGAGGACAAGGGTTTTATAATGGAATACATTAACTTTCTATACAAATTTTGTTTAAATCATACCATTTTCTAATTAATTTTTTATAATTTCGTTAAATTTTCGGCATTACTTTCGATGCCATAGAAAAACACAAACATAGAAAAGACAACGTTACAGTTAATATTTGGAGAAATGATTTGTTTCCAGCTGTTCTAAAAATTAATTCACAGGCAGTATTATTTTTTTTGGTTATTGAGTGAAGACAGTAACTTTAAAATGACAAGGTTTGTTAACTTATAAAATTTAACATTCCCAAAATAGAATGAAAGTTATCTTTTGACGCGCCACAGCTCCAGAGAAATTAGAAAGTACATTGACCTCTAACCGAATAGTTTCTTGACCTGATTATTGTGTTTTTCAAAATGTTATTTTGATTCTTATTGCAATAACTATAAAGTTCATGTTTTGATATTATGAAATTTGAGGATTTATTTCTACATATTATTTGTCCATATATTACTTGGCATAGGTCGTGTTACTACAGTTATTCATTTTATTTTAAAATCTAGAAAGATTAGTTTATAAAACATACAAAGGACAAATTTAAAACAAAAAAATAGAACAGTACACCGGTTGTAAGATAATGATATTTTTGCAGTTTATTTTCAAATTTAAGATAATGTAAATAATTTTTTTACATTTGCTCCCAGAAATAATATTTTTAACATTAGAAATACATATAAATATCATTCACTGTGTTTAGTTTTAAACACAATATTATGGTTGATTTCTGTTACTTCTTGAATTTAATTTTATTAATTTCTTTAATTTGGTTCCTGGCTCACTTTAAGAAAATTCTACAAGTAGATTTACGTCATTCAGATGAATTTTATATTTCTTTTTATAGCAAAGACAAGACATAAAGATGTCACGTCCAAAAAACCGCAAAGAGACATTATCAAAAATAATGTCAGCACCTTTTTTGTTTAATATAAACTCACTGTAATGAATAACAGACAACAAACAATTGGTTGTACTTTTAAAATCAGGGCCTGGCTCTTTATATCACAGTCCGTTGCGGTTTTTTAAACGATTTCCGAGATATCTGCTTAGCTTATTTTTTCATTTGTTTTTCTTTATTTCACAACAATATATTTTCCATTTCACAATAACGAAATTATAATTTATTATGTATATTTAAATTTATGCATGTAAGGCCGATACATCAGTATGAAGGAATCTGAAAACAAAAAAAATATTATAGTAAAAAATTTCATTAAAAAAAAAACGAATAATTTATGAAAACCATCTATGTGTACACTCAATAAAATAAAGTCGAAATAGTGGTTAAGGGGTTGACTTATTGGTTAAAAGTATGATCGGATCGCTAGAGGCAAGTCACAAGGTCTTATAAAAGTGCCTTATTTCTAGGTATATAGAATATCCCACTATCTGAATAATCTACATATAATGCATCCAAGCTAGATTATGTGTAACTTCTCTTCCTGGAATGCAGGAATGACTAACCACCAGATTGGGTGGCAATCTAGCATATCAACCCAGGGATGAGAGCCATATAATAAATCGCAAAAACAACAAACATCGAATAATATATTGAAGAGAGATAAAATCATAGACGTAGGAAAAATTAATATTACTTAGTATAGACTGGAGATCCTATAGGAGAAAGTTGGCTCCGGCTTAAAAAGAGATAGAGCGCTTTCGAGGAGTAGTACCTCTCTCTCTAACTTTGGTCAGGTGACAGGAGTATCCAATGACGTTTGGAGTATCGTACTTAACTCCGCCATTAGAAAGAGGGGTACTACTCCTCGAAAACGCTCTTTTTAAGAGTGAACCAACTTTCTGCTATAGGATCATAAATCTATATTAAATAATATTAATTTCTCTTACGTCTATGGATGAAATATATATTTTGCAATAAGGTTTGAAATGTAGGAACTAACCTGCAGTATTAAATTATCGTTCACCAATATGTGACTTTTAACACAGACAGGTTCATAGAAAAAGTACAAACTAAACAAAGGCATTGAATTAACTAGTAATTATTAAATATTCACAGAGTGAATGAGTGCTTCTTTTAAAGCAAATCTTCATGATTTTGTTAATTTGAAAAAAAAAGTTAATTTTGTAATTTAAATAATTTTGAGGTGTCGTTCTGGTTTGATTTTAAATTTATTGAGGTGTTTGGAAATTAAAAAATTTAAATGTACACCTGTAACAATAGATCTCACTCTCATTGTTCAATAATTGTATATCAAATAATACACGATTAAATTAAGACATAAATTTCATTATTCCTAAAATTTCTGAAGGGGCTTAAATCAGCCCCGGAGACTATATCGAAATCCAAAAATTGTTATGCAATTTACCTACCGAAGGAATCCTAGTCGTGGTTTTGTTAGATAAGTGCTTGCAGGTTATAAAATAAAAAAAACTTTTATTTTATTTCGAAATATTAAATTTTATTTGTGAATTTAAATTTATTGTTTATTAATCAGGAGACAATTAAAAAAATATATTTTATTCCAAAGTTCTAGGATTTAGAGGTTATTTTTCAAAAAGTTGCCTATTAAAAAAAGTAAATTTTTCACAGACAGACAGGATGTAAATGACAGTGATCATGAAAACTCAAAAAGATCAAACTGCCTCATGGGTATTTTATTTAATTTTATTTTATATCATTTTAAAATTTTTTATACTTACAGTAGCTACACAGGGCTGCCGCATGATTCATATATCAATAAAAAAGAATTTCAACTGTCCACACTAAACAACTCCTTGTGCAATGCAGGGAAGTCCAAGTGGGGCGCGGATCTCTTCAGTTTCCCTAAAGCGTCCATATGGAGCATACTAATTTCCCTGAAAATTGATTAGAAAATTTACATTTTATACACAACTGAATAGTATCAGTAAGATTAGATTCGATTTTAAAGGTAAAATTTATTTGACAAAAATTTTTTCGTGATCTGCCCAAATATTATAGTTACTGGTTTATATTCAGTTTAATCACAAGTCTATAACTATAGATGTTTTTTAAAGATATTTAAAATATTTAAAAAAAAACAAAATATGATAACAATGTCGACCAAAGTAAGTACCTTAAAAAGTGTTTGCGTCAATACTTATTTAAAAGAAAAATAATCGTTTTTCAACAATTTTAATTTTAAATGAATGAATGAAAAGAGTAGTGATACACGATTTTGGAAGCTTAGGCTTCGTTGGGCCTATTACATCCCATCATGGCCGCAGGTTATTCGAGGCCGATGGCCCTTGCAAATCCAGGCAGCCTCGTTACCCAACCTTGCCAGATTTTTTTGGATATTACTATATCACCTCCAGGCACCATCTGCAACGCCAATCGTGCAAAGGTGGCCTCACAGGTGACAATGTTTCGTTAGCAATCCTATCACGAATCGCAGATCTTTCCCCTTTAGAAAAAAAGCTCCCCAATAAGCCGCGTATTGCGTCTAATTATATATTCCTTAGAACATCGCATTCCAGGGACCTTCCTCCTGCATTAAATAAATTTCCTGTCCAGCAATAGTTTCAGATCTCTCTTACCAACAGTAATTGAAACTGGTATAATGGGTTTGAAAGCGTATGGCTCGGACGTGGATCCCATCTTTGCCAAACGGCTTGCGTCCTCGTTGACGTATATATCCGAGTGATATGGAATCCACACGAATCTGATTGTGCAGTCGTTTTTTGTTAGGTTGTCAAGTACTTCCCTGCACTTGAACATTAGTCGTAAAGCTACTTCATAAGACCAATTTCCAACCCTACTTTTATAGTATATGTTAGTAGTGCTATTTCTGTTTATATCCCTACACTGCACAATAGCATAAATTTCCGCTTCAAAGATCATTGCATGCTGTATCAAAGAGCAAAATTTTCTGACGTCAGTGCTATTAACGAACACTCTAGCTCAGGTCGTTTCATTCTGTTGAGATTCGCCTGTAAACCACCAGGATCTATTTCTGAGAAGAGTTTGCCCTTCCAACTCAATTCACTCTGCTTGGTAAAAATATCTCAGAGTGATTTGATTTTAAAACCAGCGCCATGTAATCTGCTCCTAGGCAACCGAGCAGGAGCGAATCCAAGGGAGGCGAGTGCCCCCTCCAAGAATTTCGAAATCAGAAAATAAGACTTTCGCCTGCCTGCTGCATTAGGAAAGTGTTGCTGTCCCCTTCCTCCCCCCGGTATAAACTTGCTTTCTTGGTCATGCTATACTCTTGTGATATCGCCCCGTCCCCCCAAAGAGATCGGCTGGATCGGCTGGACAACTGAGACTGTAAACTACCTTTAGGGCATCATTTTTTTATCAATAAGTGGAGATGAGAGAGATTCATTAGAACCTTCAACGCCCCCGTGGGAGCAGTCCTCATCGCACTCATCGTTTCTACAGGAGCTATTCTTTAAAGTTTGTCAAGTTGAAAACGGTGTTTCCTCTTGGTTGTATCAGGCCATCATACACTAGCGGTGTACGTAAGAATAGGACTCCATGGTGTGTATCCAGTATCCATATTCACTCAAAAGCTCGTTTACAAACTCGAAAAGCACTTATGGCGTTTTAAGCTTAAGCCTTAATATGATTATTCCATTCCATTTTGAAGGGCCTTTCTCGACAGCATATATGTGAATAACCTCCCCATCTTGCTTTTTTTTTTGAAAAAAGTACAAACTCGGCCTTGCTTGGATTTATTTTAAGTTTCTCCATCTGGCACCATCATCCCGCAATCCGCACTAGGGCACATGATGATCAGATCGTATACATAGGCCTGTGTATAAGCTAGCTTCGTTGAGCGTATTTAACAGACTATTCACTACAAGGTTCCACATTAAGGATGATAAAATACCCTCCTATATTATATTTTCATTAAATATAAAAAAAGGGATTATACAAAATTTTAAATACTTTTAATTACTAGACTTTTGGCCTGACACTGCTCGAAATTAATGTAAAATGCTAAACGTACTGTTGTGGGTGCCAAGATCTTTATTTTGATAAAAGTTCTTGATATTTTTAAAAACAAATTCTTATTACACTTGTAATTTTGTAAATAAGAGAAGAATTACATTTATTTACAATAATAAATAAAATGTTTATGCTCATACTTTACCTCAAATTAGGTATTTTAGTAAGCAAGGCATCACAAACAGTTACATCTCCCTTGATCGGGATACTGTGGTTCCTGTCCAGTTCCAGTTTTAAAGCTCGCAGGACGGCCTGACTTAGTCGACCGATTTCGGCAACACCTTTCAGTCCCGGCCGATCTAAAACAGTGAAACTTGTATGAGCTGTAAGAAAAATAATCATTTCTTAGTTTAAAATAATATGCGTTTTAGATGTATCAACAGTTCTGAACAAAAAATGGAATTATAAACGATCTCGGGAACACCCTTAGTCTGGGATAATCTAAAAAAAAATTATACTTATATGAGCTTTAAGAAAAACAATCATTTCTTCGTTTAAAATAATATACGTTTTAGGCGCAACAATAGTTCTGAACATAAAAATGTAATTATTAAAGAAAAAGTGGCAACGGGTGCCATTGAAAGTGAAATAAGCTAACTAAGGAAATCATTATAGGGCTGAGGAAGTTTCCATGTATCTATGTTTCAACTATTTCGCGAATGATATGACATTCTTATTATCCGCTAAAGAGATATAGCTTTTTAATAGCATATTATTTTCACTACCTTTTCAGTTAGAAGATAAATACGTTTTCTCATATACGTCAAAGCAGCATTTGGTTTCTTTGAAAAAAAAATAATCAATATTTTTCTATATATAGTATTATATTGTCAAAAAAAAGACAGCAAAAGTAACACAAATTTCTTACCTGGCGATAACAGCACACACGCCGAATATAACGCCAATTCAGTCTCCGTAAGCTTTAATTCTGCCACTCCTTTGGACACCTCGAACACGCAGGAGACCAATTTCATTTCCGCCGTGTCCGAGGTAAAGAAGGCGTCCTGTGGGAGCATCGTGTCTCCGTACAGTACGCAGTTTTGTGACAGGTCCAGGTAGCGCGACATTCGAATTATTGCCAGTTCGAAGCTCCCTAGAAGCAAACATATGAAAAAATGTGTTTTCCGTAAATATAGTATTATCGTCTAAAATCATATACGAAGCCATTTGTTGTCAAGTTTAGAAAGCTTTACTGACATGACTATAATAGTTTCTAACTCGACATTACTTGACAGTAACTTGACATTTTATATTATTGAGAAAAGTGCATAATATATTTTAATCAGGTATCCTTTAGTTTTTTAGGGGAAAGATGTGAATGTCGTATTAGTAATAATTATCACATTAAGTTAATGAAACGACAGCTGTCAACGTTATAATCAGTCGTAAAAAAGGCATTTAAGAGACATAGACTGAAAAATTTTTATATTTTCATTATGAATGCGTTAAATTTTAATATTATGATTTTTTTATTAGAAAATTTGAGTCTTTTCAATTAAACTATTTTCTTAATATTACTTTTAGACACAAACTACTTTTTCAAAAATAGTTATTTTATGAAGTTTCTTATACAGGGTCAAAAGCAAATAAACATTGCATCATACGTGACCAAATTTTAATAGCCCGATTTGGATTTTGTAGAAAAACCAACATTTAATATGTCGCTACTTTAAACAAAATATGTCTGGGATGAAGCACTGTCAAAACTAAGAAGTTTTATGTAGGTTGCGTTGAGTCTTATTTTACAACAGTGGTGCAATTTACAAAAAATGGACAAAAAATCTAAATTACCTTATACAGCTGAAATTTTGCATATAGGCTAAAAATTGCTTTTAGAAAAACCTTTTCTAATAACTCTCTCCGATATTTTGAGATATAATCCCATTTTAGAGTTTTTTTTGGAAAAAAATTAAAATTTGACATATAATGCTAATCACGTGACTACTACTTTTTTGGTTAATTAACAAAAAGAAATCCCATATGATGGGGACTTTACTGGTCACACTGTATATATTTCTTCACAGATAAGGCACTTAAGCAGTAGGTTTCATTCCTAACCACCTGTCCACATCTCAACCTGATTTTCCAAATCTTTTCAATTCTGCTTGTTATCTTAGAACGTATTATAACATAATGTATATATATATATATATATATATATATATATATATATATATATATATATATATATATATATATATATATATATATTAACCACTAAGACTTACCTGCTTTAAGCAGTACGATTTGATCATCTTGACTAAGCTTCATGAACCCAGGCACCATTTTGGCAAATTCGATAATTTGTTGTATGACAGTTGTAAGTTTTTGCGCGCAATCCAGCCAAAGCTCTTCGTGCGCCATATTTTTGTAATAGAGCAGTCGAGAGAGGTCGTGTGGCTTTCGGAACATCTCATGAATGTGCTCGATGGAATACAGACAGGTGCGAGTGTGTGCGTCTGATATAGTCTTTGAGAGCAATTCTGATATTTGGCTGGGATCTGAAAAAAGTTTATCATAAAATATAGAGGACTTGGAACTTTGGAAATTGTTTCTACACAAAAATATTTTTGGTCAATTTACAAAATCATAACAGTCTCGCTTTCATTTTATTTCTAGTTTAATACTGTATTGATTTTTTAAAATTATTTCTAAAGCAGGAGTGCATAATTTGTTTAGAAATAATGTTGTAAGTTGTAAACATGCGTGTTTGAGGTGTCCTATTGCTAATATTCGATAATCGACAAAAAAGATATATTAATTTAAAGCTTCCAACCAATTATGCATCAGGCATAAATTTAGACATACCTCACTATTATAAACTTAATTAGCCACGTTTTAAAACTAAACAGTTATACAGTTACATAGTTACCATAACTTATAGAGCTGTTAAATAGTTATTTAATGAATATCTGGTTTCAATTCTTTATTGTGTATATTAACTTCTTAAATAAATCGGGACATATTTAAAATATAAATTGGTTAGAAAATAATAGATTTTTTTGTACGAATTTTCAAAAATATTCAGAATAGCCAAAATATTTAATAATTAATAAAATGGAGAATATCAATGACCTTTTTTTTTATAAGTTTTTTTTTAAAATGTAACGCTGGCAGGGGTTCGAAATGACATTCATCATTCCCTAATTATCGTTAATATCTTCCTCTAAATCCTTCAGTTTTTGAGATAAAAAGATTGTGAATATTATTTTGAATGCCTGCACAAATAATTTTTATTTTAAGTTAACAACATAACTTTCCAAATTCGTATCTAAAAATGATGATGCGCTAAAGTAAAAATAATAAAATATATTTTTTTATTATAATCAAAAAAAGATACAACTCCTAGGGTTAAAATATAAAAGCACGATGATTTTAAGCGATGGTGGTGGCAACAAATTTGAAAAGCAATTATGAACTACTAATAAAATGAAAAATTAATTAGAAACATGCAAAATTATAATTATATATACAACCAGTATTATTATAAATATGCTATCAAAGTCTGCAGCATACTTTTTGGGATTTTATAACAATGTCCTAACTGATTTTCATTAATATATTTATGCTATATACATTATTCAATAAAAATGCTCTAAATAATTTCTAAAAGCATTGTGATGGTCAAATTTTAAAGATTTAGGACCTCACCAGTAGATACTTGTAAATAGCTTACAGGAAGCTCTTTTGAACACTACAGTCCAAGATCGTTAATCGCGAGGGTTACGTTCCTGAAAAGTATCGCAAATACTGAATCTATAAATAGCGAAGGTAAATTTGTATGCGATTGTATGTGATTCATTCCAAAAGTTCTAAAAAAAGAAGATAACGTTTAATTCGAAAAAAAGTAAGGATTACAATGATAGGTCCGAGGAATTATATTTAATTATATATGTTCGTTTAAACAAATGCTATTTATATAATAAAAATTTATTAACACACATTACTCTTTTCAGATGTTTAATTGACTTATTTTTTTATATAACAACATAATTTCGAATTTGTTCGCATAAATGTTGCGATCTTGACACGACATATAAATGAAATTGTAAAGTTAAGCAACATAAACAGACGCAACCCTAGAATTAACACAAAATCCTTTGAAAATGACTCCACAACCGTCGACAACGGCAAGTATACAACCAATATTGTGAGTAGGGTTTGCTATATTGAAAATCAAAGAGGTAATCCCTTTCCTGAGGATAAACAGTAAATTTCTTCCTACGAATGTGGAGAGATGATCTAATAAAATTTAAATATGTGTAACTAATCCACAGATACTGAATGCTCTAATAGCCAGCAGAGTCAAATTTATTCAGTAATTCTCAATCATTTAGAATTACAACTACTTGCCTAGTTTTGTCATAAATTAGTTATTGTAACTGAAAATTGTTATATTTTTAATAAAAACTGTTTATTTTACTAAAAATACTTATTTTAGTTTGTTTCCTTTATAATACAAATGACAGATCTAATATCAAAGTAATAAAGGGAGATAATCCTGGCGATCAGGAAACTCTCCAAGGATTTCTTTTATCCTTTCATTCTATCATGACATGGAAAGATAATTACATTCTTGTTTGATCCATTTTAACTTGAAACATTGACACTATACAGTAGAACAGAAAATTACTACTAGCATTTTAAATTAATATCTCGTGCTTTTACTAAACAATATATTCAGATCAATATTAGACTTGCAATATAATCATATAGTACTGCAAAATTATTTTCGATAAGCTCTCAAAACTTGTGCTCTACAAGACTTCAGTTATATAAGTATATAAATGTCAAAAACTAATCTGACTAAATTTGTTTTTAAAAGCCGATTAAACTGAGGTTAAGTTGCCATTTCTCATGTATAATAAAATAAAATTTATCCAAATTAATCTGCATTATCGTTTTAAATGTTTTTTGTTTAGACGATTATTATTCTAGGTAATATTTTCAATTTCGCACTAGATCTTTTTCATTATATTTTTCACAATGTAAAATAAACAGGATAAGAAAAGAATAATCACTTTTATTTGTATGCCGTACACTGTACATGCGTACGACTTTAGGCTAAATAATTATTAATTTACACTCTCAAAAAGTTCCCAGTACCAATTTTGAACAAAATCGAATGATGTTAAATTTTAGTAAGTCATGTTGGATTCACCATATTGAATTTTTTAAAAATTCCGATTTACACCCTTAAAAACCCCCCTATATCAATTTTGGATAAAATCAAGACATGTAAAATTTTTAGGAGGCCATATCGAATCCGACATATAGAATTTTTCAAATATAATTTTAAATTCGTAGTTTACACCCCCGAAAATCACTTAATACCAATTTTGGACAAAACTGATATATGTAGAATTTTTATTTCGCCATATTGAATTTTTTAAAAATAAATTAGAATCGTTATGTGCGACCCCGAAAACCCTCACATATAATTTTGGAGAAAATCGGCTAAATTAATTTTTTTGTCCGCCATATTATCAGCACCATCTTGGATTTTACAGAACCAAGTTCGGCCAAAATAGTATGGGTCCACCGCAGCAAATTCCTGAACATAACGCAAAAAATTTCATTCAAATCTGTGCTGCCGTTCCAAAGTAATTAACGTACATTCATAACAAAAGTCGAATTTAGAACTCCCTTCTTTTAGAAGTCGGTTAAAAAATAGACATCGGAATTTTTTTTGTCTAAGACATAACCCAAAAATATATTTTGTTTTATATTCTGATTTAAGTAATGAAAATGTGTAATTTTTAACTCAATGATCTAATCAGTTTTACAAATTTTGAATCGACCTATTTCTACTCAGCTTAGTAACTTCGATAGACCTGGGAGACCTGAAAAACCTCTATATGAACTTTGGCCAAATAATGACAGACCGGATCCCGATTATGGTTCAAGATCTCTTAACGTCCTGATTCTGGTTATGGTTCTAGTGGCCTATTCACAATTGATCGAAGAAAATATGAATCATTAAATTAATTTAATTCTATATAAAAAACATATATAGTGGGCGAATTTAGAACCTTCTTGTTTTAGAAGTCGGTTAAAAATAGTGGGTAATTGTCAGGGTGTCTATCTTCCGGGCTTAAAATTTATTTTTTATTTTTTCTACGTAATGGGCTATGAAACAGTAAAAGTAATTCTATAGTTGCATTAATCGGGACAAGCAAGGTATTTTTTTTGGATAATATTTCTATCATTTGCTGTACAAACTGACTTAACAGTTCGTTAAATTTGTTTAATGTCAACCGAAGTTACAGCATTTTAAATAATGTAAACTGTTATTTTCACCATGCTGTTGCCATGATAATAACTGTAAAAATTGTTGTAACAAATTGTACAGCAGACCAAAATTGTATCTAATATGTTTATATAAACTGACGGGTCTAACCAACCTAGCTTAGCAATTAACAATATTTTAGCTTTATTTATTAATAAATTTTTTATCACAGCTTGTGTAGTAGCTGGTCGCTAGCCCCAAATAATCGCGCTCTAGCATTGTAAATTTTGAATTTAATCATTTATTATTTTAAGAAAGAAAAACTATAACTTTTTTTTCCTAAAAATTTATAGCAGAACTCGATATCCCCAAAAAATGTAACATTTATTCGAATTTTGCTGATCTCTAAACGACATATGGTTAAAGACGAAATAAGGTATTTTAATTTGATCTGTATTTATTAAATTTCGAGATCGCTGTAGTGATCTTCGCATTTGTAGTACTAAGTATAAGGATAGAGACGATTAAATTTCAAAAAACTAAAATAAAGGAAAAACTAAAAACTCTAAATCAGTATTAGGAGTATATATAACACACACACACACACACACATATGACTTATGAACTTAGAAACACAAACTCAGAAATCAGCATTCTGCACTTACTAGGCAACACAACGGCCTCGCGCTCATCCCCACCACCGTTTCCTGTATGCTGCTGTCCTGGTCTGGCCGAGGTGCTTTGGCCCATGGGCGAGTTGACGAACGTGGTGCTGTCCACGTAGCTGGGCACCTGCAGGCCATCTATTGAGGCACTCTCCTGCTTTACTGAGATCACCTGGTATAGCGGATATATCGAGGTTGAAGTGAAATTTTAAATATGAGATTCACGATGTAATTAGTACCACAGTTAACAAATTGTAAATTGAGCAACAGTTTAAGTTCGGTTTAATTAATATAGGTTCAAAATCTATTGCAAAACGAAATAAGTAACAGGTCTACATTTTTAACGGGATTTTATTAAAAATTGAGGAGGAAAATAATTATAAGTGCTTGTTATCAATAATAAAATAAGATAAATGTATTAACCATAATAAAATAAATTAAATCTTTTAATTTTTTTACACATAAACCAAAGATACTTACTAGTGTCATTATTTCTTATGTTTATTCTATAAGGACTGACATATCTTTCGTAAGGGGCTCCCGAAAATATTAAAAAATACATAAATAATAAAAAATTAACCTTACTTTTCTTATCAGTTTTAAAATTCTTAAACACACAGCAAGGGACTCTACTGTATAAGTATACAAATTTATTTTAAATTGAAAATTATATTTATTAACTTTGGTACTATCTTTATTTTAGTTCTGTAGAAATTCTGTTTTAAGTGAGGGAGAATAGTAAAAAAGTAATTATTTATAATTTTTTTAATAACTCATTTTGAGCTATCCTCTATATAAAAGAGGAATTTATTATTGCCGTGGTAACTAGAATTAGATAATATACCCATCAGTTAAATTTGGATCCATTGTTGTGACATAAAAGTATTGTCTCATTCTAAAATTTGTTACAGGGTATTATAAATAGCATTTACGCAATTTGTTGAAACAAAATTTCCACAGAACTACTAACGTCTTGACATTCTGAATATTCCGCTATACTAACCGTGGTACCTCCAGAGAGATTCGTAGAGGACGCTGTCTGGCTTATGCGTTTGAAGGGGCGCGACTCGGGGGAGAGGGGAATATTGTTGGAGGAGGATTTTTGTCCACCGCCACCGCCGCCACCGCCACCACCTCCACCACCACCACCACCACCACCGCCACCGCCGCCGCCACCACCGCCCCCATTACCGTTGGTCGTGTTAGTGCCTGAGAGGGGGAGAGGGTTAGTTTACTATCAACTACCTATTAATACTAACGTTAAAGTACAAACATGCTTGCTGATAATGCGAACGTAAACTGTCCCCATTTATAATTTTTATAGCAGACAGGACAATGGTTTAAAACAAAATGAGAACACCTCTCATCGCTCATAACTTCACAAACAATGATCGAAAAAGAAATATCAATAAAACTATTCAATCTTGAATTTAAACAACATATTTCTTTTGCCTGATTTAAAACTTAGTAAGGAGAATATTTGTGTATACATATCAATTAAAGACGTTTTTCATTCATAAATTCATTTTTTTTGTTTTGATAGTGTCCAAAATAAACCGGCAACATTTTGGAAAAGAAAGTGAGACTTCAAATTTGACTGAATTTGAATTACCCGGTATGCCCAAAGTTATCCCGCTTCCATGATATCTATTAAATACATTTCATATATAACAAAGTTTTTCACACATTTGTATTAAAATTAATGTGTTTTTCTCATAGGTTTTTTAATTAAACATAAACATAGTTTTCTCATGTAGATGTTTACTTTGGAAATATGTAGAGGAGAAAAAAATTATCCTCTACTTAATTGTTTAAAAAGTTTATGAAAGGAATTTTAAGATTTCCATAGTAACATAACAAAATTAAAAAAACAATGTTCTAAAAATGATTCTATTATGTCTCAAGTTTATTTCCCAAAATTTGATATAAATCGTTCTTAAAACCGAGAACGAATATCCCAAATTTCCCGCGCCCCTTATAAATATTTTTCAGTGCAATATTAATACAAACTAAATAAAAAATATCCCATATTTCATCATCACCAATCCCTTCATACAATAACCAACCTTACCTGTTGTGACGACACTGGCTATAAGACTTCCCGTGTCGCTAAGCGCATCCAGGTTCGGCCGCGGGTCGTAAGCTGTTGTGCTATCCACATAGTCCGCCGAAATATCGTAGCCCATCGTGGAAACCGGCACTTGGGTTTGTCCAGTATAATACGGAGGGGGATACGAACCGTCGTTGTATATTGGGTAGCTGGAAAAAAAATATGATATATAAGATATGTTTTATGGAACTGGGTTAAGAAAGTATAATGATCACTAAGCTCGTCTTCAGTGGGTAATAACTTTCCTGAAAATTCCCTTACAAAATTTCACTCTTTTTAAACAATGTTTTAAGGCAATTATTTTTATAATAATCATTGTATCTTTTAAGTAAAGAAACATTTCTACACATACATTACTTATGTTGTATTCATAATAGGGAGTTAATATTGTAGCCATCGGTTTTTACATTTTTTTGTTCTAAAAATAAAATATTCTAGGATTTTTAAATATTGAGCTATTGGGGTGCCCACAAAATTCTTGGGGCTAATAGCCTTAAATACCTGGAGGGTCCTTTGCTATCCAATCTACCCCTGGATGAAAAATAATAATCAGTCATTAAATTTAAACGTAACCTTTAGGGAATATTGGTATTTTTCTTGATTTTTTGGCGACGATCGGAATAAAACTATGTAAACGACGGAAAGAGTCTCCTAAATTTATTAATTTGGAAAAATTAGTTCTAATTTGTTTGTTAAGAAAATGGGCTAATGGACATTTCTTCTTTAATACGATATATTCGGTAATCACCTGGGCGAGTATTAAATTGAAAAACATCATCAGAATTCTGTTTTTCACAATAAAATTTTCTTAATCAGCTTTGCCCCTTGAAAGTGGCTATGAAAAAATTGATATTGACACAAAAATAATCTAATATTTATCAACGGATCACCACTTATTACGCAGGTAATTAATATAGAAAAGGTTTGCCATTTAGTAAAGATTTAATCCACACCTTCGCCATTTCGTCGGATGATTGACTGCTTTCAGGTATCTCGACTGAGTTTTTTATGTATTTTTTTCATGGTTTAACTTTAAAACTGGTCTAAGTTGATAATAAAGGGTTTGAATTAACAGAAATAACAATATGTCAATCAAGTTTGAACCCTTAAAAATGCAAAAACCGGCAAAAAGGAAAATTTAGTTTATTTTCTCTTGTCGATTCCAAGGCTTTATTTTTTGGTTTTTATCCTTAATTTTTCTATATGAAAGTTTATTTCCTGATATATTATATGTAGGGTGAGTCGGGAGGAACAGATCAAACTCCAGGGGTGTACTGTAGAAGTGAAAATAATTCAAAAAAACTCATACGTACTTATCCGATTCTAATTTGTTCTCAAATTATAGAGTAATTACAAATAAACAAAATATCTTACATTAACTTGTTTTAATCATAACGTTCTTTTAATAAATGTTTAAAAATACCACATTTAACCTCCAGACGTTTTTAAAGGAGAGATATTGTTATATATTTCAATGTATATTTTTTGAATTATCGGTCAAGCGCTTTCGGTTTTACTTAGACCATCTCCTGAGGATGATCTAAGTAAGACCGAAAGCGCTTGGCCGATAATTCCAAAAATATACACTGAAATACATAACCATATCTCTTCTTGTCTTGATTTCTTCGTTGTACAATTTGTTAATAACTTATTCTAAACATTTTCTGCTTCGTCTGCGAAGGGTTCCCGTGTTGAGCCTAATTGATTCATGTATTTCTTTAATAATGTCTGCAGTATTTTTAATGCATCGAGTTAGTGCATCCAAAGTGTTGACTTTTACTTTGTATACCTCGAGATCCTGGAGGCCAACTAAAAGGATCACCGCAACCTTGGAAACTGTTCGTCCAAATGCTGCTTGACCTGACGAGAGAAATGTGCAGGAGCTCCACCGTGCTAATAGTATATTAATATATTTGTATTCTGATTTTTAAAGGAACATTTTCTAGTACTCTTGTCAAGATATTTTGTAAAAAAAATTAATAGTTCTCTCCTGTGACGCGATTTTCTAAAATGTAAGGGATAATTAAACAAGCATCGACCATACCGCATCGCACGTTTACCAAAAACTTGTGTTGAAGATTAGTTCCGACTGTTGCGTGAGAATTTTCGTCTAATCATACACGGGAGTTATGAGTATTATTGATGCCGTCCGGGGTATATGTTGCTTCATCGGTAAACAGTATGTGCGATACAACCCGATGATTATTAGGTGAGCTAGTTGTTGCACTATCTTCTACTAAATCCATAATATTTTCTATTTCTTCTAAACTTTATCCCGTGGCTCGTTCAGATTTTATGTTAGTTCTGGAAAACGTTCCACTCTTGCAAAGTTTGTTGAAAACTCCGATAAATACGTTTTTACCCGGATCTCTCAGATGCGGATATTGCTGATGATATTCTTGAACGGCAGCTGTAGCAGTGCTGTTACAAAATTCATAACTAAACGTAATATTTGCAAATTCTAAATTTGAATAAGTGTGTGCCATTTTATAATATTTATCATACAAACTCGAAACTAAACGTTAAATCATTGCCGCACTACACTGATACGCATCAGAACAACAAAACGCATTGATTCAGATAGCAGGTACCTACAGCATCTGTGATAAGAAGCGATCAACTATGTTATTATTATTTTTTTGTAATTACGCTATAATTTGAAAACAAATGAGAGTCGGATAAGAACATGTGAGTTTTTTAAAATTATTTTCACGTGTACAATATACTCCTGGAGTTGGGTTCGTTCCTCCCTACTCACCCTGTATAATATAAATTATAAGCAAAACAAAACTAACTAGAAGCTATAATTTTCATGGCAACTAGATAAGATTTAAAAATTAACCCCCTATTTCACTAACATGGTTTAAAGATAAAACCGGTCTAGATTGACAGTAGAGAATTTATATTGATAAAGGTAACAATAAGTCAAAGGAACCTTTAAAACACAATTAAAATAATATTATAAAAAAAAACTGGTCATCTAGAAAATTTAATTTCCAAGGGTCTCAGTCTTAAACCTACTTAGTGAATCTGGATATAAAATTTTAGTGAACCAGGACGTTAGTATCTTTTAGAAAATCCTAAATAGGACAGGATTATTATCTAAGTTTAGAATATGTTCAAACTTACCCTCCGTTGTAACTAGGATGTAACTGATCACTACTTGAAGGCGTTTGTTGTTCGAATACCGAACTATCCGGCGCTGAATCGTTTTGCGCCTTAAGTTGAGCCCTGTGAAACCGTACTTCGTCTTCTACTTTCTCCCGTTGTTTTTTAGACATCCGACCAAATTTGACAGCTAAAACAGAGAAAAACAAAATAGGTTAAATACGTTTGGATAATATGGAATGAAAAATGATAACATTACGTGATAAACTTCTTCCATCTATTTTAGAGCAACTTCATTAGCTCTAAAGTTTGTCGATGATGTTTATGAATTGCTAAATGATGATGGATGGGAGCAATGATTAATGAACTGCAGTACAGTTGTGGCGGTTCTATTTTGTAGACGTGGCTACAAAAGATGGTTGTATGGTTATAAATGGGTAGTATTTATTGGAAAGGAACCAAAATTACTGTAGCTTTAAATAAGGAGAGACAATTTTATTAATAACGCCGTTTTTAGAGTATAGTTTAATTTTTTAGTTCGTATCTTTGAAATGTTATTTTTCTTAATAAAACCTATGTATAAATGACTATAATTACAAAATATATTGATTTGTGACAAATTATTATATGATATCCAAAAACCTCACCACTGACAATTAATTTTCTTGATGAAATCTGATGTATGTAAGTAATTTTTCTTCAAGGCTGCAAAATAACCCTCTGTTATGGCGATTAAAGATAATTTCTTCTCAGCTAGCCATATTTTCATGTTTGGCAACAGAAAGAAATAGCAAAGAGACAAATCTGGAAAATAAGGTGGATGCGGCACCAGTGCGTAGGGCAAGTTGACTGATTTTGCTGTTGCAATGGCAGACGAATGTGCAGGGCACTGTCATAGTGGAACAGCACTTTTCTTCATTACTTTTTTTTTGTACCAGTTCTTTGTGGAATTTTATCAATAGTGCAGAATAATATACGTAATAGGCGATAAAAATAACACCTTCTAATTCCAAAAAAACTGTTGCCATGCTTTTACTTGTTGATGATATCATCTTTACCACAATGAAACTCCGTAAATCACTTATAGACCAGGAAACGTGAAGGACTAGAATTTTCGGAATATTTTTTCAACTTTTATTTGCATGATGTAAAATATGATATTTAATCAACACGCGGATTTCAATTTTTTCCATTTTTGTCAAAACCTTCAAATAATTCATATTTAATGACAGACATGAAATTAATAGAGCATTACTAGAACGGATGCTACTATTCAGAAATACAGTCATCGTCGCGATTGCAGTGCCATCTATCAGAAAAATATTGAACTTTTCACTTTACCCTCATAATCTTCGGTATAATTACCAATAACGAATTAAGCAAGGGCAAAATCATACAAAGAATTTTCAAGTTATATAAATTAACAAATATCAACATTTATTATAAAGATTGTCATTATTCAAAAACTCTTCATTAAGAAATTGAAAAAAAGTAAACAATTTCGAATAGTTTTAATAAAATAAGACTTTGTTAAAAGATACCGAATAAATTTTTACTCTTTTGTAACAAATTATCTTTACCTGAAACGCTTATTTCAAAAGACCTTGGCGCCTATTCATTAAAATCATTGTTCCGAAACGCTAACGTTTCTACGTCATTAATATCACGTAACTAAATCATCACCATTGGTCAGTGGCTAGCACAGCGTTTGAAAATGACATAGATAACATACATTTAAGCCAACAAATTTTTGTTATCTTGCTGACTTCATAGTGTTTTAGATTAAGTAATTTTATTTTGTATTTAATTTATTCAACTTTTATTATTTTTCTTATGCGATGACTATGAAAGAAATTATGAAATTTATAATTTTCTATAGTTGTAAATATAGGAATTTAATATTTATATCTTGATATGTGAAGAAACTGGTAGCTATGCCAGCAAGCTAATTCTTTTAGATTGAGAAAATCCTGCGAGAAGAGTAAGCAGAGTCTGGCTCCCGTTTGGGTTTTCACAGCATGAACTGCAAGAATTTTGTCACCCTTTGATCCCAACCCTAAGGACTATGTAGCTTCCGGGATTTATGGGATGAAAGCAACAATCTTCTTTGATTTAGAATTATCTTTTAATTAGTTATATATTAAATAGGATATTATAAATATTATATGCTAAAATTTTATAATTTTTAAGCGGTATTCGATCGTTGTTATTTGCTGTATTTTAAATTTATTATGTTTTGTGAGAGGATAAGTTGCAAATTTTAAACTTTAGATTTATGTAATTTTTATTAGAGTATTGATGTTTTGTATATGTATAATACATATAATTATTCAAATTAGTTGTTATGAAATCCATTATCCCTATTTTTCCTCATTTGTTGTGGTGTATTTAAAAATATTAATGAAGTCTTCTATAAATTGTTTATATCTCTAACCTCAAATATTATATGGCAACGCACTCACATAGTTCTGTGATCTGCAGTTTGCAGTCTTATCTGATTGTTATTCCAGTTCGATATTTCTTTTATTCAGCAGGGCGAGTTCTTTTTTTTCTGGTAAAGCTAGCTCTACTCTAAAGCCACTTACCCTGGCTTGTGTTGGGTCATCTGCCTTGCAGTTTCATGAATTTTCTCTAGGTAATAGGAGTGTTACAAATATGTTATTTTGCTGACTATTCGATTTTTATTTAGTTTTCGAGGTTTAAATTGATATACTGGGAACTCAATGTTGTTTGATTTGTAGCCAAATTCACAATTAATGCCCTTGTTATTGCGTTACATTACAAAACCTATTTTAGCGATATCAAATTTTATCTGAATTCCATATTAGTGCAAAAATGAGACATGTTATGTCGCATCAAATCGCTTCACTTTTTGTCAATAAAGTGTAGCTAGCAAGTGTAAATATGTAATGTATAAAAATAAAAGTATATTTTCGATTTTTGTTAATTTTAACATTCAAAACAATGATCCGTAAGTAAGTAAGAAGCAATAATAATGCAAATGCTTGTCTAGAATTGTTTTGATCAAAGAAAAGATACGTGCTTTATAGATTACATAAAAGTATTCGATCGAGTATAGCATCATAAACTAATGCAGCTCCTCAAAAAACCTGATATAGATCAAAAGAAGATCCGATGTATCGAAAACTTATACTGGTTCCAAACTACGCACGTAAAATCAGACAATGATTTGTCCAACCCGACAAAAATTAGAAGAGGGGTAAGTTAGACAGAGATATACACTATTTTCACTTTTATTCAATTTTCTTTCAGAGGCTTTGGAATATTTTACATTGTAGTTGAGGTTAGTGGAATGAAGATTAACAACATCCGTTATGTTGATGACGCTGTCCTAACCGCCGATAATATAGACGATCTACAATAATTGATTAACGTTATTGGAGAGTACAGCGAATCAACGGGCGTAAATATCAATACCAAGAAACTTGAATTTATCTTAAATCTCCAACGTAACATTTGACGCAATGCTCAAAGAAAAAATCACCAAATTTAAATATCTGGGCACAGATTTTTCGAAAACTGCACATGTGACAATGAACTGAAATGCCGTCTTGAAAAAGTTCGATAGGTATTCGTAAAATTTAGAAGAACGCGTGCTTATATATACTTTGATTTGAGTTTAAGACTTTTTAAATGTTTGGTCGATACTTTTTTATGGAATAGAGGGTTGGATATTGAAAACAAGCACTACCAGTAAATTGGAAGCTTTCGAGTTGTGGATACTCCGCAGAATCTTTAAGATACCGTAGACAGCGAAAATAACAAATGGAAAACTTTTAACGCATGTTAGCAAAGAGTAAAAACTATTCGATATAATTAAAAAAAGAAAAATGGCATATCTGGGGCATATTATGGGAAATAAAAGATACCGATGCAAACAGCTGCTACTTGAAGCGAAGATTGAGAGCAGACGGGAAATTGGAAGAAAAAAGATGTATTGACATTGAGACATTAGGTAATGGAGGGGTTAAACGATATTCAATCACTGATACACATTGAGGAGGTATGGAATCTGTGATCGCATATATTAATGGATATGCATTGGAAGAAGAAGGAAGTGATCATATATCATCTCTGTGGCGCGGTCATTTTCAGAGTAAATGTAGCTTTCTTCCTGGCGTTATAAGTTAGTTCAGTTTGATGCATTCGGTTACCCTAGTTTTTCAACTGGCGATTTTATCTTTCATAAACCGTATAAAATTTTAAACGTGATAATAAAAAAAATTTAGGAGAATAATTTTTCGAACATATGAGTCAGTTCTTCCTGAAGTAAAACGTCAAAACATATCAGAGGATTTTAGGTCGAAACTAAGATAGACGCAGATAAGAAAAACCTTGTTTAAAATTCCCAACCTATGTAAATATTTAGTGCGTCTTACGAGTAAGTACTCGTGTGGGTGAGCTCGCGCTGTTTGCAACAGAACATGAAGTTCTTAAGATTTTCAGAAATTTTATGTTTTATTAACATGTTTTAAATGTTTAAATATCATAAGAAATTAGATAACAGAATTTCTAGGATGTATAGAATTTTGCGACCTAGAATTTATAATATTATGACTTCTCCAGATTTACTGCCCAACACGGCAATGTTATTTACCATCAGGGATCTTTACTTTACAATGCCGCTCGTGCAATCGTAGACGAAACGTCGGATAACAATTCCAATTTGAAACGGTCTAAACCCAAGAACCATGATTTTCAATGGACCCTTCTTTCACTCGTGATTTCATTTTGATTTGAAGCAATTTTGAGTACTATTTTAAAAATATCGGCTTGTCTTTGTAAAACACACTGAATTAAAATATAAACAATGAAATATTGTGTCATTTACAAGAATAAATAAATACGTGGAGTACCAGACTTTGTCGTAACGCATAAAACAATATAGTTATTTCTTCACTTATTCATAGCAATTTTGCTTATAAACAATTACATGATTTAGAGTAAACTTGACGGTCTCTATTTTAATCTAAAATCTCTTTGGCACCTATTATCTATGATTAGTCCGTGACATCTCCACCCCGCAGTTCGCGACATCCTTGCTATTTCCCGCTGTACGTTTAATACTGTTATATCGTCATAAGTCTACAAGTTGTGTATTTGTACGGTTACAGTACTTAATTTATATTGTAAAACTGTACGTACAGTTATGTACTGGCTATGTGGGTCAATTGCATGGTGCCTTAGTCATCGCCGCAGGAAAAGTGTTTAATAACGACCCATAAAAAAGTTTTACATGTTGTCATTTTTAACTTTTATTTGATAATATTTAACAGTTTTAAAATGTTTTTATGGGTTTGGCAAAAGTGCTAAGCTATGTCACGGTGAATTTTTGCAATCTATTAACCGTAAAAATAAGTGGCACACAGATGGTGCTATGTTCTTAAAATTTGTTGCTTACAGTAAAAGACCGCAGCAAGAGGCGAATTCTCGTCCAGGAGAACAGTGTTACCCAGAAACCTAACTTTTAAAAGAGAAAAATGATTGAATTGGATGACATTACATAACCAAACTTAATTGTTTTTATTAAATAGAACACCTTATTTTTTAGGAAGCAAATAAATTTTATTGAAAATTTGCAATTTGTGTACTATATTTTGAATATAAAAAAACTTAACTTTATTGTTTTTCGAGGTTACAAGACTTCATTAAAGAAAAATTTGCGAATTGAAGCTAAATATACAGTATCATGGAATATTCTTCTCCTAAGACGAGTATCGACCTTTAGCAAAATGAAATCAAGAATCTTTTATTGTTAGTAAGTATATTTTCATTTATTTGCTCTTATAGGTGCTGTTCCTTATTTTCAGAAATAATTTTTTTTTATTATTTCAAGAAATGTATTGTTTTTTACATCCGGTTAGTGAGTAGTTTCAGATTTTAATCTACAATTTTGAAATCTTTGAATATATTATATTTTTCGTCTTAATTGGGCACATCAGGTTCAAAATTTTATGGGTTTACACTTACTTAAGATTTTCAAAAAAATCGATGTTTTTGACCAGATAAATTATTTATACTTTTACGAATACTTTGATCATTTTAAATTTCAAAATTTCCGAAGTTAAAGCAATTAAAAGTGAACGAAGCAGGGCGTTGTTCCGGACTTCAGGTAGCGAACGGACGGGTCAGAGCCTTGACGAAAGATGATTGTTGAATATTATTTTATATTTTGAATCAGTCCTCTTTAATAAAAATTACTTCAGGAACTTCAGAAAGTGAAAATAACTCAGGTGCATAAAATTTAAATTAATTTAGATTTTCTGAATATTCAACTCATAGAATCAGTTTGTTTTGTGAGACGTTGGTGTACAAATCGCTACGTTTATTAAACCTTACAATTGGCCCAAGCGCTCTGCTATTATCCGACAAGTTGGATTCCCAGCGACTGTGTGTAGTTAATAAGAGACCCAACAAGAGATTAAAGATGCCAGGAAATTGAAAGAGCTGGTCAAAAGGAGTCGGAGGATATGGCATTATCCATGGAAGTACAGTCCAGGAATCACAAAGTGAGTGTAATTTTAAGAACAGTTGGTTGTGAGACGCTGACGCGGTATTTTCTTTTCTTCTACGTTTTTCTCGAAAGTTCGTTTTTCAAACAAGATATCTCAAGATTTTAAACGTCATATTAGATATTATCTAAGATGTAGCACAGGATTTTTTTGAATAGATGTCGCATTCATTTTTTATAAATTTTTAAAACTCAAAATTCCGACAAAAATCAGTTGCCATTTCTACAAAAAAAAATGTTCTCTACATTACATCTTAGCTGTTACCTTTCTAAATAGGATCATTTATTTTTAATTTCAGATGATGACTGACAGACCATCCATCACCAGGGATTTTCAAAAGAATATCCTACTGGACGGCCCATATCTGCGGAATTTTTAAATTTGTTTATTCTTTTTTTTTTTAAATTATTCATAACAGCACTATGTATATGTATAATAAAAATCGATTTATACATTTAATAGATAAGTCAACAAAAATTGTTATTTTTATACCCATTTTCCGGGAGCCACAACACAAATTTAGAAATTTAGTGTCTCCACGTCAATATTTATAGTACGCTACTTTAGGCCCGCCATTTTGAATTATGTTAATTTATCTGAAATACAGGCGATAAGCCTTGGTGGACGAAGGAGAACGAAGATCTAGTAAAAATAAATAGAGGTATATGAACTGGTTAACTACAAAAAATCCAAGAGGAAAAGAGACATATGAGGAAATCAGAAGAGAAGTAAGAAGAACTGTCAACTTTAGAAAAAGTGAAATGTGGGATAATAAATGTAAAGAAATAGATACATACAATGACGGAAGAAAATGCCGTCTGGCTTGGAAATTCATAAAAACCATAAATAATACAGGACAGGAAACAGCATCAATCGAAATAATATCTGAAAACCAACAGACTGTGCATTATCAGGAATAGCTAACTGAAAAGAGGGTTGAGTATATGAAAGAAAAGCTGTAAATAACATACAAGGTGAACAAGTCAAAATAGATAGTAATAAAGTGGAACATCAAAGCTTTTTAACATGCTTACACGGTTATTTAATAAATTTTTCAATGATTAAAAACCCTCTATACAATGGAAATAAGGTCACATTATCTCAATCTACAAAAATGGAAGTAAGGGAAATTGCCAGAATTACAGAGACTACGGAAAAATACTCAGATATCTCATTAAAAAAGAATACAATGAAAAAAAAAGAATGGGACGGATTTCGTTGGGGTAGATCCTGCAATGATAACATTTTTTTTTATGAAACAAAACAAGATACGCCTACGATAATATCCCTATAACTAAACTGTGGAAAACGATGACGAACACAACCATATATATATATATATATATATATATATATATATATATATATATATATATATATATATATATATATATGTTGTATCGTAGGTTTTCACGAATGGTGGAATGTGCACTGGTGTTTTTTCGGTTGTCAATCCGTTCATCGCCACTGTAGTATCAAAACTTGGCTTGAAAGAGTCATGTTTCGATCAACAGAATAAATACGCCCAATCAGATTTCGACTGTAGCTGGTCTAGAAGCTTGAGAATAGACTCATCTTTGATAATTCTACAACTGTAACTGTATTTTGTAATTGATCGCATTATTGTGGTTATGCAGTATTTTGAATTTTTTATACCATGCTAGATGGTTTTGTAACTTTAATTCTGGGTTTTGATTGGCACATAACCATTAAATTATGAATCATTACTTCTAAACCATGAAATAATGGATGTTTTAGATGCAAAAAACCCATTAATAATAAATGTATTATTAAATAGTTGTAGAAGCAAAAAATTAATAACTAAGTTTGTATTTACTGGAAAATTTAAATATGTATAGAATAAAATATAAACAGAAAAGGCATTAAATCTTGATAAACTATCACGAGGGCTAAAAGTCTACTACTAATCGGTGATCCGAAAAAACATGGGCATATACGATTGCGATTTTTTTTTCGTAGTTTTAAAAAATCTATTATATTAAATTTTATTACCACTTGTAACTCCGTTGTACCAGGGGCAAACCTGGGGTTTAATCGATAAAGAGATGAGAAAGAAGGAGGGATAGAGGAGTAACGCATCTCAAAAAAACAGCGTTTTATCTGACTCTAGATGGTTGCACCCAGTGAGGGCCACTGCCTAGGGAACAAACGAAAAACATAGTCTTGTAGTACAACTAAATCAATCCAGGTTGAGGGTTGCCTTCAGCACTTATAAAACTATCTACAACTTAACATTTTGACAAGCAAATCCGACGGAGATTTAAAAAAACGACTTGCGCTTGGCCACGGAAGAACATAGAAAAAGAACATGAAATCATCTTAGAGGCACTACAATAAGCGGCCAAAAACCCCTAGGAAATAAACAAGCTAGATACAGAGATTCCAGGATGTGTGTAGAGATAAAAACTTATTCAGGATAAAAACAAATGTATAATAAATGGCTAACTTGTCAAACACAAGAAAACTACATCAATTACAAGCGGAAATAGCCCGAGGTGAGGAATAAGATAAAATAATTAAAAAAATTGACCTGACAAAAAAATTCTAAACGAATGAAAGCCGTATAGGAGGATTTCGATCTACAGATGTTTGGAGAGAAAAGAACATATATCAGTAATCAATTTTGAAGATTGATACAACCACTATCAAAACCTTCTAGTTGAAGAAACTAAATTACCCATCCAAAGGTCTTAGACAAGGATATTCTTTGTTTCAGCTGCCCTCTAATCTCTATTTAGAATTAATTCTTCGAGACTGGAAACTAGTAAATGGAGTGGGCACCTCTATGGGTAATTTCCACACTTTCATCATCAGCTTTGTCGGCGACCAGGCGGTTCTCGCCCAAGATGCTTTTGATTTGAAGTTTATGCACGACATTTGGATAAAAGCTATAAGGAATGAAGGCTAAACATCAACCTTAATAAAACTGAATATTTGGCAATAAATATAGCTGCAGATTTTGACATTAAATGAAAGACGGCACTATCATCAGACAAATAAGAAAATTTAAATATTTTGGAACACAAACAACTGATGAAGGGAAAATAACAGCCGAAGTTCAGAGGAGAGTACAAGAAAGCAAAAAGCTAAATGGCAGCCCAAAATTTATATGGTGGGATACAAACATTTCACTAAAAACGAAAAAGCACATAGATCAAGTGATGATGGAGTCGGTGCTGACGTATGTCCGAAAAGTGTGGGTGTTACATGCAGATCTTAAATGAAGGATAACATCTGTTAAAATGAACTTGCTTTAAAGATCTGCAAGGATTTCTAAACTGGATATGGATGGATATAAAGCGAAATATTGAAAGAAGAAAGCATGGAAGAGCATAAAACTGTACTGAAGAGAGTGGAAAAAAGGTGGTTAAAGTGGTGTGGTCATCTGCTGAGAATGGATGAGGAAAGACTTCCAAAGAAAATGTTTCAATGGTTACCCCCCAGTAGTAATAGTAAAAAGGAGAGCCAAATTCACTCCAATATTAAGTTTCTTAAAATCTTTATCACCACTTCCTGATAACATGTCTACTAAACCAACCTATGTAGTTTTCTGCTAAGGAAAATAATGGTAAGGGATAAAAATATAATAAAATAAATTTTTAATCGTTAAAGGAATGAGAAATTTGAGATGGAATACACGCTAATAAGTATGTGTGGATAAAGAAGTTAATAACTAATAATAAATTTTAGTGAATTTTTTAAATTACTCATCGCAAATAAAGGAAGCTATTAATTCATAGTCAGATGATACTACAACGGTAAAGTTCATTAAAAATAGTCCCGGTTAGATCGTTCAGCTGTTAGGTCAAATGTTAAGGTATTTAAAAATATGCCATTAACTGATGAGATAGCGGACGTTTCAGTTTACGGGCAGAGGAATACTTGTCTAGTAATGGGTAATGGTGTGACTGTAATTAACTACTGCATTACGTTAATACTACAGAACAAAAGTGGGTACAATAAATGAACGATAATAATGACTGCGGCTTTTAACACAATACGCTACTAATTGTGTTTCTTTTTAATAAATTAGTGTATTTTGTACATTAGTTCGTAAGGAATCGTAATCCAGCTGAATGTAAAGCGTCCTTCATATAACAGAGTATTACTGGTTGCCTATCCGAAGATTTTGCAGTGCGACTTATATAGATAGCAAAAAGTTTTGTATTTTTATGTTCAATATTATTAGATAAGCAGAAAATTCTAAATAATTTACAAATTATACAAATATATTTTAATGGAAATAAAAAAGTTTTTAAAAACATATTCTAGAATTGGACAAATAAATTAGCATAATCGTATTGAAATAATTTAAATAACTAATATTTCCTGAATTGGTAAATGACCTAATGAATTGCTGGCGCATTGGCTATGTTCTGTGACTCAAGGATTAGTTCTAGAATTGATTAATCATGCGGGAGTGAATTCTTCTTAAGATTCGAATCGTTCGACGACAGAGTTGTGACTCATTTAATTCTTTTTAGTGAATCAAGTCATTCAATTTATTTACTAAAATGATTGATTCATTAGGATTCTTCTACCTGAATGGTGAGATAAAAATGCATATCTTAAAAAATGTATATAGGTGTAACCAGAATATATTTTGACTTATTTTTTACATTTTCTATAACTATGATGTTATCTTCGAAGGAGTTTTCATCGAATTGTTCCTGAAAATCTTAAAATTTAGAGGTATACCGAGTTTTATGCTGCGATCGTTCATTTTTTGTACCCTTGAGACGTTCAATGTCGGACTAGCCTAGCGATACAAATGGCCTTCGAGGCTAAAGTCTTCTCGATCCTGTAGAATTTAATAAACAGTATTATACACATATTACGTAACCTTCCATATAAAATTAATATAGATTTAGTATATTTCTGCTTTAAAATTTTATATTCCGCGGACTAAAAAAAGGAAAGCACCATTAATATCATCAGCTATCATAGAAGTAGCGGACTTTCCTAATGGGAATTATATTATAGTACCTTAGGGAATAATTTTCCTTTAGAAAATAATAGTTACATATTAAATTTACTTTCAGCTGCATTGACAAAAATGTACGCAAGAATTTTATATCATAAAATGAAAAACCCTAATAATATTAAGATGTGATAATGTATCTTATTACGATTTTTAAATCTTTCACTTTCCAGTTACAGGCAATATTTCTTGTTTTTTGTTAAAGATAAACACGCTTGTTTCTTTGCTGGAATGTGTGCTGGTAGCTATGGCAGTTAATGCGATGGAAAATTACGTCACGGAGTGTGTCGTGCTGGAATTGCGCGAGAGATTATGTTCTATTTTTCATGCTCCTTTTTCTGGTGGATTTGGAGGTAACCAATAAAGCCGTAGACATGTGTTTATTATGCCTGCTAGTAGTCGGTTAATTATGACGGTTCTAAAGAAAGAATGACGTTTTGTTTATGAGCGTTTTTAATTTATTAGGTAATTTCTAATGAATTTACAGTGATTCCCATAAATTTATTAAATTGATAATGTAGAATTTATAGTGAATTTTAATAAAAATACATAATTGCGTTCTTTTTTCCAAACTCTCACTTTGAACGGATTGAAACTAACTACAAGGCTGGCTCAGCAACACATATGTGTAAATTCGTTAACGCAGAGGACCTATCAAAATGTCTAGCCTAACAGTCCGCTTGGAACTCACTGGCGGCTATCCTATAACGTAACAAGCGTTTTGTTTATAGCACTGTTTAGAGACTTCGAATTAGTGGGATATTATTTGCACTTTCGCAATTTAAAACAGGATAATGAAAAAATCATACCTATAATCGTTTGTATTCAAAATTCTGTCAAGAAGACAAAAAACTACAAATTATTAAACCCCAGCGTAGAGCCGTTTTACACACACAAGAATTATTCCGAAAATTATAACGAAAATTTTCAGCAAATTTTTGCCGAAAATTCTATGGAGATAATTTTTGAAATAAAATACTACTCTGTGTGATACGTACAAGAAATTTGAATATAATTTTGGTGATAATTTTGTCGATGCTCATGCGCATTTTCATCACGTGTGACGTTCCAGCAGTTAAAAAATTAACTTGCTCTGTGGATAACCTTAAAATGTCATAAATATGAAAGTTTCCAAACATATATAATCAAGAAACCACTAAATAAGGGATATTTTGTGCAAGAAACAATGAGTAAATATTGAAATTACGTTGATTACCAAACGCTGGTTGTCAATTCATAAATTTTATTCTGCGTCGATTTTCGCGCACTTTCTGCATTTTAGTCATAAAAATATAGAACACGTTCTATATTTTTATGCCGAAAATTTTCACTAAAATTTTAACAATAATTCTTTGCTGTGTAAAACAGCAAATTAGTTTTGTGCAAATTTTCAACATAATTATGAGATAAATTTTGGCTATAATTCTTGTGTGTGTAAAACGGCTCGTAGATAGTAAGCAGTAGCATTCTTAGAAATTTTTAAATTTATTTTAGTTCAGTTTTAAAATCAATGGTCATACTTGATTATTTTGACTATTTTTATTTTAGCTTTCATTTACCCAGCGGGTACAATTTAAATATATTTAAGTCAACGGGTCCGTAATATATAAATGTAATAAAAATGAAAATATTAAGTACAAAGGGCAAAATCGTAACCAAAAAATTATTTTCTGTGTTATACTGGATGATTAAAGAGTATGGAAGTAGCAGATCAATAATTATATTTTATCTTATTGGTAAGTTTCTAGTTTATAATATAGCCATATAAATTTACAGGATTAACAACCGTTGATCAATATATTTAATGAGAATTAAATATACTAAAACTGTATACATAGTTTCTCAGAAATTAAAAAAAAAAAACAGATTAGAGGTATTTTTTTTCAAAATTTGTGCTACCTGCTCTATTTATGTCCACTTAACTCATTTTCTCTTGAAATTAACATACCGAGTACAAACTACTTTTTAACATATTAGGTACGTTTTATAGTGTACTAGAAGTTCGAGTTTATATAAAGAGATTGTGGTAACAATAAGTCAAAAAAAGATGATGAAATTAGGATAAAATTGCGAAAATAATACTTTATGATATGATAAAATCGTATATTTACGAAATTTTCTATACTTCCGGAGATAAGCGAAAAAAAATTATTTATGCATATTGATTTTTATTTTTAGTAATATTAATAAATAAAAAATATATTCTACATATTCTTTTTTAAGATTTTTTTTTTATTTCGAAGCGTTTTTTTTAAGAATGTATTATTAAACTTTTTTATTTTTTTCAATGCGTTTAAGTTCTGACTAGAGTGAACTATTTTTAATATTAAATCGTCCAATGGTAAGGACCAACTGAATAAAGCTACCTCGAACCAGTACTTCTTTCAAAACGAATAATGAGACTAGCTCAGAAAGCACACTTGGAAACACCTAACCTAAAAAAACTAATTAGGTTTGTAGATTCATAAGGAGAGCTTGGATGGCATAATTGTTTGTCGCGTTTATTAGACCTGCGATTTCTCTCTAACGATTTCATCCGAAAAAACTTTTCACAACTCACATTTAATACTTTTACAAAAAAATACCTGATTTATCATAAAAACTCATCAATAACAGAAAAAGTTCTGTCAGGTTTGTTTTTGTAATGTAAAGTATGTGTATAACACATTCTATTGTAAGAACTTGAAGAAGATTGGCCAGATCAGAATTAAGAAAACAGATTTGATTATGAAATCAAAACGTTGGAAAAATAAAAGACCCTAAAAATCTATTTAATGACATTTTATTTTGCAGCATATCTTCAAAAGTACAATGAATGTTGGAAATGTGCGTCCGGTATATTCTTTTTTTATTGCTTTGAATATCGTGTCATACTTATGCACTATTTCATTTTAAGATGCCGATTTTTTATTCTGACATAATTTAAGGACAAAAATGATCGAGTTTCTTTGTATTGTGGAACTGTACGTCTACAATGCCAATATTTCATTCAGTTTTCAAACTACTGAACAAATGATTTTTTATTATTTACAAATCAAAAAACTAGTTTTTTTTAGATGCACTAATGTACTAATTTAGCTATCCCAGTATTTGTTATTATTTCCGGTAATTTCATATATAAATATGAATTTGTAGCACTCTGTATTTATAAGTTTTAGTTTTGGCTTAAAAATTAAAAACAATTTTAATATACTCACCATCTCGGCTCATACCAAGCCGCAGGCACTTCTGCAACCGACAATACTGGCACCGATTTCGATTGACTCTGTCCACCACACAAAGTTTGTTCCGCGGACACTGATAGTTCACCACGGAGCTCTGTGACCTCCGGAAGAAGCCCTTGCACCCTTCGCAGGTGATGACGCCATAATGGACTCCGCTGCTTTTGTCTCCGCATACCTTACATGGTATGATCTCTATTTGTGCTGAAAGAGAAAAGAACATTGTATAATAACACGAATAAATAACAAAAAATTACGAACATGTTTAATTAGCTAGCAGTGTCCTCTGTTTGAATTAAATACAGGTTCGTAAAAAAACTATTAGTGCTATCTTGAACAGAAAGAATGTAGTAAATCATTTTATAGAGAATAAGTGTGGCATTCTAATTATTCAAACTTCTTAAATTCGTAACATATCGATTTTTAAAATAACATCAGAAATAAGTAAATGCAGCTCGTAGATCAAACCGCAGACGGTATGATGGTCAGCCTAACGTATTATGGGAGTACAAAAATTCGAGGACAGGAAAACTTTTACAGAAAAATAGAAGAAACTGGGAAAAGCATATGTACAGGAGCGTATGAATCTAGAATGAGAAAGAAGAGAATTATTTTTCTGAATGGCTGTTAACATTAAAATATTCTTGAAAAAAATATTTCCTATATTTTTTCTCAAATTACAAAAAAAAGCTATTTATAGTTTCAATACTAAAAGTAAATTGATTTTTAAGTTTATAAGGAATACTTCAATCAATAAATTCTCTGAAGGAATACGCTTGCCAAGTTATTTTCATTAGCGTAGAATGGAAACGTAAATAAGGAATGGATTGCCATTTTTAATAGTATCACTATGTTGAGTAAGAATTTTTCCTATTTTTAGATGTGCCTATTTTATGAATTATTTTCTGAAATATTAAATTTCTGGATTGGATATGTTAGAAATGTTGGAATTTTAACGCCTTTTTTAGTTGTTATCGTTTAATAAATTACTAATTATTCTTTACCCAATTTTAGTGTAAGTTCATTTGCTATGGGAATATTTCACTAGCTCTTTATAAAAATATATTTCATTTATGACTTGTTAGTTGTTAGTGAAAATTCCCACTAGATTAGGTAAAACCAAAATTAATACCAAATAGAACAAACATTATATTATATTTATATTTGTGACAATTTTTTTAGCCGCTAATCTCTAAAGATATATAAGGTTCGATAGATCTTATTTATAGTTAATACAAAATTCAATTATAATCCTCTTATCTTTGCCACATAAAATGTTAATATTAGGTTTGAGGTTGGATGTTCGATATGAGACATCGACTGAAGTGGGCGTTGTCGTCTTTCCATCTTGGGCCAGTCGAATTACCCTCGATATGAAGTGATTTTGATATTAAGTGTTTCTAGATATTAGTCAGAGGGAGGATATTCAGAATTATGGTCGTAATTCATGGTTTCTTAGACTTCAATTTTTTTTTGGCATAACTTTTTATTAAACAATTAAAGTGTGAAAAAACATTTTTTTTAGTTGTAGAAAAAGCTATTCCGTTTTAGAAAAAAAGTTCCAAACAAAAGTTGAGAAGAATTCACAGGGCATTGCTTAAACTATCGTATGCGGAAGTTTTCGATTCGATTATTCGAAAATTGTTGATGTGACAATAGTTTAAAGTTGCAGCTTTTTCGAGAGTCAATGTGGGTGCGGCGGTGAGGTATGCTGGCAGCGCGCGGGCGAAAATGATACTCTGACGGTTCAAATTCATTTCGCTGGAAAAATTTGTATTATCTCGGCGAATTTTAGTCGTAGAACCTTAATTTTTTTTATTTGTGGTATTTCAATGAAATATGAACAATAGAATATATATTTTCCTAAAAAAATATTTTTAAGCTTAACAATAAATAAATTGTATTTTCATATTCACATTCTCCCGCCGGGTCATATCTAGAAACACTAAATTAAAAAAAAATTATTCGTCTAGCCTATCTACATAAAAGGTAAAATGGAAGAATTACACACATGAAAATTTAGCGATTCTTAATGTTTCTAGTGATAGAAACTCTCAGGGACATAGGCTTGACTATTCGGAGGTTTTTACTCTGAATAGGCTGGATACTGTAAAGTTACTTCACACCGTAGATTTGTGGTTGATCTAAAAGCGTAGCTCTAGCTTTAAATAAGCACTGAAACGGAATGAACAAGCACGAGACCATCGTAATTAATAAATCAAGCAATCAAGGTTTTTAGTCCTTTCCTAGTACACTGTTTTCGAAAGATGCCATTTATCTTACTTTAAGCATTATTAGTTTATCGCCTGCACTACCTTTTATGCACATAACTTTAGATAAACACAAAAGTCGAAATGATCTGAAACATGGGCAGTTGTCTATAATATGTTTGCTTTTTTAGTTCCAATTTGGTTTATATCTCATAATTTCAGCAGAAATTTTGCCTGTAACATTATTATTTATGTATATGTGCTAAGGATAAATAACTAGAAATTCGCTAGTTCGATTTTTTTATTATAATTGAAAGCCTTTTTTGACTGTGCAGGTCAATCGAAACGTATTATGAAGCGTTTAGTATCTTTTAGTCAAAAGAATAGCGTCGTAATAGGAACATGTATTCGAATGTAGCAGCCGTCTAATAATATTATATCAATAATAAATAAATCACATGATCCTCATGAGGTGGGGCCAATGAGAAAACCATGGCATATTACTTCAGGGGGGGGGCAATATATATATATATATATATATATATATATATATATATATATATATATATATATATATATATATATATATATATATATTCTCCTTTCAAGCAGACAGAGGAAAGAATATATAAAAACCGGTTTTTTCCTGCAAATATCGAGTCATATAAGGCATAATTATTTGCGAATAAATGAACATACCTATTTGGCACTTACTTCTTTAACTAAGCTAATGATTGAGAAAAAAGCTACAGTAATGAGAGATGTTATTTCGGTGGCCGGAGGATTGCGCAGGTTGCTGGATGCACATGTGTGGATTCTGACCCAGGCCAAGGTCTCTATTTAAGCCGATGAATGAATTTTTCTATTTACTCCGACTGTCTGTGCAATTCAGTTACAAAGTTTTATTTTGTCTTACACCGCGCTGGCCGGCCTCCAGTCATACCTGTGAAGGTCGGCCGGTGAGGTTGGCCCCAAAGTGTGCGGGGTCCTTAAAGCTTATAAATGAAAGGATAATTATGTTTTTTGTAAATTTTACTTTGATTCTTTTTCCACACACGTTTGGGACACCTTAATGAGAGTAAAATTCCCAGAAAATAACTAGATATTTAATACGTTACATAATTTGACAAATAAGGACATAACTAGGATATTCTCATTTTTTTACAGTAACAAAAATTAAATCAGAATTTCTTTTTTTTCGTTTTCTACTTATTGTGTTGCAGTAAACAGCTAATAAACACAGTACTATCGTAATCCACTAAAAAAAGATACCGTACCAAATTACCAGAATTATGCCTTACACATATTTTATTTTTAAATTAGTAGTGAATAGGTATATAAAATTAAAATCTAATCAGCGGTTCAACGAACCTGCATCAATAAAATCCTATAAAGTAAGCAACCAACATGCTTTTATGTAATAACAGTTAAAATATACATTCGTATTAAACAATTAATTAATCCAACTTATCTTACACAAATATAAACCATTAAGTGTTAATGCCCATTCTTTTTAATTTATATGTCTTGAGTAAATATGACAAGTAATATGTATAGTCGATGTTGTTTTCTTATTGCGATGGGTAAATTGGTATGATAGAAGTTAAAAATGGTAAGTGCGTAATACTTTATTAAACTCTAATTTAAATTTTAACTTCTTTGCAGTTTCAGTACCTTGTTAAGTATTTTACGACTTATATGTTTTGAAAATGATCCTTTTGGTGTGCACTGGTACTAAGGTACCTTCCAGTTTACAGCGTTGGCAAGTTACTTTTTTTTGTAATAGAAACGGTCAGTAAAATAACGAACACTAGGTGTTACTTCATTGAAAGGTTAAATGCCCAGTTTTTCCAAAAAAAAAATAATGAATTTTTATTCAGGGAATACCACGTGTTGCACAATATGTTGAGAATATGCGTATGCATAGAACGTCAGATTTCTATTACAAACTTTTTTGCTTTTATTATTTTTTTTTTAACCGAAATGTTTTGATTTCTAGTGTTATATTAACTTCTTCATAAGCTACCATGTTAACCGAGGGGTCATCTACTGACCAAAAATCTGCATACTATTTCCAATACTACTTTATTTTCTTTTATATTCTCTAAATCGCTAGTATATTCTTTGTATTTTTAGTATTTTTTACACCTTCTGCTAGTATTTTCAATCTGTCTTCCGTATTTTCAATGTTTTTTTTTTCTACTTTTAGTATACTTTCCTCATTTTTATTGCATTTTCGATTCTATTATTTTATTTTAAATATGATTTCTTATATTGAATTTTGAAGACAACGAAAATAAAATACATAAAGAAGTTAATTCTCCAATTTAACTTTGAACTGCAAAAGTTATAATCAAAGAAATAAAATACGGAATTCTTAACTCAGAGCTGATTTTTGGGGGTCAAAAGAATCAATTTTTTTCCATGTGTAGATTTCCAATGAAAACTTATAAAATGTCTAATCTATGTAGTGGTAGTATATCCTTGTTGACCAATCGATCTATAATGTCATTAATGAAGTTTAAAGGACCCAACCCATTCCATGAAAGACAACCCCACAAGAAAGCGCCTCTCTTTACCATGTTTAACTAAAGGGCTAAATAACCTTCTCTGAATTGTATGTGTTCTACTTATAATTTATGAAATTTCAGCAGCAATAATATATAAATGGGGGCTTTCGAGGATCGTTTTAAAAAATTCTTTTAATGGGCGTATCAGTCCATATTGTTGTTTTTCTCGGTCTTCCCGGTTTTGGTAGATCCTCTAGACGTACGCTTTTATTTGGATATGATACACTATCTTGAAATTGAGGATTGTTTTTTACCTTCCAAAAACGCATTTACTACTCTCAACTTTAACTCCTTTGAAGCGAAAAAATGTTTATTACACATAAAATATATTCCACAAAATTATCTTAACCTTTAGTTTAACTAAAAACTTTCTCTTTTTGGGAAAAATAATAAAATATTGCTTTACATTTGAAGCATTACTATTCTGTATTTGATAATTAATATCAGTTCATTTGGTTTGGTTTCACTGTGGGCTATTTTCATAATTATGAACTTGTATATTAATTATTCTTCAGTATTTTAAACTTTTATTTGGAAAACATTGGGTTTTGGTAGTAACTCAATTGATCTAAGACCTGCCTGTGTTTGTAGTAGTCTAGCCATTTCTGAATATCACCCCTTTAGTGTAAAATTAACTCATGTTGAATAATTAGGTTACTTTAGGCGAAAAAATCACAGTAAAACTAAAATAACCAGTACGTTCACTCGGCTTTGCATCAACTGAAGTTTTAGGTGACCACTAAAAGTTCTTATCCCAATTCTAGTCCGAAAATGATATTATTTGTTGGATTTATCAATCTTTGTCCTAAAATAACCGGCATCGAACAAAAACTTTTATGTTTTATTGGCATGATTGTCTTTAGCGGCTATCTAATTGGATTTTAAATATTTTTGCATCATAATTTCTACTAGTGAAGTTTAGAAACAATTTAAGTCGAATTTAAATAATTTGTTTCTAAAAACAATTCAGCTACCAAACCAACGAAACCCTAAATTTCTTATACATAGCGGTTATTCAATATCGAATTTTTAACTTTAGTTTTAGAAACAACATTTTGTAAACATTTTCATATTTCCGAAGTAAAAAAAAGGATGATTTTTATCATTTTAATTAAAAAATGGGTAAACTTAACAGTAAAGAAGAGAAAATGTTAAATGTCAAAGCACTGACAACCTACCATTCAAAGTAGATATATTAGAACAAGTAACGTCTCAAGAACTAAGCATGACATGAAATTTCCTTTTCCTTTTCTCAATCTATGCCTCACAATACATCAATTAAAAAAAAATGGTAAATTTTGGCGTAGTGTAATATAATTTCCAAAATTACCAAACAAACTGTTTTTAAAATAAACAAATATACAGTCACATAATATTAGCCAACAAGATCAGCAAAGAATGCACGCTTATAGTGTTATATTAATTTTCGTTGAAATTCATTCATGACAGCACCGGTCGCGGTCACAGAAAACTTAACGATTTTATAACTGAGTTATTGTAGAGAGTCATGTCATTTTTCTTAAAATAAATTTTGTTTATAGTTGTATCCTCAAATTCTAACTATTAACGAATTTTATCAAAATCAATATAAATTTGAATTTTAGCTTGAGGGTGAGCAGATTCTTTATTCTATACAAATCCACAAAAGCAGTGAATTCTCGAATTCCCACATCAGAAATATCGAAATTCTCGTTCTTTACTATACTTGAGGATCAATGTGTTAGATTTATAATAGTGTCCGAATATTCGCAAACAGTCAAGAAAAGCAACAAAAATCCATAAAAATCCACAAAGCATCTTTAAAACCCTATAAAAAAAATCGTAAACATTTTTTAGACGATTTCGAAGATGGTATAGAAGTACAAACCTGATTTTTTTTCACAGTATTTATAGTTTTCAATTTCTGAAAAGACGAGGAAATATTTAAAAATTCATAGAAATTCCCTTCAATTTGAATATTTTTTACCCCTTTCGAGAAGTAAGATGGCATTTGGAAATGGGAAATTTTAAAAATTATGTCGGCAGCTGCTGGGTTTACTAAAAAAATAGCACCAGAGAGGCCACGATGAATATTGGGCATACAGCAGGACTAATAGAGATCAATTTCAAAAACTAAAAAGAATTTACACGGATAAAGTAAAAATATATTTCACATCAATGGCTAGGTCACGTGATCACAATATCGCACCATCAAACATAAGTGTATGATAAAAATTTTTTTAAAAAACAGTCAATTTTTAATAGTACATATTACATTATTTTTAGGTGTTCAACTGTTTTTCTATTACTTTAATTATATCAGTAATAATTTGTTATCAATAAGATTAAGAAGTCATTGACACCGTACCTCTAATAGAATTTGCACTCTTCCGGTCTTCACCCTCCAGATGCTGTGGTGGTGGAGTCAAGGATCCAACGGAACTTGTATCACGTCTATAATAATCTCTTCCGTTACTAGTCTCCCCAACTACACCCCAAGTTTCATTGGCGTTAAACAAATCGGGAAAATTGTCCATTTTTTACTAAAAGCACTTTTTGACAACGTTCGTTCACTGCCCCTAGCGCACAGAGGGCGCATGGCGCAGATATTCTGCCGCCAAAATTACTGGATCCCACTCCCGGTGACGTCGCCGAGAAAAATCACCTTTCTTTAAAATTTACACTTTAAAATCACTAAAAATACAAGTCAATAATTCACTTTAGGTTAAAAACAAGTTCTGTCTAACAATTTTCAAAAATAAGTTTCTTTTGCACTCTACATCGACCTCCATTCTGATTTACCTGTAACAGATATGCACCACAAAACGCCATCGATTCCAACTAAACTATCGTAAAAAAATTAAATATTAGTGCCCTAAACGAATAAAAAAATCGAGAGAAAAAAATAGTGTCAATATTTCGGGATCAATCAAACTCGTATGAGTCGTGCGCGAGATAAAACCTAGGGTCAATGGTAATTTCACAAAGTAAAATATTTCTCCTCGAGTTCAACAACCTCGCGTCACAACACAGCAACAACTAGTCATCTCGATTTAATAATAACCACTTTATTACATCAAAATATCCATTTGATAAAAACATTATTTGAATAATACTTTTTTATAAACATTTAATAATGGCGCCGAAAGTTAAGACAATGCACGATTTGGCCATACAAACATCTGTTACTAACATAACACAAAAGGAATATGGTCTTTACTAGCTTGTTATATATTATACAAAACATAAAACGCAATTTCAGAGGAAAAATAGATATTTCAAAGTGTATTTCAAAACGGGCGATGACGATTTCAAAAGGTAAATACGCCGCGAGTTCGATAAACTTAACTAAAACTTTTGGCAGTTCAATGACCTTCAGAAATTTCGGCACCGCTAACAACAAGCGCGAAACGCTGCCGTCTTGATAAGAAATTAATGGCGTTATCTTTAACGTTTTATTATTTAAATAAATTCTTTTTTTAAAGGAAATTTTTCGATATATAGCATGAAATATTGAATGTTTCCTATCAGACGTCCTTGTGGTTAAACACGTGTTCAAGGTAGCTTAAGAACAAGATAATTAACCACTAGTTATCAAAAACAAGTACATATCTTTGTGGTTTGAAAAATATTTGAATAAGTAATCCAAAAATGAAATAAAAATGGAGACAGATTAATGCGTTGGGTAAAAACAAGGCTCAGCTGAATAAATAGATGAATTAAAATTCTTTGAAAATTATAAAAAGTTTCTTTCTGAACATGTTTACCGATACGACAAGACTAAATTAAAATGTGGCCTGCTGGCTATTGGTGGCTGTCTTTAATTTCAAAACGGGTGTTCTTTATCAATCTTCATTTTATCTCTAAAAGGGATTGAATGGTGACGTAATACCGGGAAAGTCTTGATTCCGGCTCTGGTTTTTGGAGAACAGTTCCGTATGGAGGCGCGGTTCAAAAGGCATTGAACTCGGGGTTATTCACTTCCCGAATATAACAAGTTAATAATAAAGAAATTTCAAGATCTAGTGCTAGTTTTTCTTTCAGTTTTCCTATTCAAGTATTTAAAAAGGACCTAGCTTAAAGGAATTAACGAATATCTATTTTCTACTTCAAATGTATTGTCTATTTTTACTTGAAATGTGAATGACCGATAATGCTATAGTGATAACGGAATGACAACAATGCTGCTGTGTATTTAGGTATAAATCTTTTATTATTTTAATGACATAGTTAATTAAATATCTCTCGTTATCTGAATTATTTGAAAATATTACGTATAGTCTACAGATAATGTTGCGAAATTTTCGCGCGGGAGGGAATTAAATTTGGAAAACAAACTAATTTTGTATATTTACGATAATGGTTGGTAATTTTGACTTTTTATGGCACAGGTTGCTAAAAGTATTAACTACTAAAAAAACACTTCCGCACTGGATTTTGTAACAACCACCACTGCAAACCGGTCACTTTTTTAAAGGCACGATTACCACCTGTTAAGGTTTGCACTACGTTAAAAATATCACTTTTACGACTTTAATAAGGACCACTCAATCACAGTTATGCAATTTTACTTCTTTGAAATTTCTAAATAAAAAAAAAATTAAAGCACTGGCATTATCACAACTATAGCATTAGGGCTCAATTTTTGGACGGAGGGAAAATTTGGAAGTCCCAATTTGAACCGAAGGAAGGAAATTTTTTGGACATTTTTTTAAGAAAGTGAGCCCTAGCAAATTGTCCATGTATCTGTGTAGTAATCCGAGAATGTGATCGGGTACAGGACATGGAAGACTAGAGCTGTCTCTGTCTAACTCGTTCTTGGCATGACGGTCGGTGGAAACTCGTGAATCCTGACGCCGATCAGTGACGTAGCGGAGCCCCCACTCGTAACGCGAGTTCATTGAACTTTGCTGTAAACCCTATGACTACGTGAGTCGGCGTTGCCATGGTCATTTATATGTGGTTGAAAATGAGAATTTTAAGTTTAAAAAAAAAATGAACTGACTAAAATTTTTTTTTTCAAGAAAAATAAAAAATTTCAAATTATATACATAGCACACAATTATTATATATATATATATATATATATATATATATATATATATATATATATAAAAGATAGAGCATCCAACATCTTTAATTTTGAAATTAAAAGCTTAAATTTCACGATTAATATTTTTATAATGAGTTGCTCAAAATATTTTAACTTCTGATTAGCTAGCTAGGAACTGTAATTGTGGCAGGATATAAATACAAAACAATAGGACATACTGTAACAAAACGTGAATTGACATAAAATTTTGACATTAGACAAGTGACTTTGCACTGCAACAAATTAGACCTAGGTTAGCTAAGTCGGGCTTAGAATGTAAACAAACTATTTGTTGAGATTGTAGTCTGATCTGTGATAATTCAGCCGTAGATTTTTACACTGCAAATTATGTCGTTGGTGATGAGGATAACTAAAATGATATGTAATCTGATTTGTCTTAATCTTCAAACTGGTTTAAATTAACAATAAAGGGTTTTAATTATTAAGTCAACTAAATAATAAAAATATATATAAAAAAACGGTTTCTTTTGTTACCAAACCGAAAAATATGGAAAATTTTGTTTAATTTCGTGGTAGTCTAGTGTAATGGCTTTAAAAAATGTTTTTTTTTTGCTTAAATTGATTGTATTCTATATATAGAATTTGCTCTAAAAGCCCCAAGTATAGTAAATAGCCGAATATAATGAAATATACTCATTTAGTACGCATGTAAATAATTAATAAAATGATTTAAACACATTTTTTGCTTGATCTAAAACCTCCGAAGGGTTTTTCTCAAAATACTGCTTTTCAAAAGATTTTTTATTTCCTTCAAATTATACCTAAAATACATATCTACTAAAACTGTTATTTGAAAAAAGTTATAAACAATATAAATAGCGAAATTTATGTTAAAAATATCATCATATTTTTTAAACACAATTTTGTAAATTTTTTATGATAAATAAATTTGCTTTTTAGGAATAACTTCAAGCTATTTCATTTTTCTTTTGTTTCTGACAATTCTAATAGATACTAGAATGTACACCGTGAAGTAGTAATTTTTCGAAGTACCTTCGTGTGAACATCTACCTTTGTTATATATGTAATTCTCCTTTCAGGCAGAGAATATGTACAAACAGTTTATTTCCTGCAAATATCGCTCTGGTCCTCTCTCCATACGCGTTTCGACCACCTCATGATTTCGTCATTGGAGCTGAATCGGACCGAGAGCTACATTAGCAGGAAATAACTGATATATGAATCATAAATTTCAAGGTATGTTGGTAGGTGTAATATCCTGCCGACATACCTTGAAATTTATGGTTCATAATCCCCTTAAAAATTAAGATTTTAATAATAAATAAATAAATCTATTTTTTCCGCTGTGTTTAAATAGTTGCCTATATACATTCTTCTTTCAAGCAGAAAGAAAGGAAATATATACAAATAGTTTATTTTCTTCAAACACAAAATATTACCAGTCGAATGCTATTCATACATTAACCGGAGTGGTAAAAAATAAATAAATTATTTATTTCTTACTGAAATCTTAATTTTTAAATTTCACACTACTTCGGTGAATGTATAGATGGCGTTCGACTGGCGGTATTTTTCAGTCTGACATCGAAAAGTCAGCAGGTTTAATATCCCGCTGACATATTTCGGAATTTATATTTTATATCAACAATTGTTTCCTGAGAATATAGCTCTCGGTTTGATACAGTTCCACTGATGAGATTATAAGGTGGCCGAAACGCGTATAGAGAAAGAACCAGGGTTATGTGTGCAGGAAATAAACTGTTAATATATATTCTTTTTCTTTTTTCTGCTTGAAATAGAATACATATAGTTAACCCTCGTAATGCACTAACTTTATCTTTAGATTTTTATCCTGAATTTAGGCATTTGTGTGATCAAAATTATAACAATTTCACAAGTGAAATAAGTCTGGCCAATTAGAAAATTTAACTTCCATGGTAACTAGAATGGGCCTAAGTTTTAAACTTATTTAGTGAATTTAGCTACAGATCTTTTAGATAGATATGGCCGAAAAAATTTGAAGCTTTTAAATGTTCGGTTTTCTTATTAAGTTATAAATACAAATTCCTGACCAACAAGTGCCCGTATTTTTTATGTTCAAAAAAAGTATGATAAATAATGTTTACGAAAATTTCTTTTCCAAATTAACAAGTAATTATGTCCATGTTGCAGAAATATTTGGGAAATTCTTAAATATAATTTGCCTACAAAAATAGATAAAACTTTTTCCAAAACGGCGTATTTTCAAATGATAAGAAAATTAACAGTTTTACGCTCTGAATGTAAACATAAACTTTGAGAGTATTTTTTACTCCCTAAAAATGCAATTCAGGACATAATAAATAAGTGTTGATTATTTTTTGGTATACTTCAATATATCACAGAATGAGATCGATCGAAGTCGGATCCCTGAGAAGGTTTTTTTTGTAGGCCCAAGGTCTATGGCGTATTAAATTAATATGGTTTGAGGCGACAGCTTGCAGCCGAACTTTTATGATAGCGAGATCCGGGTTTGCTTATAAAAAAAGAAAATCACAAAAATTTGACTTTTTTTTTTTTGATTTTAGTTATTTATTTAATTATTTAACGACGGACAACACTGTCCATTTTACAATAATTAATTACGGAGCTAGAGTGAAACATAACAATGTGATACAATAAATAGTATAACAAAAGAGTGTTTGCAAAAGAAAAAAATATGCACACCTGTCAATCAGTAACAGCAGAAACACAAAACATCAATCGACAATCAATTCCAACAGCCTTCGTTTAAAATGATTCAAGGACATATCAAAGAAGTTCAAGTCACCCAGCCCATTAGCACATCCAGCCAGCCTTGGTATAAAAGAATGGCTTGCATAATTCGTTCTGTGAAAGGGAATGGGAAGTACGAATACTCCTAGGACGGACCCTCAGACCAACACTCGACAGCAGGCGCGGGCAATCGGTGATATTGTTTATAATTTTAAAGAGAAGTTGCAAGTCTCTACCCTTTCTTCTACAAGCAAGAGGGAACAAATTCAACTCGGATCACAGTCGGTACACGTGTATTTCATAGTGGGGGTTCCAAACATAAGAAGCGTACTCAAGGTGTGCTCGAACCAATGAGCAATAGAGTATTTTAAGGGACTTCACAGTGGAAAGCTCCTTAGCATGACGTTAAATAATGATGTACTTCCTAACAATATCAGCGATGTTGAGAAAGAATGAAAGGATGGAATCAAGAAGGACTCCCAGGTTCCGCACAGAATCAACGGAGCTCAGCGACCTACCATCTAAGTGATAGCGAAAGTCCAGTGGATAACGCAATCTAGAAAACTTAATGAATTTACACTTAGGAATATTCAAACTCATCCCATTCACTCCGCACCAGGAAACAAATCTATTAAGGTCCCCCTGAAGCTCCAAGCAGTCACTGTAACTGTCGATGACATTATACACCTTCATGTCATCCGCAAAGAGTAAAAACTTGCTTGATTTAAAGCAGATGAATAAATCATTAATGAATTAGTTGAACAATAATGGATCGATCTGGGATCTCTGAGGGACCCCTGAAGACACTGATATGTCAGAAGATACAAAATCATTCACCCGAACTACTTGATAACTATTACTCAGATAGGTGTCAATCCAACCAAACAGTGGACCAGAGACACCCAACTCCCGAAGCTTATCCAGCAGAATCCCATCAAAGACCTTCGAGAAGTCAGTATACACCTAGTGGACCTCGGATCCGCTCTTCAAGGCCTCAAACAAACCGCCCACATAAGAGACTGGATTCACCTCAGTGTTCCTGCCAGCACAAAAACCAAACTGCTCCTCAATGATGGCAGACTTAAAAATAGAGGTGAAGAAGGCATTAACTAGTTTTTCGAAGATTTTAGGAATAGTATTAATTATGCTGATAGGTTTATAAGTCCGAATGTCAACCCTGCTGCCGGCCTTGTGAATAGGAACTACAAAACTCGTTTTCCAAAATTGGGGAAAAATACCCCGCCGAAAAGATCCATTGAAAATCAGATGAAGTGGGCGAGCTAGAACGAACGAACAGTTTTTCAGTAGCATTGGATGAACGCCATCGGGCACTTCACTGTTACATCAGTGTACAGTTTGCTGAAATAGTTAGCAAAAAGTTCAGCAACCCCAGGACTCATGATCGCGCTCTCGTCCTCCAAAAACAATTTAGATGGCATACTGTTCGAGTAAAGTTTGTCATTCACAAAATTCCAGAATGGTTTCAGACTCCGGCTGATACTAGATAACGTGTCGCGAATATAAGTATCATAACAAAGGCGTGATAGTCTCTTACATTCTTCACGCAAATTTGTAAACATTTCATAGTCGTTCCGAGAACCACTCGACATAAACTGTATATGACATATTTTTTTTGTATAGTTAACTGAACGAGCTTGTTGGAAAACCACCTAGGAAACTTTTTTGCAGAAACTCTCTTTACAGGCACAAATGCCGCCATGATATTTATCATATCAACACTACTCACAGAAGAAAAAAGGGTCTTCCAGGGTATAGAGCACAAGTAGTCATGGCATGTTTAAAGTCGAAGTAAAAATTCCGTGCATGAGTGCTGGTGTCATGAGAACGAGAACATGAAGATGCAATATTAAAGGCAACTGACGGATGATTGTAGTCCATGCGAACTAGCAGTGGAACAGCGTAGCAATAACTTCCCCATTCTGAGGGGGTATCATCCCGAGGGACGGCCATTGCGCAAATATCTTCATTGGTCCAGGCGGCCTTTGGTAAATTAAAATCACCAACTACTCAAAGTTCGGCACTAGAATAATGGCTTGTGATAGAGTCCAAGCCTTCATAGAAGGCTAAATAGTTCTGAAGTGGTGAGTTCGGAGGCAGATATATACCGCCAAAAACTAGTAATTGTGATACGCCAAGCACGATGAAGACCTGCTCAATATGCTTAATTTTATCCAAAATATTGTGATATACATTATCGGCATTATTCTTATTACGTTGATGATAGTAAGCTTAGGGAGCTTTAGAAGAAAAATATTTTTCCTACTTGTTTTTGACACAAAACGTCCCCGCCTTTTTCACCTACCTACTTTAAGATTTTTATAGTGAAGAATTTTAGAGAATAATACCAAGTTTTGTTTCAAGTTGATTCAAATGCAGTGGATGGAACGAAATATTAATTTAAACCAATTTAATTCAGATTTTATAAATAACCAAGGAATTTGATGCAACAATTTTTACTTGCTATGAAAAATTTCAATCATTAAAGAGTGAAATTTAGTTTTCTGGTATGCAAATGTAAACAATTTTGCGATTAACTTATAAAACATGCCATGTGTCTTAAAATATTAGTACAGTATTAAATTATCGCATGAGAGTTAAAACACCACTAACGATAGCTAATTTTTTGAAACGAATCCTTAACTTTTGATTAATCAATTTAAACAATGTTTTGGAGATCTTTTAAATAAAATGTAAAAGCATAAAAAAATATTTCTTTCCAGAGAGCTTGATCGAAAAGCTTAAAAACTCAAGCGTGCAATAACCCTTAAGAAAATAATTTCATCTGGACTCAAATTGTAAACAAAAAGTTAATTTTTATGATTGTGGGTCAGCTACAACAGTCTGGTCAGTAACCTTACGCTACCTGGTATAAATAGATTATTTTCAAAACTATTTTATTGAATGTAATAAATTAGAATAGTTCGAACGGTAATTTGTTTTTAAAACGCCTGACCCCAAGCATAGTCTATGTTTCAATGGGTTTAAAATTCGGTAATTAATATTTAATTCCATACAGTATTAGAAAAATATATATTTCTGGAGGTTATGCACAAAAAACACTTTATTTCTAAGTACAGGATGTACAGGAGTTTTCTTATCACAAAATTGTTAGACAATTGATGAATGAGTGAGGGTTCTAAGATATATTTTTAAAGCAGCACAGTTGTAACAAAAGTATTTACGTTCATCATTTATTTTTCAAGGTTGACTGATAAAACGTTGGACGTGATGAAAAAAAAAAACGTGAGCTGATAGAGCAAGATGATAGATATTCAGCGAAATACGTGGAGGTCAATAAAGCAATTAAGAAACAAACGAAATTAGATAGACGAAATTACCAAGAGGAAGAAATCGAAAAGATCATTGAATAAAATCGAAACTCATACAATTTAAAATCGAAACCCATAAAAGGATTCAATCAAGATGGGATCGCAGTTAATTTGTGACATTTCTCGACTAGATACTTGGATGAGTGGAGACAACAAGGATGCCTTAATGATTTTAATCCATAAGAAAGACGGCCTAAACAACCTTAGCAATTACCGAACAATCTACTCTATAAACTGCTCACCAAGATCATAACTAGGCACTTAATACTAAAATTTGGTAATTATCATCCAGTTGAACAAGCCGGCTTTAGAAGAGGATTCTGCACTAACAATCATTTTTGACACTCAGAATTTTAATGGAAAAAAACCAACGAGTATAACCTCTCCTCGCATGACATTTATAGACTATGAGAAAGCTTTCGACAATGTTGAATTTTGGATAACAGAAGAAAGCCTACTCAATTGCAGAACTGAACATGGATATCTTCAAACAATCAGATGTTAAATGACTTGCACCAAGCTTCAACATTTAAAGGGCGCCTCATGAATATAAATAAAACAAAAACAATAATAAACACTGATAACTTACGTCCTATAATAGTTGGCGACAAAGGATTGGAAAAATCTGGAAAGTGCATTTACTTGGGACAGTTAATTAAAACAAACCGGAAGAACTATATAGCAGAAATAAAGCGGAGAGTAAAAATGGGATGGATGGCTTTCAACAGACTTTAGTATATCTTACATAATCGAGCATGGACAAGCTGCGTAAAACTCTACGTAGGAACGTTTTGTGTCACTCTTAGAGATCGAAAGAAAAACTAATGGATTAGATGTAGTACAGGGACCATTGATGTTTTGCAGCAGGCAAGCAAATTAAAATGAAAATAGGTTGATCACAATGAAATATATTAGCACACCTGATGAAACCACGAAATATAAAGATAAAGGCCCTATTATGAGCAGAGGAATCGAGGAAGACTTCCAATGCGTTTAGGCGACAATTTCAAGCAACATGTTGGTTTGATGAGGAAAAAGACAGCCTTAAATTGGGGATGATAAAAAGACGAGAAGAGCTTTATCCAGACCTGGCCTGGATAACAAGGAGGCTAATGATGATTTGTTACTGCCAGTAATAAAAGCTATAAGAAGAAAATGCGCCGAGATTAAAACAAAATGTAAAAATATTAAAAATGAGGTAGTTTTTGGGCTCAAATCTTGCATATGAAATTTGACCCAATTTCACTTATCCAGTTTGATACTTTGAAATAAATAAAATAGGGGACGAGTCTTATTATTTCTAAAGTTTGGAGATTTTTGAGGTCTTTGATTATGAATATTGCGTCTAAATTGAGAAATCTAATGTGGCAAATTCAATATAGCGAACGAGTTTTACCATTTATAGCCAGATTTGATTAAAAATCAGTATCTGGGTGTTTTTCAATATTTGGTCTAAATTTAGAAATACAATGTGGCAGAATCAAAATTATTTATTGTCCTGTTCTGGTTAAAATCGGTATCACGTAACTAATGTAGATATAATTTAAAATGAATTCACTTACCAGTATTTTTTTTACCAACCACTATACTTTTGCCGACATATTTCATTTAGAATAACCAGTTAGGCTGATTTCAAAACAGAATATCCTAATAAATTGTTGGTATTATTTTTTAGGTACATCTTTAACTTGAAAATGAGGTGTTATAACAGTTCTAGACATTTGCTCAAAAAATAAACTATAAGAATTATTTTAAAAAATTGTCCTAAAAAGCTAGAAATTTCAAAAAGCCTCAAAATAAATATTAAATTTTAGTACATTTTCCGGCCTTTTTTAATTACCTAACATCAATTTCTTGTTTTAAAAGGATACTATATCTATTGACATGTTAATATGACTCTGAAATGATTACTTCATCAAAAATGGTAAAGTCGTATTTGAATGTTTGTTGAAGCACGGAAGTTAATCATTGTTGTTAAAAAAATTTTCTTACGACGCCAGCATCGCACATTTTTCCAAATTGGACTAAAATCGCTCGAAGACTCAATTTTAATCCGATATTGATTATTCTCTTTTAACAAACGAGCTATGATAAGTTACTGCCACCATACCGAAATATCGATATATAACCTCAGAATTCAATCGCTGAGCGATTCTTGTCAAATTTCAAACACTGCGTCATCTCCATTATAAGATTGGCGATCGATATGGCTAGTCAAATTTTTGAAACATCTGTCCAAAAAATGTCCATCTACGGATTTTTTCCTTATAACCTAAAGTTTATATATTATTTATATATATATATATATATATATATATATATATATATATGAATATATCATAATTATTCTTTTTTCCTATGATCATAAGCTTTAATTTTTCCGTTTATTATTTTCTTTTATTATTATATGGCTTAAGAAGAAATAATTAAATATATAAATATTGCAAGGGTATAAAACGCAAATTTTTATTAAAACGTTTTTAACAATGCATATTTTAAAAATAAATCACAGTATCATCAGCTCATCGTATGTTATTCAGTGTGATTCCGTTAACCTTAATTCCACCTAGTTTTTCGTCGACTGCTTTTTCGAAAACAGCATCAGAGTACAAATAAAACAAGAGGGGTCGAAGGGATACATTCCTGTCTGACATCTTTTTTAATACTAAAAGGTTTTGATATTTCTGTTCCCAACCTGATTTCAGTCGACTGGTTCCAGTACAAGTCTTTTATGATAAAAATATTTTTCATCTTCTTGGGTGAGTTAAATGTATCATGTTTTTCCTGTAGTGATTTATTTATTCTCACTTTTTGGCGAGGTATAATTTCCCCGTCTCCCTCAACTTTCTTCGAATCACTATGTTCAGTTCTCTGTATTTGTTGGTATTTTTAACTTTCAGTTTTCCTCTTTCGTCCATATGATCTAGAATGTTCAGATTGTATCAGCTTCTCCATCTGTTTATTAATATAATATTTTTCCTGCTGCCATTTCAAGCCAGTTGGATATTTGTGATTGAATTTAGGGAATCCTGATTCTACTTGTGTCAATTGGTCTAAGCGAATTGTCTGTTGTGGTTGTTCTCAATTTTCTTACATCCGCACCAGGGTATGCCTTTACAACATAAATGTATGTTTTAGGAGGTTTTTTAATTAAAATGTAGTCTATTTGATTTCATGTTTTGTCTCCGGGTGATGTCCGTGTATATAACCTTTTTGGACGGAGGTTATTTTTTAATTAATATTTATTTTGTTGCCTTTAAAGAATTCCCCTTAGAAGCAATATACATACATATGCCAATGATTTTTCTAGCTTTCAAATATCACTGTGTATACGTTTTGTGATCTAGCCTTTAGTTTATACAGCGATTTTTTGTATTCTTCAATAGTCTCAAAACAATATCCTTGCAGTAAAAACTAGAGCTTCCGGAATAAAAAAAATCGCATAGTGCCATATCAGGCGAATACAGTGCTTAACGAATGATATTGGTCGAGTTTTTGGTTAAAAATTAATTTACAATGTGCACTATTGTGGTGCAAGATCCAACTGAAGTTGTACGGTGCTGTTATTTGCTTATGGCCGTACGCAAAAGACGCATAACGGCGAATTAATATCCCTTGGTGCTAAGCCGCTCCAGGAGGAATACTTGGTAAACCATCACTTGATACACGAAGACAACAGTGAGCGGTTTAAATTCAAAAATTACGGTCAAAAGGATATGTTGGTTGCTGACGAGAAATTTATGGATTACTTGCTAACAAACTATTTAAAATAAAAATATGGCCCACTCAAAAATTTTTAGATAGAAACACACCAGAATGGTTTAGGGTGGATTTATAAGTAAAATTATTAAAATGTTTCTAGCTCGAGGGCTTTATGTGGCCCATATTGATTATTATTGTTTTTGAATTTGTTATAAGTAGTAAAAAATATATTTAAAAACTTTCTTTTATTCAAAGGAAAATAATCCAAGAAAGCATATTATCTTTTATATCTTAAACAATACTTTTTCAATCAAGTGGATTTGAGGCGATATCTCGTCTTTCCCAGTGATACGTGTCTCTCGGCAGGTCTAGCGAGACGGACTTCGGTGATACGTGAGATATGATAAAACCCGCAGACGGTATATCACTCACATGGAAACACGTCTCCGAGACCGTGAATGAAACCATACAGGATGTTAGAAAGAGTGATGTAGGCATTTAAAGGTGTAATAGATAAGGCCTGTTAAAATGTTGTCTGTCATATATGTATAATGGCATAATCCTCTAGTATCTGAAATATTGTCATTGTGGTAAATTTTTCGTGTTTTTCTTTGTAGTTAGAGTAAAAAAAAACATCATTAATTGCTTTAAATTTACTAATTTTATATTGCTGAACAAAAGGATATCCTAATTGAACTTAAAATGCAAAAATATGCTTTAGAAATAAAAATGAATTAACACAAAGCTGTAACATTATCACAGAACATCAATTTACATTAAACAAATTAAACTTATTTTGTTTACATAATGGTAAAAACATTTTTGAGCTATACTCTTTCATTGACATACGACATAGCGCGCCGACTGACTCCGAGTCGATAATAACATTACTCAAACGTTCTAAATCCAAGAATAAAAATGTTTTTAATCAGTATTGTCATTTTTAGATAAAAATTCGTGGATTGAAAAAAGCGGTCCCATACTCTAGCTTGCAAGGTCGCCAGATCTGACGTCCGTCGATTTTTATAGATGGGGTCGTCTGCATTTAATCACAAGAGAAACACATTTTATGAGGAGTGCGGCTGAGAATAACTACCACTGAGGTAAAGCGAATGGCTCAATCCTGGATCCGCCATAGAGACCCCAATAATCAATGCAATTACTCACAAAAAGTGGTTCAGTACGCCAGACAAATATATATTCATGTATGTTGACTCTCAGAAACCAAATCCGACACAAAAAATAATGTAGCACATTACACCAAAAACTTGTTATCCGTCAAAATTTTATATTAAAAAAACTGGTGTTGATGGAGCAATTCCAGTGCAAGATTCGACTTCTGGAGTCAATACACATAAATATACGTTGGTCAAATCTGGTAATTTTTATGCATAGGATAAAAAGTGGTTTGCTTATCAGATTAATGCATACTTATGTATTTAAATCCAAAAAAAAAAAAACAAATTCGTCATTGGAGTTGCTTCTATGCCTCCACGCTATTTTTAAATGCAAAGTTTTTGCGGATTTTTAGGTTTTCGGGGTAGTTTTGCAACCGGAAAAAGGTTGAGGTTGTTAGAACAATTTCGATGTCAAATTAAGCTTCTAGAATGCAAATACATTGGGCTTGTATAATTACCCGATAATTCGGCCATATAAAAGAGTAAATTGTTTTATTTTGTGAAATTCCCAAAAAGCGGACTGTACTTCAATAAAAATGACACATATCATAGATATGTTTACAATTATTAGAGCATTCTTAATTTTTAAATGCACAGAGAAGTTCAATTTTTTGAAATGCAAATCATTATATCTTAATGTGTCAAGTCATCTTCTAAACTACTTTTCCTTAAATTCATTTCTGTCTCATTTTATTCTTTAAAAAATCAACATGTTTAAAGTTGTTATTTTTTACAAAAAATACGATATCTCGAAAACTAAAAGACTATCCGGTACCACAATATACGATATCTCCGGAACCAATGAATTTATTTTAATCACCAAAGGCTCACTGGATATGTATCCTGTATAAACCCCACTTCATTCATAACGGTTTATTATTTATATTTTTTAGCCGTAAAAAGTGACTAGGGTGAAAAAGAAATTTTTTTCTATTTCTCTTTTTTGTTGGTTTTAAGTACTTTTAATAAAAAAAATTGGTTGGTCCATTCGATCATTCTACTGAAGTATTAAAAATTGTGACCTTATTTATTTATGCTTTCAAAAAATCATAAAAATAGCCTATTTTTCTGCTAAATTTATGAGAATGCCCCTTCAAAAAAATTAATTGTTAAGCGATAAACTTTCTTTGCATGACGCTCATCACGTATTTTATTGGTTATTATCACAAAAAAATATTTGTTATATTGTTTTTGTTATTATTTTTATGGATTTTTTCGTAGATTCATTCACCTCAAAGTAATTAACAAGATTAATCGAAGTCAGTTATCTCATAAAATAATCATCAAAGTAAAAACATAATCGTTTACTTTCACGCTTTACCCACCTTTATTTGTTAGAAAAACTTTTTTCGTTAGAAAAACACAAAAAAGCTATTAATATAAGCGTCGAAAAGTTTGGGTAGGTCCACACTTTTTCACTGGTGTCAATGACTTTGCCGCATAAATTTGGGAGTTCATTTACCTCGCAAATAACTAACAAATAATGTAATGTAATGGCTCGATTTCCTAAAAAAGTCGATGATTGGTCGATTCTATTGCGAAGTATTATGCAAGTTTTAGATGTTTAAGCACTTAAGATTAATTTAATTGTAATTTAATGCAATAATAGAATTGCACACAGTGCATAGTGCATTTACATTTAATGACTGATAAAAATTAAGTTATAATTGCCGTCATTTATTTTAAAATCAATATAAAGAAATTTTTTGAGCCACGCTTATAAATTTTATTGTTGCGGTAACAAAAATAATAAAATAATAGTCTGAAAATATTTTTTTTTATGATATAATTGCATTGCATTTAGTGTCATTACCATATACAGGATGGTTTCTCAGTGCGAGTATATCTCAAAAAATAAATATTTTAACAATGTTTTTTGGGGTTCTAGAAAGGCATGATATAAAATTATTTTTGAACACATTTTCTCAAAAAATCATAAAAACCCAACTTTGTTGAAGGAGGCCTTTATTTATACTATGACCTAATTTATAGCATCAATGACATACAACATCATGAAATGAGAGATTGTGCATTTCAGTGTGTATTTCATATTATCGGCCAAGCGCTTTCGGTCTTACTTAGACCATCTTCAGGGATTAGACTTCGTCAAAGGGCACAACTCAACCTTGCCATTTGGAGCACAGTCTTCAACGCCAGCGCAGCCTCTACACAGTACAAATCACTTATACATTTAAGAAGTATATTACAAATTAAAATTATAACGTTCAGAATAATGTATACATTAATACTATTACAATAATCAACTTTAACATTCAACTTAAAAGACACAAGTGAGGTTATGCCACACACAATCACTCATTTCTTGATTTCTTGGGTGTACAAGCTGTTAATAACAGTGTGTGGCATAACCTCACTTGAGTCTTTTAAGTGGAATGTTAAAGTTGATTATTTTAATCGTATTAATGTATACATTGTTCTGAACGTTATAATTTTAATTTGGAGTAGACTTTTTCATGGTATAAGTGATATGTACTGTGTAGAGAGTGCGCTGGCGTTGGAGACTGTTCTCCAAATGGTAAGGTTAAGGTGTGTCCTTTGACGAGGTGTAAGCCCTGAGGATGGTCTAAGTAAGGCCGAAAGCGCTTGGCCGATAATATAAAATATATACTGAAATACACAATCTCTCATTTCTTGATTTTTTCGGTGTACAACTTATACAAAATCATGTTTTTTCCATAGTATCGATATTTGGACACATTACCGAAGAATTAAATAAATTCGTTTTAAGATTTGTGCACAGGAACAAATGTCGTACTTTAAAAGACGGAATAAACGTCCCCTTTATAGAAAGTGCTACTATTAGTTTGTTTTACGAGAAATAATCAAAATGACATACAAGTCTTGCTGATTGTAAATATTTTATTATAACAATTTAATCTTTTTTACATTTTTTTAAATAAAATCAGTTCAAGTCAAGTTTCCTTAGTTGAAGAGTTTTTTTTATAAATCCTTATTTTAATAATAACCTGATTTGTATTAAATTTGGTACTTCGAGGTTATTTAGGAGGGGGTAAAAGGAACAGAAACAAATTTGGTCGGGCATGTAAAGCTGTACTTCTCCTAAAGGGGCTATACAGTACTTGCGCAGTAAGTCAGGGGACAGGACTGGACTTGAGCAACCTTTTATTACTTTAATATATTAGAAAATTACAATTTAGAGTTCATTATTAAATGATTAATAAAATAAATACTGACAAAATAGATTTAAACATAATTCTCTGGGTAAAAATTTACATTATGGGATATCTAGGAAAACGACATTTTTTTGAAAAAACATTGGTACTTCTCTCTATTTTGATAGCATAGAATAAAATTCTGACCTTCGTTTTCGATAATTTTCCTTAGTTTTGCCGAAAATAATTAAAAACAATTTTCGCTTTAGGTTCAATTTCTTGTACTAAATCCTTAAAATTTTGTTACAACCACAAATTCCACACTGATAGAAGTGTCTGTATCATATAAAAATTCATAAATTTGCACATTTTTATCGAAAAAATTAAGCAAATTATCAAAAAACAAATAAAAAAAAATGACTTCTGCCATTAAATAATGGAGGGATTCGTTCCTAAAACCAGAAAAGTTAGCGCTGTTGCCAGATTGTGAATACGATTTCTGTGAAATTCACATATATTCTTTTCTTTCACAGATTGTCCCGCCTTTACGTGGTCTCTGCTAGACAATAACATTTTTAATTAATAAATCCAGGTTAGTTCAGATTAGTTTCAGTTTTACAAATTAACCAAAATCAAGCTAAACCTAAACTCACCAAAAATTTTGGGTCGTTAAGATTAATTTTTCCTCGCGACTGTATGAAACATTACAAAAATTAAACTATGTAGTTGACAGAGATGAACAAATTTTATAGTTTATACCACGAAAATATTTTACACCTGGCAACGTGTCAAACGAATATTAGTCGTTTTCGCGAGTCTGATAGTCAATGACCTTTCCGGAACGTATTTTTGGCTTTCAGTTGAAAATACAAGTTTTTCTAAATTTAATCACTAAAATTTTTGTGAATTTTCTGGGAAACCGAAGAAAATTAGTGAAAAATCAAAGCCAAAATTGTGTTTTACGACCTCGAAATAGGGGGTTAGTATCGAATCGTCCTTTTCCTAAATTTACCATAATATAAATAATTACCAGAATATAAAAAATATTTTTTCCGAAAATAATGAATTAACGGGATTTACAAAACAATACCATATATTCATGCATTGTTCGAAATTTCACTAATGTCACTGCACGGCACAACAAAAAAATCAAGAGAATTTTAAGCGTAGAGGACGATGGCGAACGACCACATTAAACACAAACAATACGCCGGGACGCCGATCGCTACTTTTGCAAATCCTGCTCTGGTTCTCATATTGCCAACCTCATACAACAAATTTACCATGAAATTTTTTTCTGCGCTTACTTCATGTAGCCACTTGATGTCAACTTATGACATTTATTTTCTGCATGTTAGGATAATTTTTTAGGCATTTAGCCTATTTTTGTAGCTTTCCATACCTCCTCTAACTTCCTTGGTTTAGATGTACATTAGCAGCACTTCGCCTAAAGCTTCATAACTTTTTTATGCGTCGGTATATTAAATTTCTAATTAAAAATTCTTATATCTTCATATCTCTTATCCAAAAATTTTTAATTAGAATTTTAATATACGAAGGCGTAAAAAAGTTAAGAAGCTTTAGATGTAGGTGAAGTACTGCTGATAGCGCCCTCTGCGATGTATATCGAAACTGAAATCAGAACTTAAAAGCACCAAATGTAGTGCAAATCACGTTATTATTAAGATAAATATTTGTAACAAAGTTCAAAAATATATAACTTTGGCACCCTGTATTTCGGCAACTATCAAGTTTTGGACTAAGGTAACTTCGACTAGATCCTCTTATTTATAACCTCACACATTTGCCAAGCATTTTGTACAAACCTTTTAGAGACACCCTGTATAATACCTCAACCCATTATTCTAATCAACAAAACTGTCATATTTTAATAGATTACTGAGATTTTACATTTCGCCATAGCAGTTACATTCCAAAAAACTTTGTTAAGTAACATTATTCTGGAATCATTAAAATAAGGGTAGTTTACTTTTGAGCGAAAATCAAGTTTTTGCCTTTACCCCGTATACGATTTAAAAAGCTTAATAAAAATGTTTTCTATTTCATCTTTCACTCAACTCAGCAACTGCGCTTCTTGTCAACAACAATTTTTTACAGTTAAATGCTTATCTAACTTTGGATATTTTTATCAAAATTAATATTCCACTATTACGGTGAATTGCAAATTTTACCAGCATCACAAGTCACTACAATCGTACCAAAGAAATTAAAAAACTGCATGATAATTTGTCGAAGAACATCAAGTTTTTTGGGAAAAACATTCATTATTCGCCGAGGTGAATAACCTCCGAAATTATTCGCTTCAAGTCATTGACTCCAATGAAAAACTGTGTATAGGCCTACTCAAGCTTTCTGGCAGTGGAAACCAAATTTTATTATTAATTTGCGAACAGAAACGGGAACATTTTAATTGAAGTTTTATTAAAACGTATCCACTAGAGAAATGCTTTTATAAAGGAGATTTTTTGTTGAACTGATTCAATATATAACAATTTTAATTGGAAATGTACAGTTGATGATAAATAGGTGGAACAAAAATGGGAATTTTGATCGATATAATGGTGGCCCTCGATATTTATTAATATATAGATACAGTGGTGGACAAAAGTATTAGCACAGTACTCATTTTTTGATCACAGCAGTGCAGGGAATCTCAAGATCGCACAGATAAAAATTACAATACTTGATTGAGTAGTCTGTTGCTTTGTGATAGTACATTGTAAATAACTAATGAAACAAAATTTACTTTGTTAGGCTTATCACTTTTATTATTAAACTGGCATGACCGCGCTTACATTTTCAAACGCAATGCCTTAAAAACTACGGATTCCATTATTTTATAGGGCATAGTATTTTTTGATGTCAACGAATATGTTTTCAAATATTCCAAATAAAGATTGATTACAAATAATTAAAACCACTCTATTCAATCAAAACGTTAATCCAGTTGTAAAAAATGAAATTTTATCATTTTGATCTCTGCATTTCTGAAAACTACTTTCAGCATAATAATCAGTTCTACAAACAAAAAGGTAGGCGAGCTTTTCCCTAAGCCCCCTATTGGCAGAAATTTGTATGACCATTTTGGAAAGAACAAACTTTCCAAAAAACATCTCTTTCTGGTATAGATATGCTAACTACATCCTCGATTGTTTTACAGGTAATGAAACAGAATTAGAAGATACAGTAATACATCTCAACAGAATACACAACAAAATGAAATAGAAAAAGGGTACATAATAAAAAAAATTTCTTAGATATGACCATTAAAAAAAAACAATAGTTTTTCCTTTGACATTTACAGAAAAACTACTTTCACTGACTCCACTATCCCACACACGAACATGACATATAAAACTGGACTGATCATGCATACCTCCCCTTAGAATAAAAATGACGCCACCATGCTCCGTGCCATTACGTGCAAATAATTGCTTTGGCAACAATGAATTCCCTAAGTTTTCATGATATTGGTGAAAGTGTATTTTTGACATTGACTGAATACTTTTCATTTCGACAAAAATTTATTTTTGATTTTGATGTTTTATGGATTTTATCATATTTTAGGTAACGTTTTACTAAAAATTTCAAACAGGAACGTGAATTTTAATGTTTTTTTTGGTATTTTAAAAAATATGATTCTTCATCGTAAGACGTGCAAATACCTCATCTGGTACATTGGAATTTATTTAATTGCTAAGTTATAAAGCATTCAATAATAATTATATAAAATTTTACCTTAGAATCAAATTGTAAATCTAAGGGTAACAAGTTTAATCTTATGGATATGATGTATGATAATTTTTAAATGCTATCAATATTTTACTTTTCTAAGAGAAAAGAATCTTCAAATTCAAGGGCTGAAGCAAATTGGTCATGATCATAATTCTTTTATACACCAGATGAGTAACTCTGTTCAGAGCATTTTTCTGGAAATAGTTTTATACAAGAAGATAAGCAAAAAGTTTGTGCTGTGCTTCTTACAAATAAACTGCCTGGAAAAAACTACGAAGCACTATTTGATGTAAACATCTTGAAGTAACTAAACTTGTACTTAATAACATACACTGGCTCTACAAAAAAAAGTCCTGAATTAGGTGTGCATTAACCAACAACAATATCGTTTTACCATAAAGTTAATGTTCCACTGACATAAAGCTGGACATCGAAACTGGTATGGTGTTAAAATTTAAAATGATTATACGTTTAAAAACCAATATGCCATATTAAAAAAGAAATAAATGTTTGCATATAATATGAAATTTTTCAATATTATTAAGCATGTTTGGAAATTACATAAATTTTACTTTTATGTATTTGTTTTGTCTAAAAATAAAATAATAACCTTGTGTTTGAATATGTTATTAATTAATAAAACAAAAATTATTGATTTTAGCTCAGATAGGAAATTTGTTCATGAAAATCCTTTGTCAAAGTAGTGAGAAGCTGCGATTGATTACCATTTCAAAAATTCCACTCTACGAAAGGTCAATTCCAGATCCTTAAACAGTTAAGTAAATGGAAAGTTTGACTTAGTGTAAAAATTTAAAGTTGCTAGTAAATCTTTATGTATATATTTAGATTAAAAATGATTTTATTCAGGTAAGAATTCTCTTGTATTTACAAGCTTTTTTATATTTAAAGTGTCTTAATAAATATTGTTTTGTTTACAATTAAATATAAACTGCTTTAACACTATCTCCTTTGGAGTTTAATTTTTTTTTTATAAAAATGGTTTAGTACATAATGTTACTTTACTTCCTTTAAATTAAAGCTCCGTTATTATGAAGGAAATGTCAACATTATTATGAATGTTGTTACCCCAATATAAATACCTAACATATCAGTTCCCTAAAAGCATCGAGGAGAAAATAATTTTAATAAAGACCTAATCGAAGCTATTTTTAAATGATGAAACTGTCTTACTTTGTAATAGATTATGTGGATATTTCGATACCTTACATTAAACTATACTATATTAATTCATGATATAAAATTTTTAAAAATAAATGCCTTAATACTTTTTTTCGTTAACTTTTTATACTCTACGTCCGATTAAGGATGTTTCTAAAACAGATATTTAAAAAAAATTGTTTTTGGCGCATATTTCACATTTTAGCCATTTTGCAAAATAACAGTTTTATTGTAAAAAATAAAATATGTAAACAGTCATAGAATTTATAAGAACTGACATTTCATGCATGTTATCTAAAAATAATAAAATTGTTACATATTTACGCTGTTCCAAAGAATATAAACAAATTTGCTTTATTGGAATTGCTTTAAACAGAAAAATTATAATTTTGAAGAAACTAAAAGTAGAAATTCAAAGTGCAGTGTACAGTGTTTTACAGAAACAATTATCCTGGTCTTTTTTATTGAATATACTCAACCTGTCAAGTAAAACAAGGAAGAGCGATTTATTGTTTTAGATATAGATAAAGAGATAGTTGTTGTCTAAACCTGTTAGTTAGAATAATACAATTGACATTCATACATGACACATTCACACCAATGTAAGAAACTAGCAGTCTCTTCAATGTTGCTATACAAATCATTGCACCTAATGGCAACCAATAAGGGGGGGGGGTCAAAAATTAATTTCATGAGCAGTCCAGTTTTATATGTCAAGTTCGTGATCCCACATCACTCAATACATCCGGCGTCACATAAACTTGCAACATGCAAGTCTATGATACACAGAGCATTGATTTTTCCTTTAACAGATAAGAAAAAAGAACTTATTACAATAAAACAAATAGCATTAAACAATGGTTATAGTGAAGTCCAAATGAAAAATTTAATAAATAAAAAAACAAAAACAAAATACATTTAACCGAATATGCCCACCCAACATAAATAAAAATAACACTAACTACACCACCCTTATGTATTTTGGACCTATGTTAGATAGAATGGCTAATGTCTTAAAAAAAACAAAATTTAAAAATTGCATTCACATCAACTATCACACATGTTTTATGCCAAAGACAAAATTTCCTCTCTACATAGTCAGGAGTCTATAGACTAAATTGTTCGTGTTGCAATAGTTGTTACATCGGACAAACGGGGAGAAATTTCCATACAAGATTTAAACAATACAAAACTGCATTTTTACTAAAAAGACCTTATTCAAATTTTGTCAACTAACAGGCCACAGTTTCCCAGATGTTAATAATAATCAAATTTTGCATACCGTACCAAAAGTAAAAAATTTAATTTCTTAGAGGCTAAAGAAAATTATAAGTGCAATAAGACCAGTACAATTAACCTTCTTAATGAACAAAGAGACCTACGTAATTCTTCGTTGTTCGATGTTGTTTGTTCTTCATGAACAAAAAGAAATCAATGGATACCAAATCAGGGAGATAAGCCGAATGACCACACAATTCCACGTTTTGAGTGTTTAAAAGTAAATTGTGCCAATGCCGATGTCGATGTTTGTGAGCTCGTTTGGTGGTGAATGATGCGTCTTATAATGTGACAAATTATTTTATATTTGTGAGTCCATCAAAAAAAAAAGTTGTATTTTATTTTTTGTAAGGGACAGCCCATTTAATTAATTTCAAAAAATCGATTTTCTTAAATAAGTTCATAAATGTTCTCAGAAAATTTCATAAAACTTGAGAGCAACGTGCTTCGCCTCTCCCATGCGTGGACGACCTTGATCGTTTCTGAACCACCGCAGCTCTGAAACCTCCAGGGAGTCCAGAATCCAGCGAAGATATGTTAGATCACAAGAAAATGTGCTTTATGAACTGGCAAAATGCATCGTTGATTTTTCATAAAAAAACTTTAAACGCGATTTCTCGAAACAACGTTTTTACGTGCGGTGTTAAGGAATTTTGAAAATCCATTAGACCGATCCCCTACAAATTTTAACCACGCTTTCTAGACATGTATGGCTATGTTTCGTAGTAAAACGAAGACAAAAATTCATATGTACTATTTTTTCCGGCATAAAATATACAAAAGAAGATCTCCGTTCTTGCAATTTTTTTTAAAAATATTCACCGTTTCGTTATTTTTGCACGAAAATTCATAATTTCAATACAGTTCATAGCCATACTGATTATGAAACAATTTTACTTTTTTTGTTTGAGATGAAGCAGCATCGACCCCCAATGTCAGCGATTTATTTTTTTCTGACACTCCATATTAAAGTACAATTTTTTTTATAAAACTAATACAAGAGCAATAAAAAAAATTGCTTTATATAATTTAATAGAGTATTAATATACCCCAAAAAAAATCACTGAAACGATCTTTTTTATTTTCTGCTTTTTAGTCTTTACTTTAAAATCGATTGCAAAATTTGTTCCAAAGACACAAAAATCGATTGCAATTTTTGTACCGAACACACAAATAAATAAACAGACATACACGAAAGTGAGTTATTATGGCACTGTTATTCAATTCTAACCTATGTTTAAAGTTTCAAGTCTCTAGCTCATCGAAAACTCGGATATATATGTTCTAAAATTGCCTAAAATTTAATTTAATGATTTCGATTACTTGTCTCTTGAACGAGATCGAAGCAACAAACACAGCTATTCTCCTTTCCAAGCCACTAATGCATATTGATTTTCTTGCAGAGTAGCTAAAACACATTCGATATCTAATGAGCTCGTAAATAAAACTAATCACATAATTTATGTAAACTAGGAAATGTACTCTGTGCAACTCGTGTCAACGAAGGTGTCTCCGGTTACGTTATCTTTCCGCCGCATTCCGACGTCATCGGGTTCTTGTAGCTGTCAGCTTTGTCTTACTTCGTCTCTTTTGCACTTGCTCTCCGTCATTCTGTGCTATTTCAAGTGGAAGATAATATGATTAATTCACTAGTTTAAAATATTTAATTCCAAAAGGTGGAATGAAGAAAAAAATTTTCGTATGTTTGATTATTTTTGTAAGTATAATAGAGGAAAAATTCTTTTGAAACTATCAAATTATAACATAGTAAATCAGGAGCAAAAAATAATCTCCAAAAATACTTTATTTCAAAGCAGTCCTTAAACCAAAGGTTTTTTTTTGTTAAAATGCAAATATTTTCTATTTATGAAAAACGTAAAAATGAAAGTGTTAAAGCACATACCTCAATATTTTTTCGTATAGAACAGTCTAACATTATTTTTATTTTGTTTTATTATATGTATTGTGCTTATTTTCCGATTTAGGGTGATATCCGCGGCAGAGAACACCTCAAAACTTAATCATCCTCAAAGTTTAACCCAAGAAAATGGATTTTTGAATATTGAGATTCAAGTTGTTATTTGTCAATAAAACAGTTTGGGAATTATTCCTTATAAAAAAGTGAAGATGTCGGATGACGGGGTTATCTCTACTTTCTATTTTCAAAAAACTTTATTTTTGTTTCTAATTCGAACTCACCGATATCTATGATTTTTGATTTTAAAGTGTATTTACGGGATGGAAATCACTCTCAAAGTTTACTACCGAAAATATATTTTTAGATATATATCGGATTAAAGTTTTTATTTCTCAATGAAACGAATAGGAAATTGTTCCTTATAAAACCCTTACTCATTATTTTCTTATAATCCAGTCAAAATTGACATTTAACTTCGCAAAAATTCGTATGGAATTGAAAATTAGTATAGGTTTAAGTACACTATTAAGAATAAAATACCAAAGTCCCCACCGATCCTACGTCTGCTAAAAACTTCACTCGTGGTTTCTCAAACAGTAAGTGCTATCGTAAAAATACGTTAGACAGTTGTAGACCATGCCAATTCTCTATAAAAGCTGTTCTAATACTTTCTAGAAATTACCATTCCTGATATATCGCGATTTTAAACATCTAAAATATTAATATGCACTCATGCATCCTATATACGTCATCGGACGTTTAATATAAGTATTGCAAGTATGATTAGTGTGACTCACGCTAAAATACTTACAAATTATATGATTCTGAATGGATATACACTGTGTCCTTAATTCCTTTCGCCCGTATAACCTTTTGAAAACCTGGGGAAGTTCAAGTACAAACAAAAATATATTCATCGGAAGGTTTGTCTGTATATCCAAAAGGTCAAGCTTATGTTTTATTTTTATATGCAATAATTGGCTGCTGTACTACATCAGCAATTTTCAAAAGGGGTAAAACAACAGTACTTAACTTTTTTTACTATATATAGAGCTCCAAAAAAATTGATTGTCTAGATATTTAAGTATTGTAAAAATTACACGATTAAATAAAAGAGTACTTGTGTTCCTCCAACATCGGCTTCTGCTTATCAACACTTATATCGTGTTCATCTTCAAGTTCAAGCGGGGCTAGGTAATCAACTGGACGCAGAAGGCTGGGGTTGGAGATTAATAAATAACAGCTTGGAGCCAATTCAAACTTCCACTTGCTTCAGAAAAGGTTCTTACCACTATTTTTACAATTGTAAAGAAGAGTTCTAGTAAAGTTTGTGGTTGTAAATATGACGGATTATTTTGTTCACCAGTACGTACCAATTATCAAGGCCAGTCTTGCTCCAATGTTGAATCAAATACAACAGAGGAGGATTGTTATGGTGTCAATGAGGGGACCAATGATGAATCTTTCTTCTTAGAACAATCTACAGATCCAGCAAGAAGAGGAAAAAGAGAGCGAAGATGAAGACATTACGGTTGAAGTAGCATTTGAATATGATCACTTAGACTAAAATTTCCTCGAAGTCAACAATAATTCATTTCACTTTTTTTGTTACCAATAATACCAGTTTTATCATCAATAGGATACTATCTAATAAAACTTAATCACAATAGATATGGGTGAAATAAATTTCATCTTGTTTTCTTGATAAATAATAATTTGAATCCGAGTTATATTTAAAAATCAATTTTCGGGGGTAAACATTAAAGGAGATTTTCATCCCTTAAATATACTTAAGAGCAGATAAAAAATATGGGTATCTATTATTTTTGCATGCACTACGATATAATTAAAAATCATTGAAATCGGTGAGTTTGGATTTCTGCTCTTGATACCATTTTTATCTATTGTTGACAAATGTACCTAATACTTCTTAAAATCTATTGCTCCTAACTAAAAATTAATTTTCCCTCCTAGAAATTTACAATCTTTTAGAATAGATCTCACCATTAAAATAAAAATTTGAAATATGGCACCCTTCCAGTTTATTCGGCATTTGGTAACTTTCTTTAACATTCATAATTAATTTTGAATAGGTAAACTATCCAGTCTAAAAAATATTGTTTTTGATAGTATCCTAAAATAAATAAATTGACTACGGTATAATTAATGAATGTAAATTGCATTACATACAGTTTGTCCTACTTACTTCGGAAAAACATTAATCTATTTCCCATGGTTACTGTCTCAATATAATTAAATTGTAAACTAATAATAAAGTTTCTAATCTAGTTTAGAAGAAAACAATTAGTGTCTAGGTCTAACACAACTTTCAGAGTATAAAATAATTTTATTTTTTTTTTAGTTTTCATTTACAGACTGTTCAAAATTATATAATTGAACTAACAACATTTTTCGGAAAACATAGTTTAAAATATCAAATCACAAATATAGATAGAAATATCCTATTTTGTATGATTCTGTTAATGTAGGTCATATATGTCACCATCGCCAGATAATAATTTTTATACTGGTATAATTCTGCTTAATTTATGTTTAAATATTACAGAAAAAGTAAGATAATTCCCGTCTTATTAATATATTCGATACTTAAATAATAATCTCGTAATACATGTGACTAGATGATGTAGAGGTCACACCTATGTACAGGGTGAGTCAACGATTGGATGAAGTAAGTTTGTGCCTTTTCGGTGAAATTTACAAAGAAACTATATTTATTGTTTGATACAGTTTATTTTTACGCAGATTTTAAAAATATTTAGGACTCTACAGGGTGAGCCAAAAAAATAGGACAGCATAAAGTTGTATTTTTTTAAATAGAATACCCTATATACGAATCGTATTTTCGATTTAGCTTATAATTTTAAATATTTTTTATTAAGAGTTTACTATAACAAAACTTTATAGTTTCTGAGATAATTAAGTTTAAAGAAAAAAGTCACATCTTCAAGCATCAATTCAATCCTAAATAACGTTTTCAATTTTGTGACAAATATATTCAAATTTGGAATTTAGCAAGGCCAAGGACAAGTTAACATAATTTTTACCTAATATTTGCAATAAAAGCTACAGGGTGTTGAACACATCGGCTCAAATTTGAACAAGTTTAAATGAATAAATATCTTTTTTTTTTAATGGTACACCCTGTATATTTTCATGTTATTTAATAGAGTAATAAAAACCCTAAAAGTTTTGTTCAATATATCCTATACCTATTTATAATAGTTTTTGAGATATTTCAGTTTTTCTTATTTTCCATACTTTTTTACAGAAATAGTCTTCATTATCATAGTAGCCATGGCAAAAACAATGTAAAAGAACATTTTTCTGTGTGTCAAATTTATAACCGCAGTCGCTTCTTTTGGTTTTTATGTAGTGTAGTTTTTTTTTTTTTGCATTCATCTTATATTGTAAAATGAATTTTCCAAAGAATGAGTTAATAAATATGATTTATACAATAGGAGAGGCTCAAAAAAATTGCCTTCTTGCTCAAAGAATTTACAAAATGAAGTATCCTGATCGACGCCAGCCTAATTCCCATACTTTTCAAAACTTAATGCAAAGATTTGATTCTTCTGGTACTGTTGATTATCCAAAACGTAAAGTGGTCAACAAACCAGTAACTAATAAAGAAAAAGAACTACAAGTATTGTTAAATGTTCAGGGAAATCCTTATATTGGTAGCCGTCAGTTAGCAGCATTATGTGAAACATCACAATCCACCGCTAATCGTACTACCAAGAAATATAGGTATCACCCATATCACCTGGAATTACACCAAGAATTGCATGGACAGGATTTTGAAAGTCGTGTAAACTTTTGTCGTACAATAAATGCGGAGATTCAATTAAATCCAAATTTATTATGCAAGGTAATGTTTAGTGATGAAGCTACTTTTAGAAGTAACGGTGCCGTAAATAGACGCAACATGCATTATTATGCCACAGAAAACCCATTTTGGATTAGAGAGGTGCAACATCAAAACCACTGGTCATTAAATGTTTGGTGTGGTATTCATCATAATCGAATTATTGGACCCCACTTTTTTAATGAACCACTAAATGGCCATAGTTACCTGAACTTTCTACAAGAAGAACTACCCCAACTGCTTCAAGGTCTCGATAGGGATGAGCTCGACAGTATGTGGTTCCAGCACGATGGTGCGCCTCCGCATTACCATCGTGAAGTTCGTGCGTTTTTGGACCAACGATATCCGCAAAAATGGATTGGATGTGGGGGTTTCATTGAGTGGCCACCAAGGTCTTGCGACATCACCCCATTAGATTTCTTCCTATGGGGTTATATTAAAAATAAGGTGTATGTTAATCCACCAACAACAGTATATGCGAAACAGGATTAGGGATACCTGTAGAACAATAACGCCACTAATTTTGTCCAGGATCCGAAAAAATCTGCAAAAAAGACTAAATTTGTGCATTGCATAAGAGGGTCGTTTATTCGAACACTTATTAAAAAAAAATAATTAATCTCAGTATTTAATAGGTAATTTTTTTGTTTCAATTTAGTATAAAAGTAAATATGTATTTGCCTTGTCGTTATTGTTGTGTTAATTTTTTCACATTATGTTTAATTAAACTATTGCCGTTGTAATATAACGAATAATGTATTTCATCATATTTAACCACATTCTGTTTGTTTCTGTAGTTTCTTTTTATTATTTTACATGGCTACTATGATAATGAAGACTATTTCTGTAAAAAAGTATGGAAAATAAGAAAAACTGAAATATCTCAAAAACTATTATAAATAGGTATAGGATATATTGAACAAAACTTTTAGGGTTTTTATTACTCTATTAAATAACATGAAAATATACAGGGTGTACCATTTAAAAAAAAGATATTTATTCATTTAAACTTGTTCAAATTTGAGCCGATGTGTTCAACACCCTGTAGCTTTTATTGCAAATATTAGGTAAAAATTATGTTAACTTGTCCTTGGCCTTGCTAAATTCCAAATTTGAATATATTTGTAACAAAATTGAAAACGTTATTTAGGATTGAATTGATGCTTGAAAATGTGACTTTTTTTCTTTAAACTTAATTATCTCAGAAACTATAAAGTTTTGTTATAGTAAACCATTAATAAAAAAGATTTAAAATTATAAGCTAAATCGAAAATATGATTCGTATATAGGGTGTTCTATTTAAAAAAATACAACTTTATGCTGTCCTAGTTTTTTGGCTCACCCTGTAGAGTCCTAAATATTTTTAAAATCTGCGTAAAAATAAACTGTATCAAACAATAAATATAGTTTCTTTGTAAATTTCACCGAAAAGGCACAAACTTACTTCATCCAATCGTTGACTCACCCTGTACATACATGTTAAAAGCATTTCGACAAATGATCTTTAGTATTTAAGAATGGGCAATCAAAATCAAAAATTCACTTCTAATTGACAATATGACCGATTAGTATGCTATAGAATCTTGTTCGAGTGTTGGCTCTGGCATTTTTTCTATTTTCTTTTTAACAACGATTAATGTGTGGAACGACACTTAGCATAAAAACTAACTATTCTTTGCACCATGGTTTGTTGAATAAAGACAAAGTAAGTTCGGGGTTGAATCATTGATGTGAAGATGCTTCATTAAAAAAGTATATGCTTGGAGCTGCGATAGCTACTGTGCTTGCTACACTGATAGAAAATTAAGTGAATGCAGAGAATTCGTTTATAGATAATGTTGTATTTTTAGTGCTTGTTTATCTGATGGATCTGAGCTCTAATTTATAAAAAAGTCAGGTCTTGTTAAGTGGGCATGAATTTACTACGACTGTCGATAGTTGATTAATTAAGATGGCTCCCAACAAGGAATGATGCCTTGTTTATGATCGATTATGATTATTTCAGTTTTAATGAATTCATCGAATTAATTATTATAACACAATGAAATTGACTGTCAATTTTGACAGAAAATTCGCTACAATCGCATCTTATTTGTTAAAGGGTCAGTTTACATTGAAATCATTTAAAAGCCTAGCCCAGCGATGCATACGTGTAAAGCCAACAATGCAAAGGATCTATCAGAATATCCAGCACTACAGTTCGCTTGAGACCTAACACCAAAATAAACGTCGGGTAAGCTAAGCTTAAGTTACTGTTAAACCTAGGTTAATCATTTGTCAAATTTTGATAATTTAGACCAGTACTTCACTTTTTTTCTGGAAATCATCAAATACTTAATTTAAGGCCTTTTAAGGAATTTAAAAAGAACTATATTTTCTCTAGTATTTCATGTGTAGTCATGGCAAGCACAGGAAATTCATCACACCATTTTTAAGCAAAAATATTCTAAGTATGATAACTTCACATAAAAAGTATAAAACACGAATAAAAACAACATGACTAAACATACACATTAAAGTTAGATTCAATCCAATAGAAATCCACGTTGAAATTTGCTTATGGCGGGAACGCATTTTATGGCACCTGGTTAAGATGAAACAATTTTATTTTCACTTTCACTTTTTCTCTCAGTGTAATACAGCGGGTGATAAGACAAGTAAGGTCACGAAAAGTTGATTTTGGCAGAAACGCCTTTTGTATCTGTAAGATGAAATCATCTGTAACAATAGGTGGCAATAAAGTTATTTACATTAATTCGGAAAAAATTCCGTTTTGGTCGTATTATTTTGAGTACTCGATTTTGTCAAGCCTATATTTTCCTTGTTTTTTTTTTTTTGCAGGATTTGTTCTAAAATCAAAGGGTATCCAAAACAAGGTCTATAATTTCTGATTATGTAAATAATTTTAGCTTAAAACTTTATTTTTGTTATTTTCTATGTTTCTTTTAAACTGGCTTCCTTTCCGTCGGTTTTAAGAACAAAAACATGTTTTAGTACTGTACTATATTTTTTCTCTAAAGCAATACTTTACTGAGAAACCACTAAAATGCTCCTTCATTTTTATAAAATATTATTAATACGAAAATCATTTCTTAGAAAGAGATTGAAAACTGAATAAGGTTAGTCGCTGAGCACTGGTAAAAATCCATAAAAATCTGGTCAAAATTGATAATTTTTAAACCTATTAGTTACGTCGTAAAACAATAAAAAATTAGTCAGTGATAATCAAATCGTTTATACCCGTTTTTGTAAATTCTGATTGCTGCTGAATGGTCTCTACGAACAGGTTCAGAAAATCACAAAATAAATGGTAGATGGATGAAGCTAGTAAAGCAAATGATACCAATTACATTACTTTCTCTACTTATCGTAATCTTTGGTGGTCAAATCGAAGTTTGATTGCACATACTAACAAGGTTCTGTTGTTGGACAGTTGGGCATTATTTCCGAAATGATTTGCTGCATAGAATCCGAAACCGAGGTTTGAATTGGCCGATCACGTAAGAATTTTGAGATATTTGAGGTTATGTCCCAGAAAAATGTTTATTTTGGCTACTTTTTCGAACTGCATCATTTACTCTTACCCTTCAAAGTAAGATACTGGTCAGCTGCGATTTTTTATCACAAATTTACGACAATTTTGTTATGAAATATATCCTAATAACGTCATGAACATTCACTTTAACCCTTTGAGGCAAAACGTCATGAACATTTACTTTAACCCTTTGAGGCAAACACGTTTCTACTATACACTTGTACTTGGTGACTTGTGGGGACGCTGAATACAAATAAGAAGTCAGAAAAATAAAATTTTCTTTTCCAAGACGTCGGATTTAAAATGGCGCATCCAAACTTACAAAAATGATATTGGTATCTAAAAATTTTTATTTGAGTGCTTTCGAAGTCGCTGAATATGAATATTAGGCCAGCAAATAGATATTTTTGTTTTTTAGATGGTGGATTCAAAATGGCAGATAGAAATTTGCAAAAAACAATATATGTCTCTAAAAACCTACTAACCTGTTCTTAAAATGACTATAACTTTGCAAGAAAAAACGGTAGGTGACCGCTCAATAGCTTATTTTGAAAGGTAATAGTAGTATTAAATGATGTAACTTGAAAAAAAAAAAGAAATTTTATGCATCCTGCACATAACCCCAAAAGTAACCAAAAAAAACCTTTTTCGAGTATATAACCTCAAATATCTCAAAATTCTGATCTGAGATTCGGATTCTACTCAGCAAATTACTTCGAAAATGACTTTCGCAACAACAATCATGACCTCATTTTGTGTAGACCTGTCTTATTAATGCATTTTTATTTAAAAAGAACCTTTTACTCTGATGGAAAAATGGTAAATACTGTCACTGATACAAACTCTACAAAAGGATTTCAATATTATCCAATATTGCGTCTAAATGGAAGTAAGTCTATTATAATTAGGTTACTGATATATATATATATATATATATATATATATATATATATATATATATATATATATATATATATATATATATATATATATATTTAGCTATTTGGAGATAACAAGCAAGGGAATCTGAAAATATAAGGGGGAAAAAAATGATCCATAAATAGTTATTTTTGGAATTGGTTTTATTACTCTCTTGGCCACAGGTGGAATGCTGTTCAAGTCTTTAGAAAGGATTATCTACTAAAATTTTAAAGGCTAGTTATATTCAAAGACAAATTTTCGCCACATCGTTGGATAATTAGTTTAAGGAGATTACCACCGAAAAGTGTTTCTAAACCTTTATCATCAGAAGAATTAAGTCTTATTTGAGAAACCGATGCTGAGTTTGATTATCACTTAGATGTTTTATTTTTCGTTTTTCTATATTAAAGTTATTTATTTCTAAAAATCATTTTAACCTGTATATTTGCTACCTTATTTAATTTGCCGAAAAGGTAAAAAATAAAAAATAATCATACCTATAAATTTGTCCAGGTTTTTGGTTATTTATATTTCATTTCCTTATCACTTCGCATTACTTCCCGTAATCTCCGCGCGTCTATCCTTTACACATTGTTATTGACTTTGTTATAAATATAAATTTATTATTTTGGTTATGACACTTTATCATTTAAATGTAATACGCATCAAATAAAATTTCCAAAAATTAAAATTCCAATAAGAAACAAAGAAATATTTTACGAATGTGAAATTAATTTAATAAGCTATCGTTTTTCTTCTCCTTCAAGTCGTTTAAAGGGAAAAAGAAGCTCCACTACTCCGATGTACACATAGATGTCGTTTGTTGATATTTTTTTAGTATGACATTGAAAATATCTGCAGGATTAACATTCTGCCGACATTTCTCAGAATTTAATTTAAGTGGAGAGTTATTTCTTATGATTTTTGTTCTTGGTTCGTTATAGTTTCACTGATGAAATCATTAGGTGATCGAAACGTCTATAGAGAGGCAACCGAAGCGGAATTCGCAGGAAATTGTCTGTATATCCTTTTTCCTTTACATGACTAGTAGGAAGGTAAAAAATAACTACGATACGAATTCAATATATTTTTTTAAATAACATCAAATTCGAAAAAAGAGGCTCAATAAAATTTGGAATTATAGAAAAACCTACAAAGAAATTATTAAAATTGCGTAACGACAAGAAAGCATAAAAAAGGGTTACATTTCTATGACAGTGACAAAATTGTGTATTGTTGTTAAGTATAGGTAACTTCACCGATATAAGTAGAAATTATATTTTTAAAATTTCACAGCCAGATTCACTAAAAAGGTTTAAAACTTGGGCCCGATCTAATTGCCATGGAAGTTAGATCTTCTAGTCGAACAGTTTTATTCTGCTTATGATGGCTGTATTCTTTGGAGTAATTATCAAATGATCAAAGTGAAAAAAAGTTAAACCGACCACTTCATTTTCTTTTAAATATGTATCTACCTGTCATTATGTCGAAGTGATCATGATTGCTTCAAGTGATAGAACTGAAAGAATAGCCCGAATATTGTCATAATTTGAATTACATATGTCAACAAATAAACGTTTGTACAGGGATATTGAGAATAAAAACCTAGCGATAAATCCTTGAAATATTAAGTTATGTCCCGAAAATAAACAAAATTCTATTTTTTGCCCGTTTAGTAATAAAAGATAACTATTTTTTATTCTTGTATTTTTAAGGTTTAAAACTTGCTTGGCTTATTGTTGCTTTTGTCAGTTTAAAACCTCAATTGTCAATTTAGACCAGTGTCAAAGTTAGACCATGTAAGTGATTTAAGGGGATTAAGTTTTTTACAAGCGTCTAAAGTAGGGTGTTAAAACTTGAAAATTCACTTACATTCAGGGTAGCTCAATAGTGTGACAAAGTACTCTATCTGCTTTATTTTTCAGAAATTTGGAAAAATGTTTCAATAAAATTTGTATAATATCAAAATTTTTCCAATCTAAAAATATTTTCAATTATACATGGTATTTCATCACAGCGTGGCGCTAAGAAAAAGTTTTTTTTAACGGGATACTCTGTATATCTTTGCATATTTGAATTCCCTCAAGAACCATTCATATGATAGCAAATCTGGTTTTGAATTTTATTGCGAAGTTGCCAACTTTTCCATAAAATGCACAAAATTTTGAAAAAAAAAACATAGTCCTGTATAATATAGTATATTTTTCAATCTACCGCTATTATAGTAAACAAAATTGACACTGAGAAAGATAAATGTACTATTAAAGATCTAATATAGCACCTAAGCAATTATCTCATACATGGTGTTTGCCAAGATTTTGCCCATTTCATGAAAAGTAAATTAATTTTTCTTTGATTTTTTAAATGGAACCACTCTATTTAACTACTTTATTATGTAGAGCTGTTTCTTTATCATTTTTCTTAAATTAATTTTTCCGATATATTCATTTCTATTAATTGTATATCTTTACTTGATGTAGACTAATTTTTAGATTTGTTCTTTAACGATTTGTTTTCGGTATAAGTAAATAAACAAACTTGTTTTTTTAAATGATTTGCATTTTCATTTACAATAACAATAATAGCAACAATATAAGTTTTAACATATTTTTGAGCGAACAATTAATATAATCCTGGATTTATTACAGTATTAGAATGACATCGATTATTAACTTTTAAAACTTAAATATTTCATAGAAACTTTTGCCTGCATAACTTTGCATCAGTACTCTTTACTAGTGACAGATAAATGATAAATATTATTTTAACGTTTACTTCTTTCGTTTAATACTCATGGTTCACTAGATATTAATAGGTTAACGTATTTTTGTATACAATTAATAAAAATGAATACAAGAAACTAGCACTGACAGCTATTCGCTCAGTGTAAAGTCACGGAAAGGGGAGCAAAAGCGATACTAGCGTTAGCTACTGATAATTCGAGTACTTTGGGGCGATATTATCTACTTTTGACGTATCAAATACACGTGTCAATTTTATTTTTTTAAACAATTAAAACCAATATAATGAACGAGCGAAGTTGCTGTGTTGTAAATTATGAAAATGCTAAAAAAAAACAGTGTAAATCTGATATATGTCCAGCAGCAAAATGGAAATTAAATCAAAGAAATAAATGGATAAAGTTAAGAACGCTGGTATATCACGTATTAGAAGTTCCGATGTAAAGTCGTATTTTAGGTAATAACAGAGCAATATATAATAATTTTTATCCCAAGTTATTATTTATGTACGTACTGATTATACTTACTTTTTTTTTTACCTGAAGTAATAAAATATTAAATAATAATAAATTAATCTTTTCATCTCTTTTAAAAAAACATGTACTTTTACTAACACCAAAAAATATAATTTAAATTTAATATTATACTGTCAATATACGCAAATATCGCCGTTTAGTTCATGCATTCGTTGGCGCTGCTGTCACGCACGGAGCCAACAGGAGGAGAAAACTGATAGAAAAAGAATAACCCTACATGATAAAGTAGTTATGTACAGGGTGTGAAAAATTAATTTATATTTCATGAAATGGGCAAAATTTTGGCAATCACCATTAATGTGATAATGGCTTAGGCGCTATATTAGACCTTTATTTTTATCTTTCTCAATGTTATATATTGTATACTATAAGTGCTGTGGATTGAAAGATATAGTAGATTAAAGAGGACCATTTTGTTTAAAAATTTGGTGTCTTTTTTGAAAAACTTGGAACTTCGCAAGAAAATTCAAAACCAGATATGTGACCATTATGGGTAGATAGTGCATATATGCAAAGATATACATTTTTTTCAAATTTTAAAAAAACAAGGGAGATAGGGTATTTTGTCACACTATTGCGCTATCCTGTATAGGATTATAGTAAAAAATCATCTTCTTCACATACTAAATGCCAATATGTAATAAAACAGCATGCGCTTTGAGATTAAATGACGAATAATTTTTTCTTAAACGATTGCAATTTATTTAGTTTATATATAGTAAAACTATAAACCATAATAAAATATTATTTAGTTTTTCATAAAATGTAACGTTTTTTTAACCAAGTCTCGATAAAAGCAAAATGATACTTATTAATCCTAACTCTTCCCATCACCATCCTATTAAAAACCTATGGTTTGATCATACCAGTAGATTTAAACAACAAGTTTGTTTGGCAATTATTTATGGTCGGTGGTGGACGGTTTTTTTTGATATTTGGGAAACTCAAATAATTTTATTTAATTTTGCTTTAAGCTCTTTTGCTTGTTATGATTACTTTGAGAATTTTTAAGTGTTAAAAATTATTACCAATACGAAGTTTATAATTAATTTTAACAAAAATGGGATTAAAAAAGTTATTTTTTTTTGGTAAACATTGTTAAATATTATTTACGTATTAAAAGTTACGTAATAATTTTGGCAACCAGAAACTCATACTTTTACTTGATTGCCCGGCTATTTTATTCTCCAGTTGACGTACCGATTAACCTATTATACTAGTTTAAATGCAATTAGAAAAGGATAGCATATCATCGACGTGTGGATCAAGAAATAAAGAACGCTCACTATTTATCAACACTTTTCCAAATATAAATGAAAATATTATCACATTATTCACCAATCACACAACGGACTCTAGTTCTGACGATATGCTAATTCTACGGGGAAAGTCGTTAGAACTACGAATACAGTTTATAAAAATTAAAATGAAAGTAAATCGCTATTTTCGCACATGCACTGTCTCCAGAGCTCATTAGAAATTTCGTGTAGTGTCTGAGAAGCAAAAGAGTACACCTTTTGTGCCGAAATAAATTTTTAGTCTACTACATAATTTAGTTTGATAGCATATAGCAAAATGTTAAATAAAATCCCACTAATATGTAAACAAACATGTTTTTAAAGTTCCTTGTTTATGTTTATAGTCATAAAAGCTAAATATATTTTTTTATCATAAAGATATTGCAAGATATCTAATAATTCAGATAAACATAAATGTTTGATATTTTTATTTTAACAGATTCGCAAAAAGAAATTAAAATAACTTTTAAAATTAGCCCCGGGCAGCCAACTGTGACCATATAACTAACCAAGACGAATTAACTGATTAACTCAACACAATGGCATAAATAAACATACTATTGTGAGACGTTATCACAAGCCCAGGGGCTATTTTTAGAATTCTTAGTTTGATTGTCATTTCTTTGAACGGTATTTTATTCATTATACTTGATCCGGGTATAAGTATACTAGGTAATTTTTTCATAAGAATTTCCTCCGGTTCGGCGCAATCACCGAGCCGGTGTGAAGGTTTTGGTACAAATGCTGTTTTTCGTCGGACACATATCCGATACAAGCGTCTAAGTAAGTTCCAATCAATATCGATTGCAAAGCTTCGGGCATGCGCGGAGCTTCATTTGACAGCTGACCTGTTAGTCTTTGTGGTTTTGCTTAATTTTGTGTACGCTGTATATTCAGTAAACTGTGCTGTGTTGGTAATAACTAATAGTTGACATATTTTTTAATAGATAACGCCTTTGATGTAAGCAGTAGTCAAGTAACTGAATTTTTTGTGCTAAACAACTTTAAGCTTGTAATAAGAAACCCCAGTTTTGGGGAATGTAAGATGAATTTTTTAAAATATTTGAATTTAAGGGCTCACGTGAAACGGAAACGTCTGAGTAAGTATTTTATGTTTTATTCTTGAAAATATAATACTGAGAGCCGTAAAATAATCCTGAATATATGAAAGTAGTGCCAATTTTGTAAACTTGGCTAATTTAAGGGTTATCGTAAAATAAAAATGAATTCTTTCGAACACATATTTTATACATTTTTCAGAGAAGTTGGAAGAACTAGCACAAGTGAAGCTTTTGAATGATTCCCAATGGACTTAAAATTGTTTGAGGTAAAGTTTTCGAGAGACTTATTGTTATCTATAAAGAGACGGTCTTGCACCAAACTGAATATTTTAAAGCATAGATATAAATAAATTCAGTGGATATTTTGATTAAAATTTTGTATTTAAATCTAATATAATAGGGTGAACCGTGCCATCAAACATTTTAGATAGTTGAAGGTCAGGAGTGGTTGGAAATATTAAGAATGGCAAAACATCCTGTAGGTACCTTAGAGGCTTTTATTAAGCTGAAAAAATTTTTAATAATAATATTTAAGCAGTTATCGAGCTTTACAAATGTAACATTTCTTTATCAATGTTACTCTCACCTTTTCTTGCAACGTCTGACTATACCACTCTTTTTAGCCATTCTATTAATGCTAAAAGTGCGCTGTGATGTTCAGTTTCAAAGTTAAAAAGATATTATTTATACATCACATTCATGCCAGCTGATGGGAAAATATTGCGTTAGCGGAAAATTTCAATAAAATGCTTTTGTCTAATAAAACATGAAATAAATGTTCAGAAGCAAACTTTAGGACAGTAAGGTTGCTACGTCTATGTTTCTGACGGTCTGTGTTTACTTTTTAATTCTCAATTGTTGGTCGTCTGGAAGTATTAATTCAATTTGGAGTGTTTTTTATTGTAGTATTTTATTTCTTGTTAGATTACTTGATTATTGACCACTTGTCCACATAGAACAATCTAAAAATCTTGTATCTACAATCAGAGTGACTAGATCGATATATTCCTAAATAGACAAACTTTTTGAAAGGCAGCAAGTCTATATATATATATATATATATATATATATATATATATATATATATATATATATATATATATATATATATATATAAGCTAGGCCAAGTTAATAAATAAATATTAGTTCGCCTCTATTTTTACTCGTTTTACTTTATATCTTGTTGCCTTTGCCTTTTTGATGATATTTTTCCCATAGCGATGCCATTTTTTATGATACGGATCAATAGTCTTATTAAAAATATCGCACATCTCTAGCACAAAGCTTTGCAATCGATATTTGTGTACCTAGATACTTTCATATCTGATCTGCCGCAAATGCCAGCACAGCGCTTGTTCGTAAGTACTCGTATAACGTAGTATTCTACCATTGATAAGGTGTACATATGGTATAGTGGGAAAACGTCAGGCCAGTATTCGTAGTAGGTGGGTTCCTTCTGTATACATTAAAAACATAACCTTAATACATACGTCGGTTTTTATTGTTCATTCTGGCTTTCCTTGTGATGATCAAACACCTGTCTTATAAAATCTTTGGTGCAAAAGGTGTCAACTCAAATTTACTAGTTCTTTATTTAACAACTATTTCTATTTTAAAAACAATTGACACCTAGATGTGTCAAAAGCACGAATTAAAATGTTTTTAAAGGGCAAATTATGGTTTTTCAATAGATAACACGACTCTTATCTTATTCTCTGTCTAGCTGAAACGAGTGCCATCTATCTCCTAAATAATATACTACCGGATGAGTATTCACCGTTTTGAAAAAAAGTCTAAAGTCTTACAAAAAAGAGAGATAACATCTTTTTGCACCAAAAGTTTCAATTGTAAAACAGACTAGTGTAGTTGGTCTTCAGTTTCTTAAACTTCCTTGTTTATTTTACTTTGGCTATTTAAGCGTATGGCATTTTTATCGCAAGCCATGTTTCATATTTTCCAATATGTTTATTTTTCAAATTATGCATTTAAAGCGACGCCAAAAATAACATATCATATATTTTAATTTACTCTCAGATGTCCTACTGGATTAGACATGAAGAGAGGTTTTTGCATGTGCCCCAACAAAAGTTTTGTAAAAATTCTCAGATCCATTAAAAGTTCTAACAATGCATTAGGGAAAGTCATAAAAATATTGGAAAATCTTCACTAGACATTTTCGACTTAAAAAGTTCTTTAAAATTTTGAAAAAAGAAAATCTTGAAAATTTTAAAAATGTAAAAAAAATATCGAATAATCCCAAATGTCTCGAAAAACCCAAAAAATCCTTAGAAAGTCAGAATAATCCTCGAAAATACCGAAAGTTCATTACAAAATTGCACATTCTCAACACTTGGTTTACATCTATTACCGAAATGAACACACGCCTTTGGCGTTTCACATCCGCTATTACGCTACTTGTTTTTTCTGAAAATAATAATCAGTAGCATATACGCCACAAGACAAAAACGTCAATCTCGATAGAATTATTGTGAAATTATGAAATTGACACATTATCCGACCAGTCAACAACAATATATTTCAATTTAAATAAATTACTCCTCTTATGAGTAGTAAAAAACTATAGAAATGAATGATTTTAAATACAACAGTGAATATTTTATGGAGAGAAAAATACGAAAAAAAATATAATTGACTGAACTGCTCTTTGTTGGTTTGATTTTTGGATATGAATAAAAACCATTTACTTACATATAATTACACTTTTTATCGAACACCATTATTTAGGTTTGAAATCAATATTGTATTGTTATAAACAATTATTTGTGTGTCCTTCGCCATAATGTCAAAAATAAGTAATAACAGCTTAATAAACACTAAACTAAATCGACGAAGTAAATCAACATTATTTTAAGATGAATAGAGTTTCTGGATGAACTTATAAATCGTTTTAATAAAAATATATACGATCCGACACCTCTACGGTATCGTAATAAGGATCAATTTTCAATATATGTATTGCCGTAACAGTTGGAATCTCGCGACTGATTCGCGTCTCTTCTTGAATTCCGATGCGGTAAATGCTTGACATCCTCCTGTTATGTACTTTTGTCTCTGGTTATGTGTTTCAGGTAGTTTCTCGTTGGGATGACTTGATCTAGTAGAAAGCAATCGGTTTCAGGAAACATCTCCCTGACGTCGTAATTAGATGCTAATTTTTCGATATATTCCTGGTTGACCTCATTTGGGTGTCGTCCAGCTTCTATAGCAAGATTTGAAGCTTCTTTTGGTCTGATTGGTGATGAGGACAGTTCATGGTCCCTCAAACCGCCGCGGTGTTGAATCACCTGCCTCGCATACTGCCCAGTGTAGCACAGAAGACTCCGACAGTCTGTGAAAACATGAACGTAGGTTTGTTAGTTGTTGCTCCAATTGGTTACCAACAAAAATTTTTTTCCGCCATGGTATCTTAGTAGCATTGTCTGCTCAGTAGCACTATGAGAATGATGTTTGTGTGCAGGTGTGCAGTTGTCAGAAGTGTGTCTATTGTCTACAGTAAGTAAAAGTTGAAATAAATCATATTTTGAACTAATAGGAAGCTCTGGTGTTTTGTCGCTCTTGGGGATTTGGGTGCAATGCACCCCTTGCAACCTGGATATAGCTGCCACTCTAAAGCTGAATATTGACATTTCGCAAGCTCATCAACGTACTAGAAATCAAAATTATTGCGTCAGTATTAGATTTTTTTCAATCAAAAATAAGGGAATCCCTTGAAGTTCATAGACACAGTAATAACCGAGATATGGTTACGGTCTAATTCTCGTGTAAATGGATTATAACACTGAGTTATGCTTTAGTAGACAAGGACTAGGTAGTGTTTTTGCTTTTTCAGCTCATTCAGTGGTAATTATGTGAATATCTTTGAAGATGTGGGGTGCAATCGTCAGCGAACCATCCGAAAATAATTCTTAGATGACACGAACGTAGGAACAATGCTTTTCCATTTTATCAGTGTAAAGAACGTCTAAATTCTAATAACGTCATCTTTGTGACGTTAATAATTAGACTGTAGTATTTTTTTTTTGAAAATATTTGAGTAAGAGACGCAATTTCGAAATCACGTCGCACCATGCAAGTTTTATGAGCTGTAGTTACTATAATCGTTTCAAGTATAGATAACATTTCTGCCAATAGGCTGCCCAGTGGGTTAAAAATCTCACAATCGCACTACATTGGCAAAAAAAAATCGAGACACGAATCGGAACGTGTAACAATCCCATAAAACACCTCGGATATGACATCGGATCCTGCCGATTGAAGCCGATAGACCGAACACACGTAATATTTCGGTAAGTGGGTCACTGAGGCTGACTAGCAAGTTGGGTCATTGCACCGCGTTTGATTATGGCACGCTGGCAAGCGACGGTGCCAACTAGTGTGGTTTTTCTTTTAGTAGTCTTGATATGATTTATTGTACATTTTATCTTCCCATTTTAAACAGGATGATATATTAGTGATCAAATATCGGGGAGACACCCTACTTCAGCAAAAATAATGTGGACATGATAGTAAACAGCGTGACTAGTTAAAATGTTTTTTTTTTGAAAGATTTAGAGAAACTTTGATATGTTTAAGTTACCTGATGTATCAATTGATTTTTTCTTGCGGTACATATAACTAACTGCATGTAGAAATTGTATATACTGGTTCAAAATGCTTATACTATATCTATATTTTACTATTTTAGCCTCCAGTTGAAGCCACCAACACACAAAACACTTTTTTTCTACGACTGTAAATAAGATTAAACTATAAAAAAGTTTCACCGGCGGAGCTGGAACAGAACCCTCGATATAACAAATCACTTGCACGTATCTTTAATCACGTACAAATTATCTTTGCAGTGAGGTATGAGCATAGACATCAAAGTAAGTGTATAAACTGATCCTATAGAACCGCGCTGCCTCACACTTAGAAAGAGACAGAGCTAAGTAGGATAGTAGTACCTCTTTTTCTAATAGCGATCATGCGAGAGGGTATCCAATGATGTTTGGGGTATCGTGCTTAGCTCCGCCTATATAAAGGCAAGTACTACTCGTCGGAAATGCTCCGTCTCTTTCTAAGCTTCTATAGGATCCACAATCTATATATTTATGTTTATATCTATGAGTATATGTAATATATGTTTTTAAAATTGGGTAGGGTTAGTTTTGAAGTTTTAACTGCTTCACGAATAATTTTCCCGTATAATTAACATAAGTCTAGATTAAAACCACAAATTGAAATTAATTGATCCTCCAAGATAACAATTAATAAAATTTTATATGACGCAAACGCGCACCGCTGGCTTTAAAATTATAAGAAATTATTTTGTTTTATGAATAACGAAAATATTCGGGCTAGTTATATAAAAAAACTTAGAAAAGAAGTACGTAGAATTTCTTATTTGATTTTTTATGAAACACGCAATATAGTCTGACCGAACCTATAAACCTATATGACCTTTAAATAGTCAGTAAAAACCAGACAGAGAATTGAGTTGCGACAACTTTTTATTAGGAAAATAATTCTATAACCTAAAAAACTGACACTAGGTGACATTTGCCATAAAACATCTTCGTGTTCCTTCACAACAAATTATAATAATAAATATATGGCGTTTGCCATTGGCCATTGAAGTTATGTCTCTTTCTTCAACTTTTTTTTGCCCACTGTAGGTCCTTGGCCTCTCCTCTTTTTTCCCACTCTCCTTTCTCCTGTGCTACATAGTTTTTCGAAAATAAACTCCGTAAAATAGTTGCTGTTCCAAGAAGTAAAATTTAAGTTTTATATAAAATTATTTTGTGAATATTTTGAGTAGTTTTTAATTTTCTTTTAAAAAATGGCTCCACATCAGATTTCGAAAGATCAAATATAACCAAAATATAAAGCTAGTGCACACACACATTGTGTTGAATTTTTAGTTCGACGTTCGCTTTTGGGAAAGATTCAGTATAAACATTTAATGGAAATAGAATGGAATAAGTAATAAAATTATTCATGGATATCATCCACAGCATGGATAATAGTAAAATTACTATTTTAAAATTGAATTGCTAAAATAATTTTTGTTCAACAGAAATAAAAATTCATCCATGTATAAAATCGTACCCAAAATAAAACCCTTGTATATTTGACACATTTTCTAATATGCGTTTTATTTTTAATTAATATGTTAGAAAATACATGTCTTTGTTATAACAATAACCCTAATCTAAATATAATGACTTGATAATTAGGTATTAAAGGGTACTAGAACAAATATGTTATCGATTGGAAAAGTACTATCCAATTGACCGTATTAGTGACACAATGAAATGAGAATCAGTTTTATAAAGGTGCTAAGGAGTCATTTATAAGATTAGTCATGGAGTTTATCAAAGGTCATTTACTCGTACCTCTTTCAACTAGATAAAAATGTCTATGCTTACTATATAAAAATATGTAGAGTATAGAAGTACATCACCCTTCTCCCATGCTAATTTTTGGACCAGATAACATAGTGGTGTTACATAAAATCGGAGATAAGCAGTTTTGGTACTTTCGACATAATGCTGCCATCAATTATCAAAATTTGAAAACTAGGCAGCGTTAGACAGATGATCACAATACCTTTCGAAGTAAGGTGTAACATTCTTTAATTGATAGTGTCCTTAGCGCAATATGTCATAATGTTAATTAACTTGGATATTATTCATATTTTGTCTGGTTCTAAATTTTTATGTGAAACAGAGATATTTTTGTCAATATATTTTAAACGTTTGCTAGTCAAAACTAAATTTAAATTAAAAAACCAAAATTGCAGTTTATCTTTTTACAGAAATAAAACCAGGACGATATTGATTAACTAGTTTTCAATAATTTTCGAAAATTGCAAGACGAGAAAGAAGAATAAATGTATTTCTTTCATAATTGTAGAAAATTTATCGACTTCAACAAATTTTCTAATAAATGTTATTTTTGAACTGGTTTCTCGGATAGTCAGGATTTCTTCTAGAAAATTAGCTCATAGTAGCAAAGCTTTAATCTTATCGGAATTGAATTTCGTTAGGTTTGATTATAATGGTTTTATTTATATTTAATTCCATATGATTAGCTTCACAAGTTAACAGTAACTTTTTTACACGCACTAATCAGAAAACTAATTTGCATTCATGAATGTTTGATGTTATTAGTGTCGTTCAAATCATCCTTAAATTTCTTGATATTTTATTTTATCAAAATGAAAAAATTACCAGTTTTCGTTAAAAAAAACCTATATGGGCAAACGTGTAAAGATATATAAATGAAAAAGCTAACAAAATGCAGAGGAAGACATGTTAATATGGATTACATTTTAGCAAAATATTATTGGTATAAGAAACTACGTTAGACAAAATTGAGCTCTAGTACACATGTGACTTTATAGTTTTTAGATGTCTAACTGTTTTATATAGGGAAAATGGACAATCTCTGCCGAATTGAAAGTTTTCATATTTTTTAAAAAGCATAGAAAAAGTCCCAGATAAAAAAATTATGCCAGTATATTTAAAAGATTAGTATAATTTTAAATGGTTTGATACAATTGTTTTTATAAAATGCTTATGATAATTAATAACATAATTTTTGAACCTCTTCCAGTTTATTTAAAAGAGCAGCAGTAGATATTTTTATGAAAAATACTTGGAAGATGATGATTCCTTCTAGATCGTGCGTGCTACTTATACACAACAGTACTTTTAGCATGCATCGCACTTCCCATATCATCATATTTTCTACACGATATAAATTTCTGATTAATCTAACCTCATGATATTTTCCAAAGTAAATCCTTGGAAATTATTATTACATATTCGAATTTTTTATCTTATGGGCCCACACAGCTTCCGACTGACCAGCGCAGGGATGATTGTGCAGACCGAGCGAAACGTCATTCGGCAGCCATTACCGGTTTTCTGCGCAAAGTATAAGTTTGCAGTAGTATCGACACCATTGCATTGTCCGACGATATTAGAGTAATGGTTGATCTGGCAGAGGTTCACAACCAGTGAGTTACAACTCACAACGGGGTTGCCTTGGCTTTTTTGGTGGGTCGTCGGTTATCAAATATATAAAATGTTAATAATTTATTTATGTTTGGCAAAACGCGATATATGTGGGGTAATTAGTGGACGACCAGCGTACGTAGCCTTTTTTCTTGGCCATGCATTTCATTTGTCCTGTTGTGTATCTGATATTCATTGGCTACAAAAACTTGCATACCTAGCCGACATTTTTTCTAAATTAAAAGATTTAAATCTGTTTTTGCAAGGCCCAGATGTCACCATTTTTAATGTGAAAGATAGAATAGCAGCCATGCTAAAGAAGTTCAACTTTTGGATTTAATGTCTGCAGGTGAACGAGTACAAATGTTTTGGTTCTCTCAGCACCATTTTATTAGTAAATGAGATTCAACTTAACGAAAATATTAAAAGGAATATTACTGAACATCTCAATAAACTTTAAATAAACTTCAAAGACTATTTTACTAATAATCCATTATATCTGGATCAAACAATTGGAAATGTAATCCTTTTAAAAGATATATAAATTCGGATGCTTTTTTAACTTTATTGGAAAAGTTTATCCTCTGGCAATTTCCTAAAAACTGATTTTTGGCTTAGCCTAAAAAATGTTGGAAAAAGCCATTAAAGTTTTATGCTCTCTTGTACATGTGACAAACGATTTTCAATATACTCATACCTGAAACATAAATAAAGAAACAGGTTAAACGCTAATCTAAATCTAAGAGTCAATCCTTCAGACATCGAACCAAATTTTGAATTTATTTGTTCCACCCAACAGGCACAAATATCGTTTTTTTTATTTGCTCCAACTATCTGTATAAGTCTACTCTATCGCACTCTCACAACATATGTGTGCAGTTCTGTCGCAAAGGTTTAGCTCAATATGTGTGTAAGGTGTTCTTGACATTCCGGTACTAATTAATCTTCTATTTTAATTAACTCTTGCTTTATATCGAAAACATAGTATTTTAAATAAGAACCATTGTAAATCTAACATTTTGCCTATACAAAAATCATTACAATCAAAATTTAAGGATAATTATTTATACAAGCTGGCAACATTGTCTGTGAATTCCTGCTGTTGCCTTGTCGGACTTGCAGTCGCCTCAGCTCTGCGTGCAATAATGTTGATGTAAACAAATAAAGTATCCTGCTGTTACAACCGAGGAGAATCTTAAAATAATTACGTTTCGCATCTTATTGAAAATATTATAATGACATGCAACGGTTTCGGATTATTGTTATTGCACGCAATGAAATATTTTGTACCGTTTTAAGATTTTTATTTTGGTAGTAAATTAGGACTGCACAGAAGTTTAATAAAGGTTGTATGTTATACTGAGGAAAAATCGGTGGTAACATCAAGTGGTTCGGCAACCAATAATTTCAAGCCAACCATAAGTTTCAAGTTTCGGTGTTTCACAAATAAAAATTGAATACTGGTTACGAAACAACTGGTTGAATTTTGTCAAAGTTGGTACTTAAATTTTATGGAAGTAGGTTTAATGCCGTTATTAAAACAATAAATAACGAAGCAATGTTGCCTTTCATAGCTAACCTCTGTCTTGGACGTTTTTGATAGGTTCTTGCAAAAAGCAAGAAAAAACTTGATTTGTTTGTTTGGGGACGAAGACAGGAGTCCGGGCTGAATGTACGGTGTAAAGGGAGAACGCTCGTTGCGGAGTAAGTCCTAAAGGGCTTAGATGGAAGTTTGTGCGTGGCTGCGTGCTCTACGGAGAACGGGACGATTTTCGCCCCATAAAACGTTCCATTGTGCAGTAAAAGTGAATGGATATACCTGTGGCGGACGGCTAGCTCTGTATTCGGCAGTTCAAGCAGAAGAATCGGTCTGAAATATGTAAATGTCTGTCAAACTTGTGACAAGTGGCTTTTTTGTTATAGGAGGTCACACACGTATCCTCTTAGATGAGGCATCATTCTGGTTTTTTTTTCTTAGGAAATCGTCTCTCACACCCGGATAATGTGTAAACCTTTCCGATGGGTTTCCCGGCAAAGAGGGTATCGGCGCGGGACGGGACAAAAGAAAGCTGGCTAAATTACCTCAATCCCAGCTGCCATATAAACTACGTAGTTAAAAAAATTCTATTTTTGGCTAGGATCTTTAAAAAATAAATTCACAGATATTGTTAATTATATAAAAAATGGGTTTTTGTCATGTAATAACTGGATACTTAAAATCCCCATATCGTAAAATGTCGGAACGATATTACCCGCTGAAGTTGATGCCGGACTGTTATCTTCAATAGTACAAACGGACATCTGAATATACCCTGCGAATTTCACTTTGCGAATTCCATTCTCGTTCTCGCTCCATGCTAGTTTCAACCACCTAATGGTCCCATCAGTGGAGCTGTAACGAGAGCAAAATGCACAGAAAAAAACTTAATAATTTCCAACTACTCCGAGGAATATTCAGATGTCCGTTTGTTGTTGAAGGTAGCAGTCCGGCATCAAGTTCTGTGGGTAATATCCTGCCGACATTTTGCGTTATGGGGATTTTAAGTAGATAGTGGTTTTCTGTACATTTTGCTCTCGTTTCATTACAGCTCACTGATGAGGCCATATTGGGTGATTGAAACTAGTATGGAGAGAGAACCAGAGTCGAATTAGCAGAGAATATACTGTCTGCCTTCTTTCTTAACGGTTGTACGGAGAATAAAATAAGTTTTTCAAATACATAGACCGTGAAATTGCTTATTTTTAATATATATAATATATTCTAGAGGTTTTTAAAAAAAATTGGTTGTGGCAACACTGATTATGTCGTAGACCTTTTGTTTACGCCGGCGCCGGCGTGATGATCCTGAACAGAACATCTGTATCTTTTAAATAATAATAATTAGGATATTATGCAATATCAGCTATGCGACAAAGTTTTATAAGTAGCTTTTAAAATTGCGCCGCGCCTGTCCATTGTCTTGTAGTCTGTTCTTATTAAAATAAATATTTACAATAAATAATTGACTTTAAACAGTAATTTATATGCCATTTTATGATTTTATGCTCCTTATAAAAAATAAAATGGCAGATGATAAGTGATTTTGACAACATGAAATAAAATTTATAAGGATATAATATTAAATCGTGAGTGTTTAAGGTTTCTAATTAGCTTACATTGTACTGGTAAAAAAGTGAAACCATAAAACTAATAGATATTTAACATTTTGAAGATGAGTAACTGCTTTCTAAAGCTATTTTTTTGTTAAAATTTGCTAGTTTACTAGTTTAATGTTGGATTTAAAAAGAATGATAAAAATAAAAAAAAAACTCTATGGCAGGAATACGATCACATATAATATAATCTTACAGATGTGTCAAAGGCGTTTCCGCCAAAATCAAATCGCGTGACCTTGCTGATGGGAGAAATTTTCAAAATTAGAAAGAATACACCATAGCAAATTTATATTGGAACCTTATTGTATTCATTTTTTGTGTCGTTTTTTATTCGTATTTTAAATTTTTAAGTGAAATTATCATAGATAAAATATTTTTGCTTAAAAGTGGTATAAGGAAATTCCTATCCCTCCGTGATTGCATGTTGAAAACTGGAGAAACTAGGTCTTTTAAAAATTCCCATAAAATCCCTGCAGTGTTGGTCTAAATTAATAAAATTTAACAAAAGATTAATTTATATTCAACAGTCACTTAAATGTAACTCACACGACGCTTGTTGCGTTGCTGGATTGCTTGCATGATTTTGCTGTTGAGTCCCATGCAAGTTGTAATGCTGAACGTTGTGATAGATGCTTTGCATTGTGTGTGAAACCACACATATGCGTTGCTGGGCTGGGCTGATAGATAATTTTGATGCCTGTATAATGGCAGTTTAGAAAATAAGATGCGATTGTAACGAGTCTTCTACTAAAATTTAGAATCAATCTCAAAATTTTATAACATTTAATAGTCAATTTTATAGATCTATGAGAATCATTGTGAATTTATAAAAAATGTATTGATTATTATAATACAATGCGTAATCTCTTGTCGGGAGCCTCGGTAATTAATCGATTAATGGAAGTTGTAATAAACTCTTGCTCACGTGATCAGGCATGCCTTTCTTATTGGCTATAGCTCAAATCCATCAGAGAAACAAGCACGAAAAGTAGAACATGATCTGTTGCATGTATTGTAGCCTTATAAATGCAAACTTAAGAATAATAAAGACTTTTTTAAAAACTAATCATTTTTTAAATTAATATAGCGGAATTCATACTAATGGGGAAACGAAGCCTGCATTGAAGTTATTTTCCATCAGTGTAGCAAGCACAGTGGTCGACACAGTTACCAGCATGCAATCCGGCAATGAAACAAGCGTCTTGTTAGTTATATAAGCTGATAGAATATATAAGAAGAAATATTTGCCTGAATGAGTGACAAAAAATATAAGATATCTATATCTAATAAAATTTTCTTACACATTTTTGTAAATATTGTATTTATTAACTCTTTTTAAAAATATATTCTATACATAGATTTTTCAAGTCATTCGGAACTTACAAACAATAAGAAAAACGAAAATAACCCATTTCTTATACTAGAATGGAATTAGTTATTTTTCTCTCTTTATTTAAAGAAATACGGCATTTTTCCCAAAAAAAAAAGAAGCTTTAATATTTATTTGGGCCATTTTTACTTTTGGCAATAGAGAACTTTTGTATTAGTTCTTTTTAATTTTAATTATTACTATCACAATATTCTTTCCAATTTTAACACTTTTTCTCAGTATAATATAAAGGGTCACGAGGCAAGGAAGTTCACGAAATCTTGATCCTTCGAAGGCCTTGCTAAAGCTGTCGCACCTGCAAGATGATAAAATATGTGGTACGGTCAACATTTAGGCTTAGCTTAGCTAGATCTCATAAAACAAGGTTTTTAGTAGTGACCTCTATTTTCATGAGTTTTATGTACAATGAAGAAGGGTTTTACCCTTTAAACATTAGCTTTTGATACAGTCGGCAACAATGTCGAAAAACATCCCAAATGAGTCCTCGGTAAAATGCTTTTGCTTCTATTGAGTATAACAATTTCTCTCCTTTATTGAGTATTACCAGTGTCACGTATTACTAAAATTGTATTTTCGATGGTTTGAGATCTTATCAGAATGAATTGATTTCTGAGACAACAGTTTCATTGTCTAAGGACCGCAAAACACAGCTGGTTGAATTAACACGATTGCCGCTTGTTAATGGCGAATATCGAGCCTATTTAAAGGTCATTTCATATAGCCTTGATTCAGTAATGATTTAGCAGCTGCCCTATGTCATATGCCATGAACCCAGTTTATTTTCTTCTCTAGGTTCCATCTCCGCTTCGAGGGTTGGAAATCATCAGGGTAATTCTCACTTTTGAGACTGCCGCTCTAAATAGTTCATTGTTACTGCAACCAAACCACTCCCTAAGGTTCTTCAGCCATGAGTTTTTTCTCCTTCCTGTTGATCTCCTTCCTTGGATCTTTCCCTGCATGATAATCTGTAGTATTTGATATTTTTCTCCTCTCATGACATGTCCCAGCTTTCTTTTCTTAATTGTTAGAATTACTTCTCTCTCTTTATGCATACGTCTCATTACTTCCCCGTTGGTTATTCTTTCTACCCATGAAATCTTCAACATTCTCCGGTACATCCACATCTCAAATGCCTCCAGCCTTCTCACGTCAATCATCTTCAGTGTCCAGGCTTCCATCCCATAGTATAGTAAAGATAGCCCATAACATCTCATCAGTAGTATTTTTAGTTCAAGATCTCGGCAGCAAAAAAGCCTCTTCATTCTTGTCCATGTGCTTTCGGCCTGTTCAATTCTTATTCGTACTTCTTGGGAGATATCATTGTTTTCATTAATGGTAGTGCCCAGGTATTTGTATTCTCCTATTCTTTCAGTAGGTTGATTCTTTACATATATCCGACGAATGTCCTGAGTTGTCTTTTTCATCAGCATATATTTTGTTTTGTTTACGTTCAGTTCATATTCTTCACTTACTGTGACCATTTTATTAATTAGCGTCTGTAAGTCTTCATGTGTTCCAGCTAAAAGAACCGTATCGTCGACGTATCTAAGATTATTTATTGCCATGCTATTAATTTTAATGCCCATGTCCAGATCACCAAGTGCTTTATTTACTATATCCTCCAAGTAGAGATTAAAGAGAATTAGTGAAAGTACACACCCTTGACGAACATCTCTCTATATTTCTATTTCTTCTGATGTTATGTCGTCTATTCGAATTGCTGCTTTTTGGCAATAATATAGATTTGAAATTATTCTTATCTCTCTGCGGTCTATCCTTCTCTTTACTAATGTTTCGATAAGTTGGTCATGTTTAACTTTATCAAAGGCCTTGTGTAGTCCATAAAGCACACGTGTAGGTCCTAATTCATATGTAGGCATCTTTATCACAGGACATTAAGTGCAGCAGTGGCTCCCTTGTTTCTAGGCCTTTACGGTATCCAAATTGTCTATCGCCGATGTCTACATCTAATTTTCTGAATATTCTATTATGGACCACTCGCAATAGGATTTTCAGAGTATGAACCATCATGCTTATTATACGATAGTCAGAGCAATGCTTGGCATTTTTTTCGGGAGGGTTATAAAAGTTCCATTCATTTGGTATTATTCCTGTTTTATATATGGTGTTGATTAATTCTACCAGAATATGAACCGGATCCTCCTCTATCAGTTCAAGGATTTCCACTGGAAGTTGATCTGGCCCTGGAGCTTTTCCGTTCTTTAGCATGTTTATTGCGTATATCACTTCGTCTTTAATAATGTTCGGGCCTATCTCCCCTTCTATATATTCAAGATTAGTTTTTCCTCTCTCATCTTCAAAGAGTTCTGTAATGTAGTTCTTCCATGTTTCCAATTTTTGTTCTATCTCTGTGGTTATCTTTCCGTTGTTATAAAGTATATTGAGTTGCTTTTGTTTATTGGTGCCGGCGAGTTCTTGGACTTTTTTGTGTATGTAGAAACAGTCATGCTTTGCTTGTAATTCCTCAATTTCCTCTGATTTTTGTGCAGAGTATCCGTTGTGTTTCTTAATATTGTTGTTTATTCTTTCCTTTATAGCTTCTTTTAATATCCATAAGATTAAGAATTTCGCTAGTTATCCATTCCTTCCTTCCTGTGGGTTTTTCTCTCTTTAGAATGTCTATTGAGGGTTCCAATAAGGTTCAGTTTATCAGCGAAGGTTTATTTGATAGAACCTTATTCACACCAGTTCTGTATCAGCCATTGGAACATGCAGTCTTGGGCGTTAAGGATTCCTTCACCAAATCTGTTTTTTAATGAGTACCGAAGGACATTTATACAAATCGGGGCTTTCTCTTGAAGGTAACTGAGACTTGCTTCGAGATAAGTAATATCAAGTATTTTCGCAAGACGCGGTAAAGTTATATTAGATAATATAGGTAAGAATAAAATTCACAGAGGAATTTTTGCTGGTATACTGGGTTTGGTTACTGTTGTGAGATATTGTGATACCGGATCTCACAGCATGTATTAAGACAATGTCTCATCGTTTATTGTGCATTTTAATATACAGGTCTCTCTAAACCAAGTAAATGAACATAAGTGATTTAACAATAATAATTAACCACGGTGATTCGGTAATAAAAAAACTTTTTACTTTCCAATTTTGTTTTGTTTGTAATATACACCGTAAAAATAATTAGGCAATTTTATAAATCGCTACTGAAATTAAATTTGACAGGTTTAATACGTTAACTGGAAATACCCGCAGCATACAGTAAAAGAATATATAATTTTGTACCTTGTGTAGGTAAAAAAGTGAAAGCGTTTAACATGTAATGCGGTGTTTATCAAAATAAAATTTAAAAACATTTACATATTGAAAAGGTAATTCAATTACTAATTAGATTGATTATTTATGTAATAAGAAAAAGCCTATTAATTTTGATTCAATCTGTAGATATTTTTTCGTGTTGCAAGTAAGGGCTGGTACACAGGGTTATAATAAATGGTTAGCGAAACTTATGTACATCTAAAGCAGTGATCGGCAAAAAAAATTAACCATTAATCAATTACTGGAAAATTATTAATCAGCAATTCAAAATTAATCTCTCAATTTAATAATTTCGAAATTAAAATTATCAATTAATGAAATAATTGGAGATTTTTTCCCTCAAATTATCAACTAATAATTGCAGATTTAATTCTAAAAAATTATCAATTAATAAAGTAATTGGTAATCTTATTCCTACAATTATCAATTAACCGAGTAATTTATAACTTCATTTTTGAAAGTATCAATGGACTAAATAATTAATCATTTTAGGAATAAATTACCTATTACTACAGTAATCGATAATTTCATTTTTCAAATTACCGATTACAAGAGTAAATAAGAATTGTATTTTTCAAATTATTAAATTATTAATTAGTATTTTTTCTAAATTAAATTAAAAAATAATTTAATGATGTTTTTTTCGCAAATAGTGCAGCAGCATATAAAATAGCAGCATAACTAGGATTGTAAAAATCAAAGTTTCAGTTAGCAATAAATGAAATCTATCTGTAATAGTTGTCATATTGTCTTCTTTCAAGCAGAGAAAAAGGAAATAATATAAAAAAAAACAGTTGACTTACTGTTTACTCCATATGCATTTCGAACACTCCATGGTCTTGTCAGTGGAGCTGTATCGAACTGGGAGCAATATCGCAGGAAACAATTGCTATATAAAATAGAAATATATGATATGCAGAATATTAAAAATCTGCCGACTTCGATGTCAGACTAAAAAATATCGCCAGTCGAAACGACATCTATGGAGTAGTGTGAAATTTTTTGGCAGATTCTCAATATCCTGCCGACATATATCGGAATTTATATTTTATATAGCAGTAGTTTCTTGCAAATGCTGCTTTCGGTTCGATACAGCTTCACTGACGAGACCATGAGGTGATCGAAACACGTATTGAGAGGGGACCAGAGTTGTATTTGCAGGAAACAAACTGTTTCTATATATTTTTTCCTTTTCCTCTGCTTAAAAGGAGAATAACATATAGATAGCTATGATTATTTATCCTGCTTGTACATTTATGATTATCAATCCCTTTCAATAAAGAACAAAATATATGAAAGTCAATACTTATAATATGAATCACTCCGATGTGTTGGTCTCAACATATTTTACTGAATAAATGTGAAAAACATTAAATTATTGTAAAAAGTTAATTAGGCATATGGTCAAAATTTTTTATAATTCCTTAATTTCCACTTCTTTTCTCGGATTTTTGAATTAAATCGATAAATTTAAATTTTTTTGACCATTTTAAATCCCACTGATGAGATTAAAACATATTATATCATGAGCAGAAGCAGTGTCATTTTATTTTTAATAATTTTTTAGCCTGAAGAAAAAAAATTTCCTACTGTTAATTTTTCTTTACTTTAACTAAAAAGATTAAGCGTTTCAATAAAACATTTTTTAAATTTATTTCTGGTAAATTCTCAATTAATAATACAATAATTTGGAAAAATAAATTATTAATTACTCTTACAATGGGTAATTTAAAAATTCAAATTTTCAATTACTCTGGTAATGGATACTTCTATTTCTAAAATTATCAATTACTTTGTTAAATGATAATTTCAAAAATGATATTATTAATTACGTCCTTAATTGCTAATTACAGGAATAAAATTACCAACTACCTTATGAATTGATAATTTTAGGAATCAAATTATCATTTACTTGAATATATGATAATATTATTTTTAAAATGATAAATTGATGATTAGCAATCGATAATTCCAAATTAATGTTTATTCATTAATTTATATTTCAATTTTTAGAATTATCTATTACAAAATTAAATGATAATATTACACGATAATATTACGAAAAAAAAATATTATTTCCGATATATTAAAGGCTGTTGGAAGTCCTACAATTTATGCCTTTGTTCAGTTGCATTAGTTATGGCAAAAAAATGTATCCATTTTTTACAAGTAAGAGTATTTATTGCAAACGTAGTTTTTTTGCTATTTTTATCGTTTTAAAAAGAAACCCTTAGAGCTGAACCCAAAGATTTTTTATATAAGTTAATAGGGTAACTTAATGCCGAGACATTTTAATTTATTTATAAAATACGCAATAATGTTTTCATACCCATTTAAAGTCGTAAAGTTGACGAATGATCATTTATGTTTTGTTTGTAAAAATGGGGTTTCCAACTCATATATATGGAAACCTGGTTTTACCAGACACAAGAAAAATTAACTCCTCTCAATCATTAAGAGCTAAGTTAGGAGTTACTTTATATTACGTAGGCTTTGTTCATAATAATTAAGAACCGAATCTAGCAGCTTTGGATAGGTAAAGGCTTATGCTATTGGTAGGCAACATTTGTTTTTCAAAAAGGTTGTCTTTCGTTATCAAAAATCACTAATGAAGTTAAAGCGGACTAAGCCGCTAATTCGCGATAACGTAGTAGAGGTAACTGCGGAGTCCGCTTCGACTTCATTAGTGATTTTTAATACAAACGTACAATCTTTTTAGAAAAACAAATTTTGCATACGTATAATATAAGCCTTTAGTTATCCAAAGCTGCTGGATTCATCTCTTAATTATTATAAACACAGAGGCAGTTCATTGTTTTGGAAATTCTGCGTAATGAAACTGGCTTTCCATATATCTATGATGAAAATCTGTATGAAAGACGAGCAACGCTCTAGCTCTATTTATAAACAAAAAATACCCTATTTTTAACTCAAAAATAAAGTAGTCCACTTTATATGGATTCGAAAATATGATTAACAAATGGAGAAATTTCATTCGCGTAGGACATATTTATATAAACAAAGTAGGATATCTCTGAAACAAAATAATCTATTAATTTTTATAAAAATCACTGGATTCTAAAGGCTTCCTTTTAAGGCACTAAAATAACACTATAACACAATAACTTATTTTTTCAATAAATAATTTACTTGCAAAAAAAAACGACCTCTTTAACCTGATTTTTGACTTTTTGCAATAAATAATTGACGAAATCGATTATGCGATGGCTTAAATTAAGGTTTCTCCAATTTCCTTTAATTTTGCAATATAATTGCAGAACGTTAACCCTAATTTGTAGAAGTGAAAAACCTGCTACCCGTGCCCCACGTTAACTGTCGCGCCCACTTTGTACTCATTAGGGATTTTTAATACAAGGTACAGCCTTTTTGGAAAAAAAATATTGCCTATGGATAATATAAATAAGCTCTTAACTATCCAAAGCTGCTGGATTTGTTTTTTAATTATTATAAACAAAGCGGCAGTAATTTTAGAAAATCCTAATTTGGCTTTTGTTAGTCATAGGGAGTTAGAAACCCATACAATCGACGGGTGATGCTCTGGCTCTATTTGTTTATAAACAAAATGTACGTAATCATTTCAATGAAAAAACTCAATAGTTATTGGTTACCTTTTCAATTTTTTTGTCATTATCACTTATAAGTAGATATCATTTTGAAAAAGGCTCGAAAATATGATTAACAAATATAGAAAATTCATTTGTGTAGAATGTGTTTTTATAAGCAAATTCAAAGATATCTTGGATATATAAATGAACCAACAAAGAAATTATGAAATAAACTTTCCAATGCTTCCATATTTATTTTTGCACTATATAACTGATTTTTGGTAGTATGGGTTAGTTTAGCTTGTGGAATCCAAAAATCTGATTCTGTGAACTTACAACGCCTGTCATTTGTTGTCTCACAGAAATTTTGAGTCACCCAAGAGTTCTACGAGAGCAGTCTCAGAATTAACCGGCCTGACACAGAAATGGCGGTAGATGTTCAAATATAATGACGCTACGTTGTTTATTACTTGTTTGACAGCCATCAATAATGAATGCTCTCAGTGAATTTGTAAATATGAAAAAAATTGGTCATCGCTCTGTGATTCAATACTTTCATTTGAAAAGACTTAGTGCAACCAATATCAAAGCCGAGCTAGACTCTTTGGGGAAGTCTGCACCTTCGTTTTCAACAGGAACGTATTGGGTGGCAGAGTTTAAATAAAGCCGTACGAGCTACGAAGATGAACATCGCAGTGGTCGACCAAATGAGGTGATTATTCCAGAAATGTTGAAAAAATTCCACAAAATGGTATTGTATGAGCGTCGACTAAAGCGCGCAAGTTAGCAGGAATGGTAGGCATTTCAAAAAGTGCTATATATCGCATATTGACTGAACTTTGAACAAGAGAAAGCTGTATGCAAGATGGATGCCATGTTTGCTCACAATCGAACAAAAACAGAAGTGTGAGGATGTTTCAATCGAGTATTTGGCCATGTTTTTCTGTAACAAAGCCAAGTTTTTGCGTCGATTCATAACTATGGATAAAACATGAGTTCATCACTACACACCCGAGACGAAGAAACAATCAAAACAATGGATTGAAAAGGGAGAATCGACTCCAAAGAAGGCAAAGATAGTTCCATCAGCAGGCAAGGTCATGGCAATGGCAATTTTTATTGATTATCTTAAAAAAGGAAAACCCATCAGCGGCAAGTATTATGCGAATTTATTGCAGCGTTTGAGTGATGAAATTAGGGAAAAAAGACCGCATTTGGAGAAAAAGAAAGTGTTGTTCCATCACGACAATGCGCTTGTTCATACATCCGTTATTGCCGTGGCCAAAATCAATGACTTAAAGTACGAATTACTTCCTCATGCACTCTATTCGCCAGATTTAGCACCCTCGGACTATTTTCTCTTTCCAAACTTGAAGAAATGGCTTACCGGTAAACGATTTGCTAACGATGAAGAGGTGATGTCTGCAGTAAATGGTTATTTTGAGGAGCTCGACGTTTCTTATTATAAACAAGGTATCGAAGCTATTGAACATTGCTGAGAAAAGTGTATCAAGTTAAAAGGAGGCTATGTTGAGAAATAAATAAAATGTTTGCCAAATATTTTGTGTTTTCTTTGTCAGGCCAATTAATGCTGGAACTTTCCTCGTACTAACCATAAAGTACAATCCTGTACACCTCTCCATCAGCTCTTATTTGCAACATAAAATCGACCTTTATATTACTTATAGACTGGACTATTGAAAACACACGCTTTTTTACCTGCATTTTTTTTTTGAAATGATAATCACGTATGACAGCACGACATCTGAGTTTTAAATTGTAACTAAATATGTAGGTATGAAGAAATAGAAATTATTTCTTTTTTTACCAAACTTTTCAGTACAAGATTACAATACCTTGAATAGCATGGTAATAAGGTATCACAAAATAGGTATCTACTAATAAATATTGTTTTCTTGAAAATAAAATACGTTACTGAATTTTTGAAAAATATGAAAATCCTTCAAATATATTCTTTAATGTGACGTTGTTGCTGATGTAGTCGTTTGGTTGATTACTTATTTTGATTTTTTGAAATTTCGTTTTAAAACTGATTATCTCCATTTAATGTGTTTCCAAATTTTATATACCGTTTATTCTAACATATCAATATCGGACTGCAGAACCGTAACCAATGATATTAACGGAGCACGCACTACTGATTCCCGGAATATCTTAACTAATTATAATTGATTTCCCGTACTTATGTTTTATTTACTGATCTGGCCCTGTTACATTGGTTTGATTATTCGAAAGTTTTGTAATGTGTGTGTCAATTCATGAACTTGTAACACAATTTACGATGGCAAATCTATAATTAGCAGCTGATCGTAAAAGGATTTAAGATATCTTTTAAAAATATTCATAAATATTTATTTATCTTACACGACTATTATATATTCGTCCTTGTTTAGAGTATCTGTTTTTTTAACCTTAAGTATAATTTTATAGAATATTATGACATTCATTAAAAAGTTTGTTTGAATATTGTAGACAATGTTCAAGATTGACTATAAAGTGTGGTTGTTGGACTTGCATGTACTTTATTTTTATTTGAACGAGGTTTCGATTAAGTTATATCTGTACTCGCTGTTAAGTATAAAATGATATTTTAATGATATAACCTGATTGATGTGGAAACTCTCCATACTCATATGCCTTTATTGGAATCAGTAAATATAATCAAAAGTAGACTTTCAATGTAACCAACATTATCAAATTAAACCATTGTACGGATAATGGAGCTTTAGGAGTGTTGCCTTCGTAGTGCTTACTTTCAAGTAAAGGAAGACGCTTAGGATGACGCGCTTCCAATGGATTCTTTGTTCCCTGTACTCGCGCCATCGAAATAGTAACAGCAAAACCGAAAGTCTGGTTGAGAAATGTTGATGATATCATCAAGAAGTAAGCGATTTCTTGATACACCTGAACTCCATTCAACCAATATTTAAGTTTACTATGGAAAAATAGGTAAATGACCAGTTGCTCTTCCTGGTTGTCATTGTCCATGGATCAAGTTAAATTATTAACTCTTCAGTATACAGGAAAACAACAGGAGAGCAGTATCTCAACCAAGGGTCTAACCATTCTACTGTAACTAAACGAGGAATTTTACCCAACCTTTGTAATCTATATGAAACCTTGAGGATTTACTTGAAAAAAAAAAAACTAACATTATATCAGAATTACACCAGAATCGTTCCCCTCTATAATTAATAGCAATATTATACTAACCTTAGGATAAAGATCACTAGACAACAAGAAACATATTCCTCCTTCACAATCTTGTATGTTAAAGGAACCTCAGAGAAAATCAGATGAGTTGCCAACGGTTAAATCATAAAAACAGCCTTCAAATCGGGAAATGAACTTTGAGCTTATTTAACAAAAACAAAACCTAAAAGCATCAATAAAAAAAAATGTGTTTACAAAGTTTCTGTGAGGGTGGTGAAATGTATATTGAAGAAATCTAGCGTTCACTAGAGGTTAGGATTAAGGAGATAAAATTCAAACACGAAAAGGGGAAACATGGAGATCTGGTATTGCAGATAACGCCCGGATTAACAACATGATATAAAATGATTTGAAGCTGCAGCAATTTATATGGATCTGACATTTTTTACATTAAAAGCAACTATGGAATTTCCAGAAAACCCAGTGTTGAAATATTTAATCTTTGATAACCACTTCTTTGTAACATCAAATCACTGAGGTATGTACAGTGAAGCGATACTTCACACTTCAATGGACACAGTTAATTAATTAGCTCGTAGCATTTAGACAAAAATTAAGTTCATACTTTATCACGATACAACTTAATCTAAAAATCGTACAAACAAATAAATAAAAGACAATGTAAGTACAACAGAAACATTTTAGTCATAACGTAAAAAATTTAGTTTGGCAACTTTTCCATGTAAACTTTTTCTGTCTAGTAGAGTATCAAAAGTTTATAAATGAAACACATAATATGTTTTACGTAAAAATATTGAGCAAGTTAGTATAAACATTGACACATTATACTAAGACGGCTCATTCTTATGGGAGGATTGGAAGCGCTAAGTATTAAAACTCGGTCATTGATAAATCCGAAAATTTAAATTTTTATACTTGTTTCTAACAAAAGTATGTATAACACATTAAAATACTGATATAGATATCAGTTATTGACAATATTGTAAATTGGCTTTTATGAATGAGACGGCGTACCAGTTTGGCGTACCATTTAGGAGCGTCAAAATTATAGCACAGGATAGGAATTCTTGGTATATTTCTTCTATGGTATAAACAAAATTTTCAATTGAATCAGCTGGATGTTCTGATTTATGGTTAAATGTTCGTGTTTTTTTATTATATTTCAATTGCATTTTATTGCACGAAACGGTCGTTAAGCATTAAAGACACAGTCGTAAAAACGTTGAAAATGAATAAACTTTTTTACGTTAGTTTCGAGTATACTTCATTGTATTTTCTGATGTGAAAATGACTAGACCTGAGAAGATTATATAAACCACCAAAAAATAAAGGGTAAATCGAGCAGTAATATTTCATCTTTTTTTAGGTACCCCTGCTATTTTGGCTCTATTATTAGATACTAATTACGTACTTATGAACAGGGTCCTTCTTTATATTTTTACATTCTCATATTTTAAATACAATATTTTTATTGCCACCAGTTAAAACATACATAAAAAACGAATTACATTTGCACAAATGTTATAAAATCACCTTGTAAATAGTTTCAAATCATATATTTATTTGATTCATAGTTATTTACTGGTAAACATATACTACGAGATGTTGACCTTAGGATGGTCATTACCCGACCTTAGCCAAGATAATTATTAAATTTTCTATTATTGTATAAGCGATGATATCAGTTTTATTTGTTGTGTAAAAATAACTGAAATTTTTGTATTTTTGAAATAATAATCAGTCTATTTAGGTAATTTCCGCTTAATTGTAAGTAACTAGCTTCGTGAGTGTAAGGTCTTACAAATAAAAATCTAGAAGATTCAGGCTCCCCCACTGTCTCCTTAACGAAGTCAATATCGAAAAAATATGTAGAGATATTTTTTATTTGACATATAACTGCATATGTGACTGTGTTGTGAAAGTAAAAAAGTCAATGGCATAAATACTTGTTTACAATATTATTTTAGTGCAAGTCTGTACGTACACACCCGGTGCAGCTGTTCAAACATTTTCGGTACAAATATATATACCATTTTCAGGATATTTGCTGCTCAATTTTTTTTTCAAATTATTAAAGTCATTTCTGAGATATTTTGATCCTATGTATGTTGACTAGGCAGTCAGATACCCTTTATCTCATTTTGGATGAGAGATGTCACCTATTTTTTTAATCACATAAAGAATGAAAACGAATATTTGTAAAACTTTTATTTTTATTTCTATTTCACTGAGAGAGCTCTTAAAATGCTTGTAGTATATTTAAAAAAATCTTACTGCTACGACGAGTACATCCATCCCTTCCTGTTTTGGCAAGTTCGAAATAAATATTGGATCTGATTATCTAGGTTATTCAGCTGGACAGTGATGACTCAAGGATGTTCAATGGTTATTTATACATATGTGAATGGAAACCTATGAGACTTCGAAATATGATTATTTTGTATATGGAAAACAACAAACAATTTTTTCAACATTTTTTATAGGAGGTTTTTGCGAAAAATATAACTTTAAAACTAACCCCAAACAACATTGCTCGTACCGAATGTTTGAGTATCTGTTGCTTAAAACCTACTTTTTTAATATACTCCATGTTCAAAAAGAGAAAAAAAGGTAATGAAGTATAATAGAGAAAGTTTTCAAGAATGATACCTTGTTTCTTTACCACACATTTTGGAAAGAAACATTCGCTTAACTTTTTAGTCTGGGTACTACTTTTACACACACTTACAATAGAACGAGAAATCGGGCAACACCGCCTTATATGGTAATGTATATTTTGCCATTTCGGATCTTTTCAGCATAATTTCTCAAATATTTCGTAAACGAAGAAGCGACACTGACGCATTGACATATGTCAAGTAAAAAGATTAAAACCTTGACAGAAGTTAGTCAGATAAAATTGGGTATAAAAATGTAAAAGCTGCACTCTAAAAAGGAAATACATTAAATTTAAGGCAAATATGCTGGAAGCAAATTTCATAAACGTTCATTAAATGCGTTTAATGTAATATATTAAATTTAACAAGTTACATTAATTTAAATTAATTTACTCCATTAAATCTAATGTTATCATACATTAAATTTTAAGCTTTGAACATTACTTTTTAAAGTGACTATGTACATTAAATATACAGCCAGTGTTTAATGCAAATTTAATGTACATTCTACATTAAATTTAATGATTTTGTACTTTAACTCGTGAATAATTTACATTTACTTTGAATTTAAAGCAAATTCATTGAAATATACATTATATTTGATTAAATTTCAATAAAGTAACTGAAAAGATATTTAAACTTTCTGTACAATAAAATTAATTCACATGTACCTTAACATTAATGGAATTTACATTAATATTTACGGTACATTGCATGAGATTCCGGGAGATGGCGCAAGTTGTATTGAAATTTTTATTTAGTTTAATATAAGTTGCTTAAAGGACTCCATTTTTTTATGATGAGGTGTTCATGTCTGCCGGTACCGACGGAAACCAATGAGATGACGGTACACTACCAATGGGAAAAATTTCCACTTTTTCCTGGTAGCAGAATTTTTTGACCTCATATTAATGTTGGTGCATTAAATATATGATAACATATCTTAAATTCAATGAACATTGACTGTACATTTAATGTACATAGTCACGTTAAGAAGTAATGATTAAACTTTAAATTTAATGTATGATTACATTAAATTTAATGGAACGCATTAATTTAGGTAAATGTAAAATTTAATAAATTTAATGCATTTACACTTAAATTTAATTTTACAGTGTAAAGCCGCGTATAAACCAATGCAACTTGCGCGGATGACGTCTAAACGGTTGCAACATTTTCTGTTTATCAGTGTTTGTCAACGTTTCCGTACGCGTGTTGGTTGTCAACTAAAAACTGCCGACAAACGAGTGACGAAAAACTGCAAATTGCATGCTCCGCATTTATTGTGTTGATGTATTAAAATAAAAAAAAAGAAGCAAAATCATCATTACTGGATGACAACAATCCTTAAAAGTAGATTCTGTAATAGAGCCAACAGTTTACTAAATGATTTATATATAGAAGATATAGGTCAATATAAAAAATTTTGCCGAATATATTTAGTGGATTTAGAGATTTTGCTTAATTTAATTGGGCTCAAAGTTATGAAAAAAAAATAACTACAGGCAAAATATCCCTGTTAATTTGTAAGTCTCACAACTGAATGAACTGCGGATAGGCGTTCAAACTAACGCGCACGAACTAGCAGATTTCTTTTGGTGCACCGACACCGTTCGGGAATACACACCTCGCAGAGCTCGCGTGCGCAGAATTGAGCGCACTACCTTTCAAATTGACATGTTCTGCAACGTTCGTAAGCGTTTTGCGCTGTTTGTTGCATTTGTTTGTACGCGACTTAAAGTGTGCAGCATTCTGATATTCCTATGCTTTCATACTACGCCTTTCATATTCCCGCACTTCCTCTATGACATCATTAAACATAAATATTATATAAATTAATGAGTTGATACCGTTAGATCATCAAGATTGATTAAGAAAATTATTATTTGCAAAAAAGTACCACTTGTGCTTTTGTCTTCATACTATCTGTTTTATTTAAATTATATTTGAATGTTTTTCGAAATGTCAAATTTCATAATGAAATCCATATCATTTTATAGCAACGTATAAAAGTTATAAAACAATTTAATGCCATTTACAATATGTAAACTTGTAAAGTGATTACGTAAGTTGCAAAAATTGTCTTGCTAAAAAAGCTTTCTCATATGGGTGTTAACATTTCAGTATTTTGCAACGACAGTGTAGCCCGAAGATATTAAAACTAACTTGGTAACTTTCTTTGATCCCGAACGTAAAAAATCCTGTATCATTTATTTTAATAATGCCACCGAGTAAAAATGAATGCGGTAATTAATTTAACAGAACTTATGTAATCGGAACTGTTTTAGAATATTTATTTTTTAGCTTTGTAGAAAGTAAATAGCGATATAAATAAATTAAACTTAACACAATGCTATAACTCGAAATTCAGCCGAAAATATTGTTTAGTGTATTAATATCGTTATTCTCACTTACACACTTGCACAAAGTTGGCCTCCAACAGTGAGCACCTGAGATACCGTTTCTGGGGTCAGGGCCTTTTTGTGGAATAAGTAGCAGCGTAATGCTGGAAGAACTAAAGATAGAAGAAAAAAGCAGGAGATCCAATTACTGGACTGAGTTGAAAGGATTGAGACAAGCGAAGATACTTCTGAGGAATTACGACCAGAAGAGGTTCAAAGAAGTGTAAGTTTAGGTAAAAACCAACTCGGAGTTTTGACAGGGGTCCTGACGGGGCATTGCCACCTGAAGGAACACCTCAAGAAACTCGGAATGATAGAAAAGCAAACCCTGGGATGCGGTTTTTGGGAACATACTAAATCGAAGAATAGGAGCTACCTACCTTGAAGGCATCCAACATTTCAAGATTACTGAGGGAAATAGGAATGGAGGATCTGCTGTAGCCCATAAGTTAACTCTTACCACTGGGTAGCAGTAGAGGAGCACAATAGATCTACGAGGTTGCAGTGTTCAGACCCCCAATTCTCCGCACATACATAAAACAGTGAGCACAGAAAATGCCAAACGAATAAGATGCCACCAGTTAAGAATCTGAACCATCGAATGAATATACTCCTGGATTAATATCACATGTTATATATATATATATATATATATATATATATATATATACAGGGTGTCCAAGATAAGGATCCTAAGCATGGGGATCTCGGAAACAGTTGGAGATACGAGGTCGGTTAAATTAGAGAAAAGTTGCGCAATTTAGTGCTAAATTAAACGCAGTTAAAAAAATTTAAAAATTTCAAACACTTCCGGAGATTTCCGGAAAAAAACGAAATTTGGCAAAATCGTTTTTAATTTTTGCAGGCTTTATTTAAAGAGATATCAGAAAATAAAAGGTAGATTCTCATTGCCACTTTTTATTTTTTATAATATGGTCTAAACAAAATTTAAATCCGACGTTTCGTTTCTGAGATACCATCATGAACTTTCATTTTTTATATGGAACAAAAAAAAGTATCCCAGGTATTTGATAGCATTTTTTATTACAAATTCAACGATGTATCACCCTTGCATATCGAATACGTAGTTCAAGTACTTTCCATAAGAGCTCCATGAGAGCGAGAGAGAAAGGTATATCAGTTTTATAAAAGCCAATGAACTACACACTTGATATGCAAGTGTGATACACCGTTGAATTTGTAATAAAAAATGCTATCAAATACATGAGATACTTTTTTTTGTTCCATATAAAAAATGAAAGTTCATGATGGTATCTCAGAAACTAAACGTCGGATTTAAATTTTGTTTAGACCAAATTATAAAAAATAAAAAGTGGCAAGAAGAATCTACCTTTTATTTTTTGATATCTCTTTAAATAAAGCCTACAAAAATTAAAAACGATTTTGCCAAAATTCGGTTTTTTCCGGAAATCTCCGGAAGTATTTTGAATTTTTAAATTGCGTTTAATTTAGCACTAAATTGCGCAACTTTTCTCTAATTTAACCGACCTCGTATCTCCAACTGTTTCCGAGATCCTCATGGTTAGGATCTTTATCTTGGACACCCTGTATATATATATATATATATATATATATATATATATATATATATATATATATATATATATATACATATATACACTTATTAATTCCACCCTACATACTAGTTTCAGGTGTCTATTTAAAATATCTATTTCGTAATGTGTCGGCAGGATGTTACCAGTAAAACTCAATGCCGGACAATACAAACAAACATCTGAATATATTTCGGAGCGGTAAGAGATTAATAAAAAAAAAACAAATATTTTCGCTGTGAGGAAGTGGTTTTTCTCTTTATGACTATTAAGGAAAGGGCAGGCAATTTATTCTCTGCGAATTCGACTATGATTTTCTCTTCATTCTAGTTTCCAACAGCTAATGGTCTCGTAACTGGAGCTGAAAGGAACCAAGAGCGAAATTCACTGAAAACAGCTGTCTGTTTAAAATCCCCATTCTGTGATGTGTTGGCAAGATGCCAGACAGTACAAACAAAAATATAAATATACTCCGAAGAGGTAGGAAATAATAAAAATACAAATAAATTATTGATTGGTTGATTTCAGGACAGATGTTTTCGGAAACAGAGGGCTTCTTGTTAGTTATCCAAGACCAGGTTGTTCCGACGAAGAACTATCGGAAATTCATTATCAAAGATCTCTCAATAGAAAATGACCAATGTAGATATGGCTGTCGAACATCAGAGACGATCCAGCACGTAACTGGAGGATGCCAAACGTTTGCCGCAACCGAGTATAAGGAAAGACACGATTCAGCCGCTAAGATACTACACCAAGAGTTAGCAGATAAGTTAAAACTATTGCAGGTAGGAAAGGTGCCTTACTACAAATATAATCCAGAGCCTATTCTTGAAAACAACGAGTTCAAGTTATACTGGGATCGAACGGTCCTAACAGATCAAACAGTTGCTCATAACAGGCCAGACATTATACTAACAGATAAAATTTCCAGGCGAACTACACTAATCGACATCGCTGTGCCGAACAACAACAACCTAAGATCAAAGTACAACGAGAAGATCGCCAAATACAGAGATCTGGAGGTGCAAATCCGCAGACAGTGGGCAATGAACAGCGTCCACACGATTCCTATAATACTGTCAACAACTGGAGTGATACCAAAGAGCCTCCTGCAGAACATCAAGGGACTGGGCCTTAGTGAACATCTGTATAAACTGATTCAGAAAGCGGTTCTCCTTGCAACCGCGCGAACCGTCAGAAAGTTTGTAGGAAGTGGAGAAGACCAAGCCACCTAGGACCCGATAACATGGAAAGGGTCCCCACAGAGCTTCATACTTTTGGTGTCTTTGCATGCCTGGTATGAGTGAATAATCCCTGGAGGGAGTGCGAAGCCGTTTGGCTTGTAAGTCTTAATTATTTATTTAAGGAGTTAAACGATCTTTCAGTGACCTTCAGGTTGACCTTGAGGGTGACTTTAAGGTTAGTTCAAGGTTAAGTACTTTTTTTCAAATGGTAAACAAATTTTAAACTATACACTGGGTAATGGTGAACGGAGCATATATTTTCTCATCGTATTAATTTTTTCGACAAAATGATGAAAATGTTATTTCAAATGAAATAAGTGAACAAGGTCATTGCTGGGCGTGAATAAAAAAATATACCAACAAAAGAAATTCACATTTGTCTAACTTATTTCGTAATATTTTGCTTTTCTTAACATATTAATGAATTTTTAATTTGACGATGTCACAGTGACCATATGAATCATGACAATTTCATAAAATGAGTACGGACATAACTAATCTGAATTTACTTCAAAAACTAGTATTAATAACGAACAACACTTTTTAACGTCATGTCCTCAATCTTCAGTCATACAAAATAATAAATCATAGAATGGCTGCAGAACAAAAAAAAAACATTTGAGCTGGGTGGAAACATCGGTTACACCAAGTCGTGATTGCGAGGGAATCTAGAAACGCTTACCTATATCACTCATTTTTAATCTTCCAATATTAAACGTTAACTGAAAGAATATCTATCAGACGGTCTTGACAAAGCTAGAGATTTTTACTCTGCAATTAATTAATATTCATTTTAATTCTATAACCAAAACATAAAAAAATAAGAAAACTTAGTACTCGCGATAAACCACGTGGTAAGGGTATCTATCGCGCAGGCGCTGCTCAGAACCTACAGATGTCTGATCAACTGAATAACAATTTAAAATTTATAACTTCGTGATGCCCCTGTTGATTTCGATTTATGATGGACATATTTGGTCAAAATTTTAAAATCCTAAAATTTTATATTCATCCCCGAAAAAAATTCAAAATTAAATTTCTGAAACTAGCATATTAATTTCCAATAAGCATTTAGAAAAAAAATGATCTTAAAGGCATGTAAGCAATAAATATAGTAAATGTAATGTTGCGATTTTTTTTCAAATTACAAATTTAATTTCATGATCCATTTATCAATAATTGTATCAATAATCAGATTTAAATTATTGCTATACTATCTTGTATGTCACACAATAGTATCAGATTACTGAGATGGTATTAAATTTCATAAATTCTGTTTTAAAAAAGCTTAGAAATTCTAATATGTCTCTCTACATGAATAGAAAATTTATGATCAGATGAATCGGTTAAAAATGTCTCTATGTCTAACTTCTAATTTTAGATGTACTAAAGCCACAGTAAACTTTTACAATGATCCGTGTGCTAAATTACATATAAATAAATATTAACTGGTCATATGCTCCAACGATAAACGGTGTTGCATACTAAGAGATAAAGTAAATAATGCGATTGTTTACATGCAATAGTTGCGTTGGGAACCCACCTATTGCGTATATATGTACATGTACACACAATGTGCGGCGGATTTGCTATCAGTTTCCAGTAGCGTAGCTATGAATTAATAAAAATAGTGACTGTAGGATATTTCTGCATCGGTCAAATAAAAGTGTTCAATTTCGAATTTTCTAGCACTGATGTGTAGAAATGTATCAAATAATATAGATGTGACTGTGAGTTACATACATGAACAAAATACCCATTGTCAATATATCTATAATGATAAGCCAAAATAATTTATTCGAAAAAATTGGGATATTGAATGGTTGTTAAAACTTGACATAATTTTTGATAGTGTTAGAAAAAATTGACTAATTCATTCAATCAATTTTAAACTTAAATTTTGAAATATAATGCATTTCTTTCGGTGCTAACAGGGCAATTTAGGATTGTTCGGTCTTATTTAAAGACTACTGGTTTAAAGCAAGTTTATTTAATGTTGGAGAGAACTAATAGTGCTAAAAACGCCTTATCGGATCTAACATACAGAGAGAAAAGAATTTCGCTTTATAGCAGGACTTCTGATAGGACATTATCAATTGCGGGGCCATCCTCATAAGACTGGCATCGATAATTTTATCAAAGAATGTGCAACACTCAGACTCAGAAGATCATTAAAACTGAAGGTCAAAAATCTCCAATTTATAACATACATATATCAAACCTTGAAATTACTTAGACCTTTTCAAGACATCATAATAACTATCATTGACCTGTTTTTAAGGTTCCATTTTGTGTAATAAGTTAGACAAATTTAAACAAACACATCGTTATATATTACTGTCTTTAAGATCATTAGGCTAGTTGAATATAAGTCATTTGTCAGCAAGCTTCAGGTGCATAAGTGTGCTCGAACTTTCCAAGCAACAATCTCTTTTTGAAACTAAGCTGCAATTAGTCAAAAACATATAATTTTTACACAGTTTTCAAATATAAATAAAATAATGACCTTGAGAATTAAAATTTTTTGTGTGCACAAGATAAAGACTTTGATAGAACAATATAAAGTAGTGCCAAAAATCACATCATTATTGAGCTTCTGTTGTTACAATCAACGTTTAACTAATGTCTTGCGCAGAAATTTTTTAAGCAATATTTACAAAAAACGAGGTGTTATATAGTTAGTTCATAGAAAATTATAAAATTTTGGACCTTGTGGCAGATCTAGATACTTTTGTTGACGGTTTTCTATATTGAAGACCTACAACTTCGCTTTCAACATTAGCTAGTGTTGTGAATATACGTTTACTTTACAACAAAATATTAAATTTTAGATTTAATATACCCCAGGCTCCCTAAATAAATAAATAAATTAAATAATATGGCATACAGTGCATAAACTACAATTCTTCGATTGCCGAAACGGGGAACCCCAGATATTAAACGGCGCGGTGGCGGCAATTTTACTCGGATATCCCCGAATTCAGAGCGCGACATCACCACTGCTATAAAAGCGAAAAGGTAGCGACATAATTAAGGACATTACGTGTTGCTTTTCTTGAGATAACTCGTCCTTGTTCCGATTGAGTTTAGCACTTTTTAGACCGCTAGTGTTTCTTAAAGTAGGTTGTCTTTGAAATTGTAACATTCTACAGACAATAAAGATCGTGCACGTGTCTTAATTCCTGAAATTGATACCGTCGATAAAAAGACGAGGTTAGCAGCGCATATGAGTTACTTAACCTACACGTCCCTACTTAAAAATAATTACCAGAACATGACAAAGTAGATATAACCTAATATTGACATTGCGATTAATAGTCAGCTTCATATTGGCTATAAAGTTATGAAAATACCGATCTTGACAAATAAATTCCGAACGTGACAGTGAAGAGTAAAATAATCCCCAACTTGATTTGCGGAAAACAGTACAAAAAAAAGTGAAAATAAAAAGTTAACTAAGAGTCAAGGATGAGTGTTACTTGATAACCTTTTCCTAATTGGCTCATTCCTTAGAAGTGTTCTTTAAAAAAATAATACTTAATCGGTCTTCGTTAACTCTGAGCTTCACTCATTCAACTTAGGTTTTACACAAGTACTTGATAATACGAAAATTCTTTAAAAATAAAGTAATCCCGACGGGAACGAACTTTCACGTTTCCTGAAGGATTAAATTAATCCAATAAACCCGGTAATCGCGTAAATAGATCCATATTCTCGGAGATGAGTATAAAAATACCGAATAATGGCGAGATGCGTTGACGTCTCGTTAAAATCGAAAAATAGTTAAAATTACGAAATGTAGTTGAAAGAGATCCTTGAAAAAATTACCCAAAATTCGGTAAATAAAACCGTTAATACAACATGGAATCCGAAAAAGGACAAAATTGTTATTAACGTTGCGAAAAATTAAAAGAAAAAATCCTCGTACTCCGTTAATACGACACTAGACAATGATACAAACTTTGTCACAAAGAAATTCCTAAAGGCAGGAGATAACGACTGAATGTTATTCACAAGAACACCGTTAAGTCCCAACAGTGAAATTTTGTGACATGACGTGAGAGAATCTTCATGACTTACATACATCGATGGTTTTTTAAGTTCGTAGAATTCATTTAAACTAACTTTTCTTTACAAATACTAAAAATTTATATCATCTTTTTACTCATTACTTATCGTTAATTTTATTATCTACGTTCTAAAATTGTATTTGTTATTTATCAAGATAATTAATAATTCCTAAAATTGGTTGTCACGAACTGGGTCAAAGAATTTGCGAGAGCAATTTGGGAATAGGCGTCGTTGCGCGATATATTTAATAATAACCATGTACAAGGTGAGCCTATTATATTTGCATTTAATCTATTAGATAAGGGGCACTTTGCAGTTATTATTTTCCAGTAAAAAGAAGAAAGCAGTGAAAATCTGTTTAAATTTAAAATACAATATTATATTGTGCATTGAGACGTTTTCGAATTATTTCGGTTTCATTCGAGAACACTATTTCCAAAAGAGCGTTTGACTATTCATTCGTTTCATTTCTGGCTAACTAGTAACAGAATTAAATGTAAATTTAATATTTGAATCGGATTTGGGTCAGTTTGACTACTAATTTGGAAGTATAACAGCAAATAAACGTTAAAATTACAGAATGAGTTATTTTATAATATATGATTATTTTACTTTTTACAATTCTGATAATCATAACATAAAGCTACTCAAAAATCAAAGCACTCGCGGCAAACCAACTTGTTAATGTAATTTACCAATTCCTTCTCTAATTCAACTTTATTAGCTTCGTTTATCAATAAATTGATAATCAGACATAACCGCAGCCCACGCCACTGTCTCTTATGTCACAATAGCACCGGATTACCGCGGTGTTATTCAGTTGTTTATGCCGGGAGAGCGGCTTATAAATAACGCGGCTGGCCGACGGTTTCCACGACACCAGCGATTTGCCGCACCAATGAGATGGCAGCCCGGTCTTGCCGTAAGTGGGTCACAAGTTGAAAGACTCGTACCAAGGACATCGAGTCCGCACAAGTACGATTCACCACGGTCTAAGACTTACGGTTTGGAGTAATTACAATATATTAATTTACCCGAACGTTTAAAGATTTTGATTGGAAATTTTAATACGAGGGCTTAGAGTAAGTGAAAATGTTTAAAACATATTTCATTTCATCCTGTTGAAAATAGAAACGGTAATTGGCTAGGTCAGGTATTAAAAATTTTATAAAGTCCAATTAAATCTGTGGTCTGATGCTGTCGCATCAAAGCATAACGATAATACACTGTCAAAAGGAAATGCATTAAATTAATCTAAATGTGCTTGAAGCAAATTTCACAAACTTTATTAAATGCATTTAATGTAATGCATTAAATTTAATAATTTACATTAATTTAAATTAGTTTATTCCACTAAATTTAATATAATCACACATAAAATTTTAAGTTTGATCATTACTGTTTAAGGTGACTATATACAGGGTGAGTCAACGACTGGATGAAGTAGGTTTGTGCCTTTTCGGTGAAATTAACAAAGAAACTATATTTATTGTTTGATACAGTTTATTTTTACGCAGATTCTAAAAATATTTAGGACTCTACAGGGTGAGCCAAAAAACTAGGACAGCATAAAGTTGTATTTTTTTAAATAGAACACCCTATATACGAATCGTATTTTCGATTTAGCTTATAATTTTAAATCTTTTTTATTAAGGGTTTACTATAACAAAACTTTATAGTTTCTGAGATAATTAAGTTTAAAGAAAAAAAGTCACATTTTCAAGCATCAATTCAATTCTAAATAACGTTTTCAATTTTGTGACAAATATATTCAAATTTGGAATTTAGCAAGGCCAAGGACAAGTTAACATAATTTTTACCTAATATTTGCAATAAAAGCTACAGGGTGTTGAACACATCGGCTCAAATTTGAACAAGTTTAAATGAATAAATATCTTTTTTTTAAATGGTACACCCTGTATATTTTCATGTTATTTAATAGAGTAATAAAAACCCTAAAAGTTTTCTTCAATATATCCTATACCTATTTATAATAGTTTTTGAGATATTTCAGTTTTTCTTATTTTCCATACTTTTTTACAGAAATAGTCTTCATTATCATAGTAGGCATGGCAAAAACAATGTAAAAGAACATTTTTCTATGTGTCAAATTTATAACAGCAATCGCTTCTTTTGGTTTTTATGTAGTGTAGTTTGGTTTTTTTTTGCATTCATCTTATATTGTAAAATGAATTTTCCAAAGAATGAGTTAATAGATATGATTTATACAATAGGAGAGGCTCAAAAAAATTGCCTTCTTGCTCAAAGAAAAGAAACTTTTCAAAACTTAATGCAAAGATTTGATTCTTCTGGTACTGTTGATTATCCAAAACGTAAAGTGGTCAACAAACTAGTAACTAATGAAGAAAAAGAACTACAAGTATTGTTAAATGTTCAGGAAAATCCTTATATTGGTAGCCGTTAGTTAGCAGCATTATGTGAAACATCACAATCCACCGCTAATCGTACTACCAAGAAATATAGGTATCATCCATATCACATGGAATTACACCAACAATTGCATGGACAGGATTTTGAAAGTCGTGTAAACTTTTGTCGTACAATAAATGCGGAGATTCAATTAAATCCAAATTTTTTATGCAAGGTAATGTTTAGTGATGAAGCTACTTTTAGAAGTAACGGTGCCGTAAATAGACGCAACATGCATTATTATGCCACAGAAAACTCATTTTGGATTAGAGAGGTGCAACATCAAAACCACTGGTCATTAAATGTTTGGTGTGGTATTCATCATAATCGAATTATTGGACCCCACTTTTTTAATGAACCACTAAATGGCCATAGTTACCTGAACTTTCTACAAGAAGAACTACCCCAACTGCTTCAAGGTCTCGATAGGGATGAGCTCGACAGTATGTGGTTCCAGCACGATGGTGCGCCTCCGCATTACCATCGTGAAGTTCGTGCGTTTTTGGACCAACGATATCCGCAAAAATGGATTGGACGTGGGGGTTTCATTGAGTGGCCACCAAGGTCTTGCGATATCACCCCATTAGATTTCTTCCTATGGGGTTATATTAAAAATAAGGTGTATGTTAATCCACCAACAACAGTGGAAGATATGCGAAACAGGATTAGGGATACCTATAGAACAATAACGCCACTAATTTTGCCCAGGGCCCGAGAAAATCTGCAAAAAAGACTAAATTTGTACATTGCACAAGAGGGTCGTTTATTCGAACATTTATTAAAAAGAAATAATTAATCTCAGTATTTAATAGGTAATTTTTTTGTTTCAATTTAATATAAAAGTAAATATGTATTTGCCTTGTCGTTATTGTTGTGTTAATTTTTTCACATTATGTTTAATTAAACTATTGCCATTGTAATATAACGAATAATGTATTTCATCATATTTAACCACATTCTGTTTGTTTCTGTAGTTTCTTTTTATTATTTTACATGGCTACTATGATAATGAAGACTATTTCTGTAAAAAAGTATGGAAAATAAGAAAAACTGAAATATCTCAAGAACTATTATAAATAGGTATAGGATACATTGAACAAAACTTTTAGGGTTTTATTACTCTATTAAATAACATGAAAATATACAGGGTGTACCATTTAAAAAAAAAGATATTTATTCATTTAAACTTGTTCAAATTTGAGCCGATGTGTTCAACACCCTGTAGCTTTTATTGCAAATATTAGGTAAAAATTATGTTAACTTGTCCTTGGCCTTGCTAAATTCCAAATTTGAATATATTTGTCACAAAATTGAAAACGTTATTTAGGATTGAATTGATGCTTGAAAATGTGACTTTTTTTCTTTAAACTTAATTATCTCAGAAACTATAAAGTTTTGTTATAGTAAACCCTTAATAAAAAAGATTTAAAATTATAAGCTAAATCGAAAATACGATTCGTATATAGGGTGTTCTATTTAAAAAAATACAACTTTATGCTGTCCTAGTTTTTTGGCTCACCCTGTAGAGTCCTAAATATTTTTAAAATCTGCGTAAAAATAAACTGTATCAAACAATAAATATAGTTTCTTTGTAAATTTCACCGAAAAGACACAAACTTACTTCATCCAATCGTTGACTCACCCGGCACAACGAACTGATATTTGAATGAACTGCTTTAAATTCAAAGTAAATGTAAATTGTTCACGATTTTTGCTATAAAATCATTAATGTAGAATGGACAATAAATGTGCATTAAATTTAAGGTTATTTTTAAAAGTATAATGCAAAATGAGATAAAAGTGTCCATGCTAACAAAAAATAAAATAAAATTAGGATAGTGATGTCCATGTGGAATTAAACAACAATAAATTTGTTTAACGTTATTTATTGTCGGTGGGGGAGGGATTTTTTTGATGTGAGAGACACAAATATATTTATTTAATTTTCTTTTTAGTTTTTTGCTTGTCGTGCCTCCTTTCTGTGTTTTTCATTATTAAAAAACTTTTCAAATGCCAAGTTTATAATTAAAATAATAAAAAAGAGGATTTAAAAATTTGTTTCCATTGGTAAACATTGTTAGATATTATTTACATATGAAAAATAACATAATAATTTGGGTAACCAGGAACTCATGCTTTTATTTATTACCGGTTACTTTATTCTTGCAATGATGTACCAACTAGCTTCTAATACTAGTTTAAATAAAGGATATCATAGAATTGGTGTGTGGTACCAAGAAATAAAAGATCTCGTACTATATATTAACACTTTTTCAAATATAAATAAAAATATTATCACGTTGTTCAGTGTTCAAGCAACGAATCTTAGTTTTGACGATGTGATAATTTTACGGGGGAATTCGTTGATTCAAAGTATGCGACGTCATAGTATTCCTCGATATTTGAACAAACTATGATCCTAAATGATGGATTAGGCTGAGGCATAATTAAAATAATTTAATATCAAGTTATTTAATTACTATTATTATTATTATCAAGTAAGGAAATATGTTTTGTAATCTTTGATCTTTATGCTCGACCTCTGACCTACTTCCAACATTGTTTATCAAATTATGTTATTTGAATATATACGCTAAACCCTCCAAAAGTCTGCTTGCAAAATTTCAAGGCTCGACAAGGTCTTTGAATTGCAAGGCAGACGCGTAAATTGATGAGTGCAGTGTATTAAAACTAAAATGGAGCGTGTCGAATAGAGCAGTTTTAGAAAAAAGATATAACGCAAATTTAAATTCACGAGGATTTTGGGTGACTATGCTGATGCTGTTTCTTATTATATCGTACGCCGACAACGTCGTGAATTTGAATGCAGTTGTGGACTTACAGCAATTGTTACTTGCTAGTCAAGAAAACAATAAAAGTTCATGATCTTGTCCTGAAAGACATACGATTGATAGTGGATAACTAGATAGAGAAACGCACTTGTATCATATTGTTTATGACATTTTAACAAAACATTTAGATAGAAAGTATTGTTCGTAAAATGGATTTCTCAAATATTAACGATAACCCAAAAGTAAATTTGTGTAGAAATTTCAAAACGTCGTTGAAAGTGAACAGACAAGATTTTTACGACGGATTCGTAACGATGGATGAAACATGGCTTCAGCAATACGACCTTGAAGCTAAGATTAGTAGTATGCAGTGGCGTAAATAACGACCCCGCAGGCCCTGCGGTGTGGGGGGCTGCAGCCCTTCCAGGGGCGCCCTCAAGTCCCTTGATGAAAATGAATAAATACGAAGTAGCAAGACGGGTGCAAAATAGTAAGGAGCATTTAAAAATCTGCAGAGGGCCGCACATACTAGTAGTTACGCCACCGGTAGTATGGAATGGAAAAATCGTGGCTCTCCACCTCTCGAAAAATTTAAAGTGCAAGAGTGGAAAGGTTAAAAGATTTCCATTTCTTAGGATCCTCAAGAGATCATTTTTGTTGATTTTAAGTAAAGAGAACACAATGACAGGAGTCGAATTTGTGGGGCGTGGTAGAAAAAAAAACCAGAGGAAAGTTAACAAAAGGTGTACTCTTTCATCAGGATAATGCGTTCAGTCACATATATTGTGTTGCTATGGCTGCTAGTATAGAGGCAGGATTTGACCTGCTTTACAACCTAGGTTATTCACCCAACCTGGATCCCACTGACTTTCTATCGCCTGTTTTCAAAGTCAAAATATAAGTGGTCAAAATTTTTCATTTAATAAAAAAGTGTATAGAGATTAGAGATAATTACTGAAATATAATGCCTAGTTCCTATTTCAAATACGTCAGGGGTGGAGTATAGATATCAACTACCGTATCGTCAAAGTGCTAAAAGATTTTTTTTTGTTTAGAATAATATATCAACACGGCGACAATACATAAGCCGTATTGTTATTGGTTCAAACTTGTTAATATGTTACTAAACTGTTGTTAGGTGGTTGTCCTTTCTATAATTCATTATGGTAACCATTAGAGTGGCTTCAAGCTAATATATTCATGAGCTTAAATTTATTTAGGTGCAATATTTTCCAATATTTCAAAATCAATAATTACAGTTTCTCTTACAAAGCTAAAACTTAATTTTTATGCCAAGATTCTTTCAAAAGTTTGTAATATAACAGTATCATTATTAATAAAAGAATTACTATCATCTAAAGAAAGTGCTTAATATTGGTTTAACTGTATAAATTTGCATACTTTAAGAAAGTAGTTAATTCTTCTTTTGTTTATTTTTGTTTCCAGTTTAGTAATATTTAGGTAAATAGTGTTGATATACTTCCAAAAATATCTTACATTAGTTAAGAAGTCAAGATATTATCTAAGTAAAATTTTGCATATATTGCCAATTGTAGATAACTTTAAACCACAGATTGTGGTTTAAGGAGTATTATGATTATTTTACTAGTGTTATGATTAAACTTACGCATAATCTATTTGAACCTTCGAATACTATTTGTTGTAAAATTAATAAATTTTTGAATTATGTGTGGCTTGTTTTCTTAAAATTCTAATAAGAAAGAAAGTAACAAGAATTAAATGTATGCACAGTAAGAACAAGCAAGAAAAATTCAAATTGTTGTTAAAGAAACGTTAATTTTTGTTTTTGGAAATTAAAAAACGACGTATATATTTAAAAGTTCCGAATTACATAAAAATATTTTGTCAAAATTAATATAGAATATAAAATAAGGAATGTTTATGTCATTCTTTAAAAATATCATGAGAAAATTGAAGTATGTTAGAAATAAATTGCAAATTAATAACTGTATATGAATATTTGATTCTACAAGTTGAAATTCGCTAGATAAACAAATATTTGCATATAAAGAGTTATTTCCAAAGCCGCGTCCACATGTGTAATCGAACCTGGTAGCGTAACATCGGCAAATTTGATTTTTAAAACTTTTGGACCGTTGTTGCGGCCTATACGATATTAATGCATTGGTGGCAAATATATTACCATTTTAAAATATATCAACATGGCTGCAGTAGTTTACTACTTAATTTAAAATGACAATGAGATAGTGGTGACTGTAAAAACCTTATAAGAATGCCACTAAAAGACTAACTCCTTGACATATTAACATAAAACAGGTCTAAGTTGACGGTAAAGGGTTTAAAATGAGAAGGGCAAAAATAACTCAAATCGGTTTTCTTTTATTACCAAATAACCAAAAATATAAAATTTTGCTTATTTACGGGAGATAACTATACATTTTACCAACCCCACAGCTTTATTTCTAGTTTTTTAATCTTGATATTTCTACATAAAGGTTTGTTGAGATAAATTATAACAATATTATAAGTAAAACAAAATTGGTAAACTAGAAGATCTAACTAGTTTCGGTTTAAAACTTAAAGCTACTTAGTAAATCTGGCTGTGGATTTCTAATTTATTGTAACTGACCCTAAGATAATAAAACAAGATACTACAATATGAAAAGCAATCTTAGAGAAGGTTGGAGTTTATTTGATTTATTTTTGCATTCTCCTAAGGCAATTTATTGTTTCAGCTAATGCTTTCCATGCAATTTTCTGAATCTCACTAGGCAGACTGGCTCAGTTTAAGGACTGAATGCAAACTTATCATTCTTTGATGGTTCGATGGTTTACCAATAACTGGCGGTTCGCATCAAGTGGTATGCTATAATAAATTTGACACGATATTTTGACATATGAATATGTTTGCGAACATGTTACTTTACGTGCGCCAATTAAACATCTGGGCATGGTTTAAAAATGTTGTGTACAATGTACAAAATAAGACGAATTCAGAAACGGCCATACTTTAGATGGTATATTCAATTTTTAAATTTAACTTACTTTTTTAAATAAGAAGGGTGTCTCAGAATGTTTTTTGTTTTGATTGTAACGCGCCAAATACCGAAAACAAGGGGAGGGGAGTAGTGTCAAACGCTTGACTGGCTTTTCAAGTTTAGTAGTGATGGAACGTTTTGAGGAACTACAGCGCGTGTTTTGCGTATGATCGTTTTATGAAATAACGATTCCTTACACTATTGTTCGACATCTGGACAGAACACCTTTCAACTTAATGTCCATGAGAAATGTACCAAACGTGAACTTGATCAAGCATTGGGTATGCAAGTTTGAAGAGACTGGAAACACAATGCCGGACAAATCATCTGGGCGCAAGAAGACATCAGTATTTAACACAAATGTTGATCGTGTTTGCCAGTCTGTTAGAGACGATCCGCGACAGTCTATGGTTCCGTGCAACTTCTCTAAATTTGTACAGACCCACGGTCCATCTTATTATTCACAAAGATTTACATTTCCACCCCTATAATATTGTTATCGCGCAGAAAATGAAGCTCGATGATTCAGCTAAACTACTTGAAATCTGGAGGACAATGAAAAACCATTTTAGGAACTTCTATAACATATGGTTCTTTGATGAATCGAATTTTCACATCAACGACCACGTGCGCAAACAAAATTGCATATATTGGGCTCCGAACAACTGCATCAGAAACCTTTACATTCGCTGAAGTTTGTCGTTTGTGCTTCCATATCAAAGCAAGGAATTATCGGTCTCTATTTTTTTTGAGGATAACCGTGGTCGCACTCAGACTGTTAATTTCGATCGTTATTGCCATATGATCCTGAATTTTTTGTTTCCAGAAAGGCAAAACCAAATTGGTTACAACCGTAATTTATTTTTCCAACAAGATGGAGCAACTTCCCGTCACGAATGATTTTTTGACAGTTCTTCATGATTTATTCCCTGAAAGAATGATAAGTCACCGAGGAAACATCAAATGGTCACTGCGAAGTTCAGATTTAAAACCTGCTGATTTTTTTCTATGGGGCTACTTAAAAAGTAAAGTTTTCAACCCATTACCACCCAACTTAAATGTTCTAAAGCAAAGAATCACAGACGAAATCCATGGAGTTCCAAGAGCGATGCTCCAGTGAGTAATTGAAAATTTCAGTTCGATGCTAAATGATTGTGAACAGGCGGATGGTGCGCATTTAAGGATGGTTGTTTTTCATAAGTAAAAATAAAAAAACACTTTATAATTTAAAAGCAATTAAACAAGCCTGAATTAATTCCGATGTTTTATTTTTTAAGAATCAAAAATGAAAAATATTTTGAGACGCCCTTTATAAATATTAACAACAAATTCGATTGCTTTTAATATGAGAGTAAGTAACTTACCACTTACCTTGTTTTCCTACTTGGTACTAGCACTTACCTGAAAAAATAAACAATATCAGTAAAATATTAAACACAAAAAAATACGTAAAAGATTTTAAAGGACTTAATTTTACAGACCATATTATAATATAAATTTCGTCACTATTACCGATTTCTCACCGAAAAACCCCTGAGTGATTTATAGATTAGTTAACGCAACTTTCGCAAAATCGACAAAACCGCTCCTATTTCCGTTCAAATTAATAGATATTTTAATATTTTGGCCATTTTTTATTTCGATAATTCACATAATTATAACGGAATATTAGGAGGTTAACTCCATTAGTAATGGATAGTTTTTGCAAGATGATCACGAAAAATACTTTATAACTATAGTAATTATTTCATGTTGTACACTAAGATACATTTATTTATAAATAATAAATATTGGTCTTGTACAGATTTAGATATAGATAAGTCACGAAACTAAAAACTCAATAAACAATTTGTATTAAAGGAACATTTTGAATTAATTAATTGTAATGTATTTTTACTACCAAATATTTTTTTCTGAAACAGAATTAGTGAGTACTTATTAATAATTTATTATTAAAAATATGATTTAGTAATCTATAATTTACGATCAGTAGTTAATAATGTGCAAATTAGCTGTATCAATATATTTTCATTAAAATTGTAAACTCCCTTACAACTTCAGCACATATTGTTGTTTCTCAAGATAAAATAAGTTTAAATATAATTTGATATATATTCTTTACATCTTAGACTTCAATGCTTAAAAGGTTATTGCAAATTACACAGGTCTACAAGGTTCTGTTGTTGGGCAGCTGGGGGTCATTTCTGATGTAACTTGTTGCGTACAATCCGAGTCCGAGGTCAGAATTGGTCCATCACGTTAAGATTTTGATATGTTTGAAGTTATATACTAGAAAAATGTTTTTTTGGCTACTTTTAAAGTTATGTACAGGATACACAGTTTTCTCGGTCTTGCCTTCTAGTTGCATCATTTAGTACTACTCTTACCTTTCAAAATACGCTCTCAAGCAGTCACCTAGGATTTTTTTTTTGGAAAATTACGGTCATTTTAAATTATGAAATATATCCCAACAAAGTCAAGAGCATTCATATCATCCCTTTGGGACATACATTTTTCTATTGATTACATTTCTTTCAACGATTTTTACTTTAGGGTTTTTGGGGTCGTTGAGTACGAACATGAACTCAAAAAAATTAAAATATTAATTTTTAAGGTGGTGGATTTAAAACGGTGGATCGAAATTTGCAAGAAACGATGTTGATCTCTAAAAAACCTACTAATATATAATTAAAATGGCCTAAGTTTGCAAGAAAAAATCGTAAGTGACCACTCAATAACTTATTTTGAAGAGTAAAACAAAACAATTTTGGTCATCCTGAATATAACTTTAAACGTAACCAAAAAAAAAAAAACGTTTTTCGAGTACATAACCTCAAATATCTCAAATTCCGACCTAGGATTCTAGGTAGCAAATTACTTCTGAAATTATCCCAGTTGCTGGACAATAAACATGGCCGCACTTTTTGCAAATCTGTGCTAATAAATAGATAATATTATTGTTTAGTGGAATTAATATAGCGATCTAAGTAAATGTCTACAGGGTGTCTACAAAATGCTAGTGCAAATTTTTGAGGATAAAATTTGGGGATCTAGCCCAATTTAGTTTAGTCCAAAATACGATGTAAATTTTTTGACCCTCAGTGTATTGAATTACTAATTAAAAATTCTTATTCCTTGATATTTTTAATACAAAAAAGTTATACTTAGTAGGTATCGCTTCGACCATCGAATTTAAATGAAGTCGTAGGAAATTTGGAGTCAAACGACTCAATCTGACGTTAAATTTTAAATTTTATCATTTAATTCATAAATTTTGGCATAAAGGTTTTTCTTACTTTAAAAAATGTTTATTTAAATAATACTGGCCTGAGCATTACAATTACAGTACTTTCTACTGCTGTTTTTGAAAGCACGTGGTTGCAGGAGCCTTACATTACGATCAATATATGCAAGACAAAACGGCCCTTGCTATTTATTTAGAGATGCATGAATCCACAGGCACAAAATGGGTAGCAAAAAGTAGAAAAACACCAAAAGAAAAACACAAAATTAAACAACTTTTAAAAGAACATCAAAAGAAAGACCTGAATTTTACTAAAAATCTAATCGCAATCCGTGATACGGGTATTGGTTCACTTTTAATATTTCATCGTACTTGCTCGTTAACCTCAACAAAGGAGTGTTCAGATTTTCATGATATAGTACAATAAATAACTCAACAGTGATCATCAAAACAAAAAAATACTATAGAAGGAAATAAGAAAAGATAAAATCCATAACATATTCCCTTCTGATTATACGGGGTGTTACATAAAGGGTGGGAATAAATTAAACAATGGATTCCTTAGTAAAAAATTTTTTTCATATGTAGTTTTGCTCTACTAATATTCGTTTCTAAATTACAGGGTGTTAAAAAACACTAGAAGATAATGGAACGAAATTTTAACCAGAACTTCACACTGCCATAATAACAGTAAAAAAATTAACCTCGTAGTTTATTCAGTGAAGTGCATACTGATATTGCCGTAGGGTTTAAAAAAAATGTGGTATGCGATCATTCCCTCAATTTTTTTTTAAACAAAATTTTCCTCTTGCGTTTTTTTTTTGTATCTCTTGTCATTTTTCCGTAATTAAGCCTTTTACAAATACCATTTTTTTCATCATATACACAGAAAAATATAATATCCAGTATGCTATGACTATGATGTTTCTTTTTTTTTCAGATAAAAGCCATTGCCAGTTAAGATAAGCCGTCATTACGCGTTTTTAATTTGGTTAATGGAAAAAAATGGACTACTCATTTGAAGAATTAGCAAATATGCATTTTATTTATGGCCTTGCCAACGGGAATACAGTGTTAGCTGCGCATCTGTATGCTGAATGTTTTCCGGTTTGATGTATTCCGAATAGGAAGACTTTTTCAAGAATTTACGCTTATTTACGTGAAACTGGGTCCTTAAAGCCTTGTACTTGCAACGGAAGAGCTCAAAATATAAGGACAGTGCAGCTCGAGGAACGAATACTTCAGACAGTCGAAGCAAATCCTGATCTAGTACAAGAACAAATGGAAGAAGGGAGAGAGTAAGCCATAAGACTGTCCAACGAGTACTCCATGATAATTTGATATACCCATACCATCTGCAAAGAGTGCAGGCACTTTTTGCCGAGGATAATGCTTCACGTGTCAGATTTTGGAACTGGTTTTTAAATAAGGTCAACCAGAATTTGTTGTTTCTCTTATCCATCTACTTTACTGACGATGCTGAATTTACAATAAATGGTATAATTAATTTCCATAATGATCATCTATGGGCCGAAAAAAATCCGCATGAAATAATACAATCCCGGCAACAGCAACGATTTTCTATAAGCGTTTGTGCAGGAATAATTGGTGATTTTTTTATTGGTCACGTAGTACTACCAAATCGATTAGATTGCTTAACATATCTGGATTTCCTACAAAATGGATTGCAACCTTTATTAGAAGAAGCCCCACTTGAAACACGCCAGCGGATGTGGTTTTACATGACGGCGCTCTAGCTCACTTTAGAGGAGAAGTGAGGGAATACCTTAATGAAACGTTCCGGAATAAATGGATAGATCGTAGAGAGCCAAGAACATGGAGTCCTCATTCCCCTGACCTTAATCATTTAGATTATTACTTATGTGGGCACTTAAAATATATATATATATATATATATATATATATATATATATATATATATATATATATATATATATATATATATATATATTATTTCAGACGTCTAAGAATCTTTTTTAAATGCCCATGAGACCAGTTTTTAAAAATGAGTCAAAACATACCCGATAATGTTTGTTTTTTACATTTTTGTTCATCTTTCTACGTTTTTCTGTGTATGCAATGGAAAAAATGGTTTTTACAAAAGGCCTAATTACGGAAAAATGACGAGAGATACAAAGAAAACGCAGAAGGAAAATTTAGTTTAAAACAAAAAATCAAACTTGAGGAAATGGTCAAAAAACATTTTCACTATAGGCGTACCACATTTTTTTAAACCCTACTGCAATATCCTTACGCACGCCACTGAGTAAACTACGAAATCAAATTTTTTACTGTTACTAGGGCAGTATCCGCCGCAGCTCTGAAGCGCCAGGGACTTCAGAATCCAGCGTAGAGATGCTAGATCACAAGGATGTGACCTTTACGAAGAGGCAAAACACATCGCTAATTTTTCAAAAAAAAACTTTAAACGTTTTTTCTCGAAATAACCATATCGCATTAAGGAATTTTGGAAAACCCGTAGACCGATCCTCTCCAAGTTTTAATTACGTATTCTAGATATGCAAATCTAAGGCAAAAGTTTCATATTTACCATTTTTCCGTTATGACATAAAAAAAACCTCCGTTTTTGCAATTTTTTATTTGCCATTGCGTTATTTTTCCATGAAAATTCATAATTTTATCACTGACGATAGCCACAAGCATACTGATTATGAAACTATTTTTTTTAGAGATAAACTAGCCCAGCTAAATAGCTAATGCCAGAACAACTTATCTTTTTTTGACATATCACGTTAAAGTACAATTTGTTTATATAAAACGTACATAAAATTAATAAAAAAAAGTTTTTTCACATACTTCAATAGTGTATTAATAGGGCTATTCTTTTGAGTCATTATCACTTTCACTTCTATCACTTGAAGTAATCATGATCACTTCAGCCCAATGACAAGTAAATGCATATTCAAAAGAACGTGAAGTTATCAGTTTCACTTTGTTCACTTTGATCAATTGATAATTACTCAAAATAATATAGCCAATATAGCCTTAAAAGAATCATATTGATTACTATAATAGGAATCGCTTAAAAAATCGCATAAATGACCTTTCTTTCGAGTGTCTAATGTGGGATGAACACTTTTTGGTTGTTCTGAATTGTGTTTATCATAATACAGTTTTAATTGTTTCCTAATTTCTTTTTCATTTTCATAATTTTCTATAGTTATATATTATTTTTCAGAATAACGAATAATATGAACCAAATCTGAAACGGCAAAAATAAAATTTCTATCCATCGCTTTAACTTAAACTAGTTAGAGTTTACAAAACATGTTCCAAGACCATATGAATCAATTGCACAATAATTTTCTTTTAAAACACATGACTGGTTTTTTCTAGACAATCGTACCGACCGACGAAGGTTTCGGCACTCGTTATGGCGTTTGAAAGTCGGTATAGAACATTCGATTCGACATCAACATATTTACCCGAACTTTGACGAGGTTCAAGTGAGTTCGTTCTCAATGATATTTGTGTAATTTCACCTTAAACGTATCGAACAGTTTAATCGAAATTAAACGGTTTTTTTTATCTTGATCGCCAAATAAGAATATTAAATAGTTTTGGTTATTGGTATACAATGTAATGCATATCAATCAATCAGTTTTGGAATTAAGTTACCAAAGGCACAGTGTTGGATTTTAGGTACAGAGTCACAGTTAAGTTAACAATTATTCAAATTACATAATTATTGTAACATATTTATTAAGACACTTATTTCACAGTATGTTGTTATCTTTGATATTATCAGATTTAAACCTATCTTTGGTACTGTCATAAGGGGCATCATATTGGTAATAATAATTTAGTGAGATATCTTACTTATTTAATTGGGATTAATAATTTTCGAGCAACTCTACTATCTGTGAGGTTAGGTTATTACATACAAAAACCAATTTTTTGTATTAAGACATGAAAAAGTAGTAATATGATTTTAAGTTGTTATAATGGCTCTTTGACGCAGGCGCGGATCAAGGGGGGGGGCGGTGGGATGATCCCCCCCCCCCCCCAAAGAGCTTTGAGTTCAGGAAAATAGACCAGATTTTGGCTCTTATACTAGGAACGTGTATGCTGCTGGCCTCTCCCCCCCCCCCCCATCGACTACTTGTTTTTTCTTGCCATTGCCCCCCCCCAAGCACTCCGAATTTAGAAAAATTGATCCGACCCTGACTTTTACACTAGAAATGGGAATGTTGCTTTGTTTTTTCTGCAACGCCCGATTAAAGTTTTTTAAGATCCAATAATGGATAATTTATTTTTACAAAAAAACCTAATAGATTTCAAAAATTGCAGTAAAAAGTAAAAAATAAATAAACACTTATAAACTGCAATTAATTTGAATTTAGACACAATCGACTGCGCTGGCTAAAAAACGGCTTAACAGTCTGCTTTGTGAGGGTTTTGAAAGAGATTTTGATACCTTCATCTCTTGTTTCGATTTGACCAAGGCCTTCGATTGTATATCATACGACACCTTGATTTCCAAACTCAACTTTTATAACTTTGAATTACCTAGCAATGGCAAGCTTAAATCTTACTTATTTGATCGAAAACAAATTGTTTCTTCTAATCGTTTCTCTCAACAGCAGGCAATGAAGTGTGGAATTCCTCGGGGTTCCGTACTTGGCCCAACAAACCATGATGATCAGCAAAATCTAATACATTTTGCAAATTACATCAAGTAACCAACCACTCTTCAAAAATCGAGGAGTCTGGTATCTAAAATTCAAAATAGCATCCCCGAATGGTTTTTAGCAAGTAAACTTTCTTTTATCGAGAAAAACGCAATATATTAATTTCTCTTTCAGATATGGTAATACAAACCAGCGGATTGGTGGAAGATTGCATAAACCAAGTTAAGTTTCTTAGTATTTATCTTGGCAACAGATTAACATGGGAAGGTTATGTTATCCATTTAAGCGCTACATTATCAAAATTAATATAATTAATTGGAAAATTAATATATTTAATTATAAATCTGTCTTCAACCGTTTCGATGAGGATACTTATATTGGCTTATCGTGGATTATTTGGGGCAAATATGGCCAATTCAATTATTGTCTGGGGGCACTTTGCCCATGTAAATAAGATCTTTGCGCTCCAATGTAAGTGCTTCAGGTTAATTCTTAATTTAAATTACAAATAGAACTCTGCGAGTTGTTTTGGAAGGCTGAGTATACTCATCATCTTTTCAAACTTATGCAGATTTCCAGATCATGTTGCTCAACATTGTTGATTTTCCTAGCTTTTTTACTACTTAGTCCTCAATACAAGGCATGTTCACAACTATGGTTAAAAAAGTTTGTAGGCTCATACTTTCTTGGAGGCCATTTTAAGTTTGCTTAGGAAGTATTTGTGGGCTCAAAACAAGTTTTGCCCAAATGTATCTAACTCTGAAAATTTTAACGATATCAAGACAAACCAAAAACCCAAATTATCGGAATGATATGCTCTAGATTTATTGTCCTTTCCCAATACTACCTAAGTAGTGAGGAAAGTGAAGAACAAATTCCGAGGTATAAAGTCAAAATTAACCCAAAAAGGGGGTTTTATTGCTTCAAAATTATTAGAACAAAAAAAGACTAAATTTTCTTTTGTACAGATTTATTATAGAACTATCTGTTATAGAAGTTTCAAACTTGATAACTTTGTTCTTTTTTATATGATTTATTAAAACTGCCTAAAATTATATTTTGGCGATATTTATATATTACACCTGCCGACATACCTTGAAATTTATGGTTCATATATCAGTTATTTCCTGCTAATGTTGCTCTCGGTCCGATACAGCTCCACTGACGAGATCATGAGGTGATCGAAACGCGTATGGAGAGGACCAGAGCGATATTTGCAGGAAATAAACTGTTTGTACATATATTTTTCATATTCTCTGTCTGAAAGGAGAATTACATATATAACAAACTATCTCAATACATTGTTTCCGTACCAATTGGTGATATAGTAATCGTATGATATCTTGTGCCTCAGTTACCTAGTTTTGCACGTTGTTCAAGATAAAACACATTTGTATTAGAAAAAATGAACGGAAAGTGCATTACCACCTATATTCACTAAAATAACATATTCTATAGAATATTGCAGACAGAATTAATATTCCTTTCTTTAATTGTTCCGTTGGTGCTAATGCTATTTAAATAGAGTCTTATCTTTTATGTTATATTTTATGAAATCTTTAACGAATGTTTAGCATCGCAAGTACATTTATGCTATAAACTTATTTTATTCCAAAAATATTTTATTCTTCGACCTGTAGAATATGCATAATACTTCTCAGATAAATTACGTTATTTTCTATGTAAAAAATATCAAGTATTCTTCTGACCTCAAGCTAACTATGGATAATTCCGAGCTTTTTACTCAAGGCCAAAATACATTAAAAAATCGGCCGTGTCGTTTAACATTGAACGAATTTTCTATTAACAGCCTATAATATTACTTGATATTATGCATAACCAATTTTTTCTATCATTATCTTATTTACTTTTAAATGTATAGAATACCCAGTAAACAAGCACCAGCTGTTTCATTTATCCCTCATCAAATTAAGTAATAGCATAATGATATCACGTAAGAGCTATTTGCACCAAATAGACGGTGGAAAATTATACGTTTCTGATTCTACGGAGGAATGCATCATTATATTCGGAGATTGAAACACTTAGACGAGCATAAGTGTGTCTTGACTTTTTGTATATATTCTGGATACTGTCCATACTAATACTAATAATATAACAGAGCAGAAATTTCGTTTGTTTGCTCGACGTAATCTCCGAAACTATGGAATTAAAAAAAAAATTTTTTTTGACTTTTGGAAATATAATATTTTCCGTTTGAATATAGGCTACATTCTATCTAGTTTTGTAAAAAAGGGAATGATAAAAAAGAGCTGAAACTGAAAATTAGTCACAAAAAACGTTTGTACTTCGGAGTATATATTTTTTGCTGGGATAGGATATTACAAAACTTATACAAATTCCTGCCATTCGAGAAGCTCTGCTAAATGATCAAATGTGTGGTTTCAATAGAGTGGTTGCCCCGTACATAATTTCAGGAAAGTACAATAATTTTTAACGGACACTTTTGGTAAAAAAATAATTTCCAACAGTGGTCAGGTGAGTCTCCGGACCTAATACAATTTAGACTTTTATAATATGGGAATATGTAAAAAAAGGTATACAAATTTGATTGCCCTGAAAGCAGGAAGTTCTTGAATAGAGAATTCGCAATATTCTTGGTAATATCAAACGAACCATTCATCGTGTAACCAGAGCCGTTTCGAAACAATTCATTTAAAAAAATGATAAGACATTTTGAACCTTAGTAAGACTATCTAGTTTGTAATTATTAAATAACATTTTTAAATAGGGAACACAAGTCTTATGGAGAGGTGTTATAAGTATTAATTTATTCCAAAATAAAAGAATTATTTAAATTTTCAATGTTGTCAAATATTCAAATTTTTTTTAAAAAACTGTTTAAGTTATAGCGTTTTTTTTTTGCATTAGTGTTTGACATAGTGTTATAGAAAAAATTAAGTAATTTTCGATGAGTTAGAAATTCAATATGGTGGTCGTAAGGAAAAACCTAAATGTTGTAAAACCCAAAAAACCAGAACGGATGCACAAGCACTAATAACCAATAACTTAAGGATATAAATGCCTAAAACTTTCCCCCTTTTAACGGCCTCTATATCTCTTTTAGATTAGGAGATTACAACGCTATCATCACCAATTTCGGACAACCTATATATATATATATATATATATATATATATATATATATTTTTTTTCTAAAGGTTGCAGCTGAATATTTTTACCGATTTTCATAAAAAATGACCTGAATAAAATTTGTTGGATTTTGAGAGGGACATATAACGGTGACATTTGACTTTAGGAGTAGTTTTAAAAACTACTTCCAGAGAAATCATTTTTTTTTTAATAGGGATCCCATCTTTTTATGGCAGAAATAGAAAGTCGGAAAAATTGCACATCCAGTTATATAAATAACTTATAGATTTTCATTTCATTTAGAGGTCATTTGAAGGTCGAAATACGATAAACCTTAGTCTCTATTCAAGTAAGCAGGTTTGAATGTCGATCCAGATAAACGTTGATAATTATCGAATGCTTGACCCAACTGCACCCTGAAAATTACCTTAAGTTAAATTATTTGTACGGACTTTGAGTATATAAAATTTTTATAAAAAAATTGAACCGACTTCTATAAAAGTGATAAAAAGGAAAAAAATACAATATAAATTTTTTTAAGAAATTGAAATTTTAGAAGTCTGGGTCCAACTATCTGACAAAATGTGAATCACATAAAAAGATTATTCATAATTGCTTCCTTGCCGTGTCTTGTATGCATCTCGTGCTCGTACTTATTTGTTTCATTTAGTAATAATTTCAATTTCAAATTAAAATTTTATATTGTTATTTTTCGCTTTTTAGCACTTTTTTTAGAAGTTGATTATTTTTTGATTTTTAGTATTGAATCGAGTTGAGTTTCTACGGTCGCAAAAAAGTGTCCATTTTATTCATAGTTGTAAACCTCATTAAATTGTACCATAAAAAATTCTGTGGTTCTGAGAATTCCCAAATATCAGTTTTAAATAAAATTGTATCAAACAAATATTTAGTCTGTTGTAGTAAAACAGCGATTTTGAATTTTAAGAAATTAATTTTAGATTCGTAACCTAGGTCCCAAACAACCCCTCAATAAATGTAAATGCAAATCTTTTAGCCCGACACATTTTATCCTGCAAGAACCCCCCAATATCAATCTAGACAAAATGGAAAAGTGTAAAATTTGTAATTCCCCACATTGTATCTGCCATATGAAATTGGAAAAAATTAACTTCAGATTCCGAAAATTCCCTAATATCAATTTTGAAAAAATATGAATAATATCAAATTTTTAACCTACCATATTGAATCCTCTATATTGAACTTCAAAAGAATAATTTTGGACTTTTAATCTAATCTTAATCTACACCCTCAAAAACCCCCCATCAATTTTGCACATAATTCAGAATTATAAAATTTTTAGACCGCTATATTGCATGTGCCATATTGAATTTTTTTAAAACAATTTTAAACAAAAAAATTATGAACGAAATCGGGAGATGTAAAATTTTTAATCCCCATACTTCATACCGATTTTTTAAAAAATAATTGTAAATTCGTCAACCCCAAGAATCTCCCTATATTAATTTTGGACAAAATCAAGAGATGTCAAATTTTTACTCCCCCATCCAATGATTTCCCATTTTGAATTTTTCAAAAATTATTTTAAATACGTTATGTACGACCCCAAAAACTCCCCCATACCAAGAAAATCAGACAAAATTAATTTTTTTTACGCCATATTATCAACTTCATATTAGATTTTATTGAACCATTTTCGGTCAAAATAATATGGGCCTACCGTTCCGGAGCACATACATAAAAAACATACATAGCGGCCCTTCTTTCCGAAGTCAGTCAAAAATGGTTCGTAAATTGTATATGAAAGACCCAGCGCTTCATACATGGATTTAATTTTTAAATGAAGAAAAAGTCTGTTTTTAAAAATTAATTTTGTATTCATTTACCGTTTTAAAATTTTTTTTATTAAAATGCTGTTTAAATCGACGATCTTGAACCAAAATAATCGTTTAATATTTAATATTTTGAAAGAAACATATTAATTTATCTTTAAATATCATATATTCATATGTGACAACGTAATAAATACTTCGAAAAAAATTCAGCGACTAATGCGTATGTAAAACTGAATAAATAAACAAAAATAAATACAGAAAACGGGATTAAAAGAAAGTTTATAAAAAATATAGTGCTAAACATCAAGTGTTACGTCATCGGCGTTACTCTGCATGAATCTATTTAGTCAAAAATCTAAATTATACATAAAAATACATGTTCCATATAAAGCAAGGTGCATTAAACATATATATTCATGAAAAAAATTCAAATGATTTTTATTTACCTTGTTTTGGCAATAAATTTGCGAATATCTAAATTATTATAATATCTAAAACGTCAAGGATATTTTGTACATAAAACAAGCAAGGTTAAATTTTCGGTGAACGTACTCTTTTTAGAGCAAAGTTTTTGCCAAAAATATATATAATATAAATTTTAAACAAAATGTATTAAAAAGGTAATCAGTTCTGTTTGATAATTTAATATGTTTTTCTGATAAAATATTATTTAAGATAAATAGAAACAGAAACAATTCAAATTGCGGAATATGATTATGAATATCTAATATATATATATATATATATATATATATATATATATATATATATATATATATGAGTTTTTATTAATTTTACTATATATAAATAGAAAATGGTGTTAATTAAACAACCTGTTTAAAAATTTCTATATCTGTTTGTCTCTAACTTTATCCATATTTTATCTTTTAGAAAATTTAATTAAATTTCCATAATTTTAAAATCAGATTCTTTAACATCATTTTTACTTTTGAAAACTGCAAAAAATGGAAAAAGGAAATTATGAACTAAATTAAAATGATTGAATTCTTTTTGGTTTCGAATATATGTATAGAATTCAAGGCGACATACGTATATGTGGTAGACATACCTAATTCAATGAAGGTCCTGACTCATTCAAGGGAGGTTGTTTTTACGCTTACAAAACTTTGTAATTTGTGTTATTGTTTTGATATTTTTTCAAATTAACCAGACAGTGAGGCATCCAAACAAATCAAGGATTTTTTGTGTAGTGTTTATTTACTTGTTTCGGGCCAAGGAAAGGTTATTTTTGGCAATATGTATACGTTTAAAAGCGGTGTAAAGCTAAATATGCTACAGTAAATAATAAGTGACGATAAATGTTGTATGTCGTTTGGTTCATATCTCTAGCACAGTAGAATTTAGTTAATAATAAATTCTCAAGTAAGGATATGTTTTATCATTATATGTACCTTTACTTAGTATTTATAGAGTGCGTAATTGGATAAGAATGGATATGAGTGGTGATCCTTGATCTTTGATGGTTGGGGCTTATTGGAACCTTTACATCTCACCATGACCGCAAGCCATTTGACGCCGATCGGCTTTGCAAATTCCAGCAGCCTTGTTACCTGAATTTGTCTTCTTTCTTTGGGTTATAATATTGTATCCCCGAAATACCTTCGTCTCAGGATGTTGAATGTTGAATACTTTCTTAAAATATGCTCAGAGTTTCATTCTCTTCAAGATATTATCTGTATACTGGTTTATTCGTAATAACAATTTTACGAAGATGACTTTGTAAATAATAATGTTGTATCAGTAGTCCTCCTGTGATCCACAATTTTCTTCTTTTCAGAAGGAGAAGCTTCCTGGTGAGGCATGCACAAAGTCCGACTATATGTTTTTGGTGTCCATGAAGCTTTTCTTCAGCATGTAATTTAAGTAACAATCTTAGTCCTTTCTTACTAGTAGTAGTTGAAACAGATATAATTGGTTAGGCTATGTTTGAATCCACTGCGTATCCCACGATATGCATTCTTGTTTCTATGTTTCCGGTACTAATGAGCTGTCAAGAAGATCCTTGAACTAACTAGTCGTGAAGTTACAACATTAGATCTTAATGCCAATATTGCTGGCTGCCTATATTATGATCTTACTTCTGTTTATGTTTTCCATTCAGAGATAACAATATTGTAGAATAGTATACATTTCTGCTTGAAAGATAATTGCGTATTGTCCAAAAGTGTAACACTCTCTATGTTCTGAACTTCTACTTAATAATCAGGCTCTATCTCTCTCTTTACTTGTCTAGATCTATCTGTAAACCACCATGATCCATTTCTCGAAAGAGTTTGCTCTTTCCTTCAATCTTCTCTGGTAAAAGTACCTGAAAAGAGTGATTAGGATTTAGAACTGGGGCTATGTAGTCTATTTGCACGTAATTGGGCTTATTTGCTCATATTCATCACAAAAATATGATCTATAACAAAATTTAAAATAGTATGCTATGCTCAATTTAAAGAGAAAAGTTGAGTCTTAGTATGTTCGTGCTAGACCATTGGTCATTTGAATGCATTCTCATATATTTTAATATTAGCACAGATATAGCCAGCTTTTTTCAGTTTCTGCATAAAAATTTGTACATAATATAACTTGTGTGCATTACATAACTCCCCAAATGCTGAAAATAGACTAGATCAAGTCCATATTTTTTTTTCCTTAACTATAATAGCTAAATGATGTATCCGCATCTGTAGGCCTTAAAATGAACTACAACAAAACAAGAATAATGAGCTACGAACAGGCAAACATAACAATACAGAACCCGAGGATAGAAAACGTCGAACACTATGTATACTTGGGTCATGACATCAGATTAGGGAAATCAAACCAGGATGCTGAAATAAAAAGAAGAACACAGCTGACATGGGCCGGTTTCGGTAAGCTTGCATACATCCAGAAAAATAATTCAATTCCCATAAATCTTAAAAGAAAAGTATACGACACATGCATATTATCGGTGTGTACGTATGGATTAGAGACCATGTCCCTCACCAAAAAGTCCGCTAAAAAAATTAGAAACAGTCCAAAGAGCGATGGAAATAAACATGCTTGGAATATCACTGAGAGACTGGATTAGAAACACCGAGATAAGACGCAGAACGAAAGTCAAAGACATCGTGAAGGAGGTTGCAAAGATGAAGTGGCGATGGGCTGGTCACATAGCCCGATATGAGAACAACAGATGAACACGAAGAATCCTGGAATGGGGACCGAGGGAGACAACAAGAAGCACGGGAAGACTTCAAAAAAGATGGGTAGACGATATAAGGACAGTGGCGGGCAAACAGTGGATGAGATTGGCAAAGAATAGAGAAAGATGGAAACAATTGAGAGAGACCTACATCCAGGAGTGGATGGACAGAGGTTGACAAAGAGAGAGAGAGAGAGAGAGAGAGAGATAACAATTAGGTATTCTTCTCTGTAATATTTAGTTTACTTTTTACTTTAAAGTCGATAAAAATAGACAGGGTGTTTCTCAAAGATAATCAAAATATTAAGAATTACTGAAATTCAGGTTGGAGTCAGTAGAATATTCCATATACAATAAACACTTCTAGTACAACGTAATTTACTTGAAGAATATTGTATATATTTTACACGCCCAATAATATTGCCATAAAATAATTGATTATCAATGCACACTAATGATATTCAAATAAATAAATATTTTATACAATCTACTAAACAGTTCGAAAAGTACAGCATGGTATATGTCCACACGAAACAATCCTAAATATTATAGATTCATCTTTTGATTTTGACTGGTCTATTAACACGTAAAAAATATACTGAACCTCAGTTGTCAAAAGAGATTTGGTTGGTTGACGGTCCACGTCATATAAATAAACGGAATCTAAAATTATTTAAACGAATGTAGGTATGTAAAAACGGTTCTTGTTTTACCAAACTTATTGCTGCTCCGTTTTAAAACAACCAGCAATATTCTATTCGACGCTCGTTCAAATCTGGGTCTTATTTGTTTTTCGAGCTATTGTTTAAGCAGTTAACTGACGGGCATATTAAATTAAAAAAATAACTTTATTATTAGTGATGTATTGAATGACTTAATACGTATGATCATTTTTCAGTAGCGTATCCAAGGCATGATTTAAACAGCGTTTAATATATTGTATTGGATGTTTTTCATAAAGCATATCGAAATAAGTTAAATTGTAAAAAAAATTGTTTTTTACTTTAGTCATAACTTCAATTGTGCTTCTTTAATATAGAAAATATTATCAGCGACCCACCTATCAGTATGATTTGTACAAATAGAAATCAATCAGAGATCTTGTATGTCACATTTTTCGAGAGACGCTATTGAATGATATAGAAATTTAGTTCTATTGGATTTCCTGATTCCATTGGCTTGACAATAGGGTTTGGGAAGTATCGATAGTCTCAAAGTCCTGGGATACGAGCCAACTCACGGTCAAAATTCCGGGACTTCCAGACTTCTCAGAATAAACTTAGAATTGACTTCATTTTTGGCCAGATGTATTCATAAAAAAGCAATTTTAATAAAAATCAACATTTATTGAACATAAAATCAAATCTTAACATTTTTAGCGGTAATTAAATTCTAAACAATTCGTATGTTTAATTCTTATGATCACAGATTCATTTTTTCGCAGTAAAATCTTATAATTATAAAACAAATTTAGTAACCATATTAATCATTAAAAATCATTATTTTGTATCTAGTCATTGGTCATAAGTCCCATAATCACAGATTCATTTTTTTAGTAACAAAATCGTCTAAATATAAAACAGACTTACAATTAGTAATCATACTCATACTAATCATTAATAATCATCGCCAAGTCTCTACTCATTAGTCATATAAATAATATAATGAACTAGCAATTAGACTTCCTCATTTCATAGAATAGGATTTTAAAAAAATCAGAGCATTAATAGCGTGTCCCACAATCTGTTTCTGATTTTTGTAATAATGCCTACGGATGTCCCAGGTTGTATAACTGATTTTGATTCTTCCGACTGATTTACAAAAGCATTGTAGACCCTTTGGACGTGCCTGTCAAAACCTGTAGTATTCGACCCTTTTGAAATTTGTTTTGGACATAATGAACACTGAGCAGTTGATTCGATTATTTGTTTATGTTTCCACACTTTTGCTATACGTTCCATATTAAACGAATAAGTTGGTATATATTTAAATTTGTTGACGATCTGTAACAATAATAATAATCCAAAATTATTGTCATATCTTCGTTTATTGAGTATCACTATCATATCAGTTATTTTTATATGAAATAACAAATTTCATTCAATGCAAATGTCTAATTGTGTCTAGTGTTTGTTTAAACTTACATGAGATGGGTGTGGTTTCTATAAGAGCGTCGCAACACAACGGCGCACAGCACTTCATCTCAGAAAGTGAAATTAACGACTGACTGAGCAGACACACAGACACAGTCATAAATATCACGATCTCACAAACAAATGTCACAAAATAACGATATGGTGGCGAAAATATTGATTTTGTACTCACTCAGAAAGATATGTACGAGTATCAAGTAATTACTCGTTAAGCTAACAGATGGCGCTCTCAATGACAGAGTGCGGAAAGCTAATCAAGTTTATTATGACCTGTTGAAAATTAAATTATTACAATATAATTTCGACAAGCGTGTCTTGATTCTTGACGCGAAAGTCCCAGGACCCGAGACAATTAAATTTAGAAAAAGTCCCGAGACATGGAGACGTCCCGGGACCCAAAACCTACTTGACAAGCAAATTAGTAGTTTTGCCCCCGACCATTTTTTTTTAAGATTACTAGATGCTTTAAGATTTAAACCCGATCTAGTTGCTATGAAATTTAAATCTTATAGTGGACCAGTTTTTTTTTTGCCTATGATATTGTAATATATAATAGATATGTCAACAAATAAACACTTATATAGGGATATTAAGGATAATAACCTTGCGATATAACCTTGAGATATGTAAGAGAAATAGTTGTATCCCGAAAACAAATAAAGTTCTCCATTCTTGCCGGTTCAGTAATAAAACAAAATGATTTTTTATGCGTTTATTTTTAGGGTTTAAAATTTGTTTGACTTACTGTTGCATTTGTCAATTTAAGACCTCAGCTGTTAATTTAGGATGGCTTTAAATTTATACCATGTTAGTGAATCAATGTAAAAGTTTTAAAAGTTAGTATTTAAGTCTCTTTTCAGGTATTTTCGTAGAACACGTTGGGCTGATTAATTTGTTGTAAAACAGTGCCCTAATATTTGCCAGAAGTGGCCTTATCTCTGGAGCGATCCTCTGAAATCATATGTCCGAAGGTTGAGCGATTTAAAACAACTGTTAATTGCCATGTCTTTGAACTTCTTTTAAAACGTATTTCTTGTGCTAGTCCATAAAAATTTGATGGTCTTGAATGTAGCAGTTATATTGAAAGTGATCACACAAATTTGTCATCGAATTAGGTAAAAGTTCTGTTTGTGATTTACCAAAAACTTTTTAAATAAAGAGAGGACTATCGTACAAAGTTTAAAATTCGTAAATTTTAATTCCATATGTTTCAACTTTATGTTTTAAAATGAATACGTACTATTAATTTATAATTTAGGAAATATATCTTTTTACAATAGATTTATTTACAAGTTTTTCCAAAACTGAATGAGCAATAAACATTCTTGTAAAGCTAATACGATAGTAATTTCTTATATGTCCAAATTTTAAAGCTTTCTCTGCATATCATTAAATTGTTTTGAAGGAAAAACCCAAAAAAATAGTACGAAAAGAAAGGCCAGTCCGTTTCATTTGAAAATAATAAAGCGTTTTTTAATGAAGTGAGAGTCAATTCGTAGAAATTTAAATCTGAAATGTTTTAGGAACGCCAATGGTTTTTCCCATACACAAGCAGCAACATCAAACACTTACTCACATGCACTTTATATGTATTGTGTGTTTTTCTTTATAACCGTTCTTATCGGCTTTAAGTCCGTTGAACTCGCAAGAAAATGGGTCAGTAAGATAATGCTTTAAATACACGCTGATGATTACTTTTTATAAAATTTTACACGTGTGTAGTAATTTATTGCTTTTACAACATTAATTGTTAGACAAGAATACCAATTAGCTCAGCTATAAGAGACTTTTTATTTGTATACCTACAGTAAATGGGTAAAAAATGATAATTTAATGAGGTAATAATTGCCCTGTTGGTAGGCGTGATAATTTAATTACAACCCAAAAATACTGTCATAATTATTTATATAGAGTCCTAGAGTCATTTGCATATGTCAGCCTTAATGTTTTTTCTAATATTAGTATAAAATGAGGCGTGTTTTACTCCTTGGGTGATCCGCGCATTACCAGTAAATGCAGATAGCCTTTTCAAGCTGCCTGCGTCTCGTCTCTAGAACGGCCTGCTCCAATTTTATTAGACCATATTATATTAGGTAATTATATTTGGTTGTCACACATAGAGAGCGTTGTAATTGTTTTCAAGGAATTCTGTCAATATTATAGCTGTTTCCTTTTGACATTTCATATCAGTCACATTTAGGTTACTTTAGAAGAAACTTGTGCCCGTAATTTTATTAGTAGCTGTTAGTTTAACACATTTTCAGCATATTTTACCCTTTTCCCGTAAAGGAAAGAAGGCTGCTGAGGCTCACAAAGATATATATGAAGTTTATAGAATTGGTTGCATAACAGGACGCACGTGTCAGAAGGGGTTTAGAAATTCCGTTCTGGAAAGTTTTTACTCAAAAATCACCAACGTTCTGGTGGGCCCACTGAAATTGATGATTACCGAAAAGAAGCCATAATTGAAGAGAATGTTCATATAACTATTTGAGAGATGGCAGTACATTCAAATGTCTTGGAAACTCGATATCTGGATTTCGCATGAATTGAAAGAGATTCACTTAATACAAGGAATCAATGTTTACCATATGTATCTCATGCGCAATAAAACGGACCCTTTTTTGAAAAGACTCATCGCTGGTGATGAAAAATGAATCATCTGTAGTAACATCATTCGAAAGCGATCATGGTCGAAGCGATGAATCAGCACATCTAAAGCTGAATTGCATCCAGAAAAGGTCATGCTGTCAATATGGTGGGATTACAAAGATCCCATAATTGGCAAATTCCAAAAGGAATTGTGTTCCATCATGATAATGCGAAGCCTCACTCATCCTTAGTAATTCATGAGAATTTATTGGAGCTTGGTTGGGAAGTGATGTTGCATCCCCGTACAGCCCTAACCTGGAATCATCTGATTACCATTTATTTCGAAAATTCTTTGGAATTTGAAACTTTCATGAATGATGGTGATCTTAATTCGCACTTGGGCCAGTTTTTTGCTGACAAGGACAAAAATTTCTATGATCGCGGTATCATGAAACTGCAAGAAAGATGGCACTGAACAAAATGGAAAAAATATAATTGATAATATTTTAATCTTTCCAAATAAAAATAAGTTTTATTTCACACTGCAATACCGAAATTACTTTCTTGCTGACCTGATTCAATAGTTTAACCGTAGTAAGCCTGTGCTTGTGATACTACAGGTTTAGATCGATGCGTGCAAATATTGAAAATACATCCGATTATCCAAATTTCGGTGTATATTAAAAAATTAGAATTTCAATAAGAACGGTTTATTTCCTGTAAATATAATAACTCTGGTTTTCTCTTCATACGCGTTTCGATCTTTTAATGATCTCATCAGTAGAAGTGTAACGAACCAAGAGCAATATTCATAGGAAACAATTTTCTATAAGAAATAAATTCCGAGATATGTTGAGAGGATAATAAACCTGCAGACTTTTTCGATGGAATGGAATGGAATAATGGCCAAGCTTAAAAAATTATAATTTCAATAAGAAATAAAGAAATCTTTACTGCCGTAGTATTAGTTTGACAAGTTTCTTATATGCTCCATCAGGCAATTACAGGGAAAATAGACAGACAGTTTATTTCCAATAAATACAACTCTGGTCATCTCTTCATACGTGTTTCGGTCACTTAATGGTCTCATCAGTAGAGCTGTAACAAACAAGTGTCTATATTAAATATAAATTCCTAGATATGTCGGAAGGATATTAAACTTGCAGGCATTTTTGAAGTCAAACGACACCTATACATACACTTGATTAGTGTCAAGCTTAAAAAATTAAAATTTCAGTAGAAAATAAAAGAAATCTTTACTGCCGTAGAATGAATTTAACAAGTTGCCTGTATTATTCTTTAGGTAGGTAAAAGAAATTCTACGGCAGTAAAATTTTTTTTATTTTTTTACTGAAATTTTAATTTTTTAAGCTTCGCATTACTTCGATGTATGTATAAATGTCGTTTGATGTTGCTTTTGGTTCGTTATAGCTCCACTGAAGACACCATTAAGTAGCCGAAAAATATATGGAAAGAGGACCAGAATTGTATTTGTAGAAAATAAACTATCTGTATATTTTTCCTTTAACTGCCTGAAAGAAAATATAGGAAATTGGTGCATATTGTTTCACAGTCGATACCCTACTGTATTCTAGCTTTAAGTAGCAGCTATCCTATAGAGTTTGCTTTCGCTTCTGCACCGCCCCCACCGATGTGATCATAAAGCAACTTGCGCAAGACTGGAGAGAAAACCTGGGTGAAATTTGAAGAAATAATTTTTCAACCATACGATTTTATATCCAAACTACAAAAATGTTTTTTTGTTTACTATGTTTAAATTTTCAAACAGAACTGGGAATACCACAACATACCGAAAGATCCATTTAAAAAATTTTATTTTCTTAAATTAGCTCTAAATATTGTTATAATGTCCATAGTAAATATCTGATATTTATTAGTAAACATTACCAATAAAGCTGCAGGATAAATGAGTAGTTTAATTCACCAACATGATCTAACTTTAAAAGCGGTCTAAGTTGACAATGTCGAGCTTAAACTGACAAATATAACAGTAGGTCAAACAAGTTTTGGAATTTAAAAATTCAAGAATTTCATTACCAGTCTGACAAAAATTTAATATTTTTAGGAGACAAATATGTCTCGTACCGATTTCAAAGCTTTATCTCTAGATCTAAATTTCTGGCAACTAGATGCATTTAAAAGTTTTAGTGAAACTGGCTGGTTATTATTTTCATGGACATAACCTTCCCTAATAATAACACTTTCTTGCAATTTGCGAGAAAATAAAAACAAAGTACATAAAAAGACAGTTGGCGTGACTTAAATTACCTTTACTTCACCGCTCGCTTTATTCTTAAATTAATCTTGTGAAATTAACAAAATTAAGACATAAAAAAATAGGCTTGGTAATATAAAAGAAGTTACATCATTAATTTTTGCGATTTATTTTTTTGTACGTTTTTCTAACTAAACCAAGGATTATTTTTTGTGAAAGTCCAAGAAGTATGCTTAAATGAAATTATTTAAATTAGGGCAACAGTTCATTGATTTTTCATTTCCGATTACCAAAATGTATGTTTTAGATCATGATTCTCAATATACTGATAACACTAACAACCACATAACTTCAAGGAAACCGTTGTAACAATTTTTTCTATGAAAATTAATATGTCGGTTAGCGCTAAAGAATATTGAGAAATCTACAGTTAAAATAGGTTACAGAAAGTATTTTTGGTTGTCACACATAGAGAGCGTTGTAATTGTTTTGAAGGACTTTTGTCAATGTTATGGTTTTTTCCTTTGGACATTTGATATCAGTCATATTTAGGTCACTTTAGAAGCAACTTTTGAGTAATTTTGTTGGTAGCTCTGAGTTTAGGGTCAATTTTAAAGTGGAAGCAGAAACGAACATTTTCGGTATATTTTACTTTTTTATTTCCGTAAAGGAAAGAAAGCTGTTGAGGCTCATAAAGAGATATATAAAGATTATGGTGTTGATTGCATAACAGAACGCATGTGCTAGAAGTGGTTTAAAAAATTTCGTTCTGGAGATTTTGCCCTTAAGGATTATAAACTTTCTAGTAGACCTACTGAAATTGATGATGACCAAATCAAAGCCATAATTGAAATTAACAATCTTGAAACTATTCGAGAGATTGCAGAGAGCTTAAATATATTGTGCAGAATATTCCAAAGTCACATAAAATCTCTTGGACTCGGTAAGAAGTTCGATATTTGTGTTCACATGAATTCAGATTCACTCAACACAACGATTCAATATTGGCCATATGTAGCTCATGTGCAATTAAATCTATCCTTTTCTGAAAATAATGATCACTGGTGATGAAAAATGGGTCATCTAAAGTAACATCATTCGCAAACGATCATCAAGCTAAATTATATCCAAAAAAGATCATGCTGTTAATTTGGTGAAACTATAAAAGTGTTGTGCATTTTGAACTAGTTTCAAGAGATAGGGCGATCAATTTAAATATTTATTGTCAACAAGTAATAAAAGTGGATGAAGTAATAAAAGAAAAACGGCCAGAATTGTCAAAAGGCAAAGGAATAGGGATGTTGACTATTTTTGGGAAAGTGTTTAAAACCATGTATAAGTACCTAATATAGCCCAAAATATTTAATATTATTTTTTTAATACAACTAATACTTTAAAAACCATTTACTTTAAATTCCATTTCAAATTTCGCTCCATAAAGCCAGTACTTGTCACTTGATTGTTGTGACGTCACATGTTGTCAAAGACTGGTAAACTGACAAGGAGATATAGAGTTTTTTCATAATTTTTATAATAAAAGATGAGTTCTAAGTTTTATAAGTATTGTGCGGTGCCTTATTGTACAAGTACTACAATTAAAACACTTGAAAAGTTATATACTCACGTTCCACTTTAGGAAAGTGATAAGAAAATATGGCTTCAGCCAGCCGGTAGGTATCTGGCACTTGTATCTACTTAATCAAAAATGTATTTTTGTGAAGATTATTTTGAGTTAAGTTTTGATAATATTTTTTTATTTTTCTTATATTAAACGTTTTTATTTTTCAAATATGAAAATTGGAATTTTGAGGTTAGAGTAGATGAAGTAATCAAAGTTGGGTAACAATGTTTTAAACTCGTTTTATTTTAGTATTGAGCTTCTAAACACCTATCACTACAATTATGTATTCATTATCGGTTGCATAAATAACAATTCTAGGTATATAACTTACATGGAGATCTTGTGGTGGAAATTGGCCACCATAAAACAATCAAATCTCGGCTAATTCGAACTATTTGCCTTAATAAACTTTCCATCATGGGAAACTTAGAATGGTTTTCAAAGAGAATAGTAAGCAAATTTCGAGGAAATTGCACGAAAATCACTATAAAATAAAACTAACCTAACAAAGTAGCCTTTGACAGAGATTAATAAGTGACATCATGCACTTTAATTGGTGTTTGTTGTCACGGAGCTTCAGAGTGATCCAATTACATTTTGATTATTAAATAAAAGTTAAATTCCTTAAAAATGAAGAAAAACATTGTATTTTTTGGAATTTTTATTAAGGAACTCTCGTTTAACAGCAAAATTATATTTTAATTTGAATACAGTCAACATCTCTATCGTGTTCTAGTATTATAACGCAAAGCCCCACTCATTTTTAGTAAATTATGGGAAATTCTTTGAGCTTGGTTACGAAGTGATGTCGCGTACCCCATACAGTCCTGATCTTAAATCGCTCTTGGTTCAGTTTTTTGCTGAAAAGAACCAAATTTTCTGTAAACGCGAAATTGTTTTAATATTGATTCTAAAACATCATGTGCAAAAGGGCACTTTCTAATTAAACAGTTTATATTTTATTACACTTATAATACATGAATTCCACGCAAAATTAGATACTTCCGGAAGCGGATACAGCCTCTCTTTAGAGTGGGAGGAGTGGCGATATCACATGGGTACAGTATGACAAGCGAAAGGGAGTTGTAGACGAGGGGGGAGGAGGGGTGTTAGCGACATTTACGTTCCGAATGCAGCAGGGAGGGACGAGAATATTTTTCTGAATTCTAAGCTGGGCCTGTACACATTTTGGTGAAGCATTTTGAATTCAACGTAAATAATTTTACAGATATTATCATAAAAAAAGGCATTTTTAATAGGCTCCGGTTAAAGGTATAGAAAAGTGGCCTTGGAAAAAGTGACAATTCTCACCAAATGATTTTAGTGCATTGAAAATTGGACACTAGGGACCTAAGATTTAAAATTAAATTTAATTCTACACATTTAGTAATAAGTATTTACACAGAAAATAAGAACCTAGGAAACTAAAAAGGAATTACTGAATATGGATGATTTGTTTCAATGTCAGCGATATTATTTAAAATAATTCAATGGTAATCAAAATATTCAACTTTTCTTTAAATGAGGAAAATTTGACTGCCTATACAGCTAATGCTATTTTCTCCAGAACACTGATCAGATGATTCAAATGTTTTGACGGAAACTGTAATTTTGTTTGGATTATGAAATAAATGCGAGGTAAAAGATGTAGAAACAGCAGTAAAAATTGCAGGAAAATATACTATGGATTTTAAAATTAGTTTTCAGTTTCCATTGAAGCCACAGGACTGCACAATTGTAAATAGTCTTATGTTACCGAAAAGTGAAAAATAAGTGTTTAAATCTTGGAGATGATGAATGACCATGCAGGTATTGCTCGCTGATATTTTAGAACGAAATTTTGTTAAGTTAAACGTTTTCGAATATAGTGAACACAACAACTTTTTGTTTAAAATTTACTTCTTTTTGACAAATAATATACAAGGAAAAAAAATATTTTACCGTGAAATATATATATATATATATATATATATATATATATATATATATATATATATATATATATATTATGATTGGAAACATGTGATTGAATATTAATTCAACAATGCATCCATTCGTTGCTTCCTTTTTTTAAAGAAACTGGCAGACATTTCGCCAAAATCTCCAAAACTTCAAGACAGTGGAGAAGTCCCGAGTCCAGAAAATTACGACAACGCCGTTTCGTTCTCATTGAGCCTCATCAGGCCACTCCATCCGGCACAACCCATCATCTTACAGTCGTGCCTTATCAACTATTTTTAAATCGAGCGCATTTTACTTCATTCATATATGGAGCTGCATATAGTTATATGTTTGCTGAATGTGATTTCAGCACTACAACAGCATAATGTGGATATATCCACTGCTACTGCATCTCACACGGAGGAATCCGTGAAAGCCGCATAAAGATGTATACGCCATCCGGCGGGAGGTCGGCGAAGCCGCGTTCAGTATTTGCATGCTTCCTTCCGATCTGTCCTTTGCACAGCCAGTTGCATGTCGGTACCCTGATGAGTCTAGTAGAGATGAAACATGTACCTCTACCGTATCACTGTGGCGGGGAGGGTAAGTTTTGACTTTCTTCTCGGTATGGTGGTACAGGTAGGCCATCATCTCGATAGTGGTGAAATAGGATAGTGTTCTATAGCAATTTATTCAAACTGTGCAACCTCTAACACAGAATGGATATGGTTGGAACGAAGTTTGCATTTACTGTTCGCATTTTACTTCATATATATATATATATATATATATATATATATATATATATATATATATATATATATATATATAATATATATATATATATTATATATACAATTTGTTCTATTTACAAAAATAATTACCGAATATGTTGAAAACATTTGAAAAATAAATTATGCATATTCAAAATACTAAAACACAAGGGTTAGGAAATCATAAGGTTATCAAATTTGCAATGATTATAGAAGATATTGTAAGATATGTAAGCATGCCGTCTCAAAGGATAGAGGTCGCATTATTCCCCACAAGTATCCTAATTAAACTAATGAAATTTTTGAGCACTAAAAGTAGGATCATATCAACGATCTCACTCTGAGAGCGCTGTGTTTTTTATGTCAACAAAAAATTACAAAAGGAAGCGTCCGCGTGTCCACAAAATTTTCTCTATTAATTTTAAAATTATACAGACTATTATTATTGCATACTCCATATATATATATATATATATATATATATATATATATATAAGCAGTATGCAGTAATAATAATAATAGTCTGTATAATTTTAAAATTAATAGAGAGAGAATATATATATATATATATATATATATATATATATATATATATATATATATATATATATATAAGAAGAGGCGGTCCTTTATCATATTTGCGATACATTTAAAGAATAATTAAAAATTCCTTGTTTATGAAAATATACGCTGTATACGTATATAAAATTGATCAATTTACGGCCCACGTAAAATACCTAAAAAATTTCATCAAATAAAAATTAATTTTATATAGTAACGGTATTTTATTTATAAAAATTTTCTAATTTTGGTGAGAGTTGACAAGAGCCAGCAGATTTAATATAAGCAAAAGCAATTATATGTTGTAAAATTTCCGGTTGTTAGTTGCATACTATTATAAATAATTTATTAATTTATTGTACCGTTCCTGAATCAACTTATATAAAGATGAGGAAGGAAGTAGCATAATTTCTTCATGTGTTTTTATGTATTTACTTTTATTTAATGTTACACAATACTGTTAGCTTTAAGAATTTTAGTTCGAATCCGGTACAAACAGATTTTAATCTGAAATAATGCAATATTATTAAATATTCTTTTCTAGAATCTGTTTTTATCAATAATCAACAGAAAAAGTTTGACGCCATTTTAAATAATTTGGTAACAAAGCAAATTGATTACCGCAAATATATTTTTTGTTGAAAAGCTGTCTAGCAGTTTTTACTACGCAGATTTTGTTAAGCTTCAAATTTAATCAAAAAAGCTTTAAAGATTTTTTCCGAAAGCCAAATCACAGAACAGAGACAGATGTATTTGTGATTCTTCATTTGAAGTTATTACTTTTCCTGCCTACCTTCCCGATAACTTCCGTTTATAATATTTGGATTTCCGAGAGTGATTTTTTGGAAAAAAAATAGTGCCGTATAAAGCTTTGTTTTGGAAAAATCCCAGAACAAATATCCAGATATATTCAAAAATTAACATTAAACTACATTTTTTATTAGTTTTCAAGAATGTACATATCAATTAAGTTTAATATTAAAGGATTAAATATAAAATAAGTGCTACTCTATAATTAACTTTTTTCGTTCGATTTCAGAACCCTTTTTAGGGTTAAGTATCTAGCTAGGAACACTTAGTTTCGCCATACCCGTCCGTTTGTATGTCATCGCCTTATCACTTCGTCAGTTTTTAACTTTGAAATGATATTTTGCCGGCATATGCTTTTAATTAATCTAGAAACAGACCTGAGGCGGAATTGGAAAAAAATTTATAGGGTATTCCCCTTGTGTAAAAGTTAATGTTTAATTATTGATGCCAATAAATTTTTTATGTTTAAATGTCGCCCTTCTTCAATTTTCCAACCACTCCGATCTTCCTAACTGAGTTATGAATTGAATTCAGTGTAGTGCAATAGCATTTAAGGCAGCTAGGAACCTAATTAGGACCTTACCAACTTAATGTTCTAATTAGGAAACGATCTATTGTGCTGTAGAAAGTTTGGTCGAAGCGGCGAGAAAGCATAAAGCTATTATAGATAAAGTAGGAGTGCTTATAAGTGAAAGTGTTACGGCGATAGAAAAAGAAAGAGAAAATAGAAGACCTTTCTCTAACTCTCTTTAACACGGTATGAGCAGACAGAGTTTTCTTCACACCAGCAGGCGGTAAGACAAAACACTGATTGTCATAACAAGATAATATCGACGCTTAAACAATCGAAAATGCAATAATCATGAATATTATGAATTAGTATAAACCTAAGTTTACTCATAATATCACCAAACCAACCTAAACCATGGTTAAACCACTGGGTCCGGGAGTGCAGCTTGTATATATGTTTCAACCGCAATTTTTCATGTAGAGTACTGAAGATTCCATCTAATTTTTTACATTTTTTGATAAACATATTTTTATTAGAATTATTGCTATACAAGTAAATATTTTTCGATGCTGATAGAGGTACTCTTGGTTTACAATTCTAGATATGTTCTTATAATTAGGACAAATACTCATAAATCTCGGATTTGGTTGGACCAGGTCAGTAAAACAACTATAGGATCAATTTCCTGTATTTTTCGAGGTTTCGACCTCTGTGATATTATGCTCAGGGCTATACAACTAAATCCCTTTTGTACAAAATAAAAACATTTCTAGAAAACTATGCAGAATGATTGTATTTTATTTACTCAAATGGGGAAGAATGGGCCAGGACCCTGTGTACGCAAGGAACCATCGACAAATACAGAAAATTGCTAATATAAGGTGTTTTATTAACTTGGTCGAACGAATTCCCAGATTTATAATCAGGTGAGGTCAGTAGCATTACGAATAAAAACCCATTTTTATTATTGATTTATTAAACAAACAAAGCTTTAAGTAAGTAAACGTTATTCTGTTTTAAAACGTTAAAAGTTAACGCCTTTATAGGTAAACAGTTAACACGTTTTCCAAAGAATATATAATACATTTTGAACAGATGGAACCTTTTCGATTTTTTGGACAGGTGAAATGAGTGACATCTATCATCAAAGGAATTTCCTCTCCGATGGAATACTGAGTTAACATTTTTTTTCAATAAGAAGCGGTACACGAAAAGTGTACATGTTGTTCTTTTATTACCGACCAGCTAATTTTTTCACAGTTGTTTAATTAATGTTTAAACAATCGAGTAGTCATATTCTCTGACAAATTTTATGCGCTATTTTCCAGTCGTACACTTGAAATTTTTTAATTTCCTGTGTTGGAAAATGCGGCGTATATGAGAATTATATATATATATATATATATATATATATATATATATATATATATATATATAAAATATGCATTTATGTACGAAAAATTTAAAAAAGGTTAGAAAAATGTATACTAGTAGAAAGCCAACATGTGAAATAATATTTTTCTTAAATTTAAACTTATTACGAAGGTTTCACAATATTGCTAAAAAAATACATTATAGGTAAAATTAATTTGTGTATGTTCTTATTAAACTATGTTTACCTGTGTTTCTATTTTCTATTTGGGAAAAACTTGTTTAAATAAAATTTTGTAAAAAAATTAGAAATAGCACTTTTTATTCAAGATTAAATCTACAATTTTGAATATTTTGAACACCCTGTATACGTCATTATGAGCCTGATCAGAGTTTTTGAAGGCAAGCAAAACTTCCGCGAAAAATCAAAATTATTTTAGTTCATCAGAGTACGGTACAGTATGTATATATATATATATATATATATATATATATATATATATATATATATATATATATATATATATATATATATTTAGTTGGTTGTTTTCTTGGGAATATGGTTCATTTTTATATTGAACCTACATATATAAAGTAGTCATACTTATTGTATATATATTTTTATTTTCCAGGACGTTTCGATTCTTTCGAAACTTTTTCAACTGAGGGTTTCGGCGGATGCTACAAAAATGTACATTTTTAATATTATTATATATGGAATAAGAGGTTAAACAGTTATAGTTAAGAACAGAGATTTTTGTTTTAAACAAAAATTAATTACATCACAAACCAATTATAATCACACACTCTTTTTTGTATATTAACTTTTCAAAAGTATTTTTAAAAGTCCAGCTAGAAGAATGGACACTACATTTTTAACCCCATAACTGCCTTGACTTGACTGAATGTGGAACCCAGATGGTGTATGTTTTAGGTACTTTAAGAGGCGTAAAAAGTTTGGGTCTTTTAATTGAAGTGATACCTTTCTGAAAAAATATCGTGATTCAATTTAGAAGAATTGAAAACGGAGAATTATTCTTATTTATTGTTTTATTTATTTTAGAAATTCCCTTATATTGGTTTATTTTAATATGTTGAAATAAATTTGATTTAGATTATTGATGTCTATTTTATCGTTTACGGCATTCGGATTTTTTTTTTGCGATCATTTCGTAAAATTCTCGTTTTCCTTTGTTGGTTTCAGTTTTCAAGATTTTTGCATTTTCATAATAAAAGGTGTGGTTGTGTTTCATTTCGTGTTTTCTTAGGGCTGTAATTTTTTTTTGTCATATTTATGTCCATTTAGACGATTTTGCAGATACTGACTAGTTTGGCCGATATAATTCGATGGACAATCCTTGCAGGGTATTTGGTAGACAACATTTGATTTTTTGTTTTTTGGAATGTCACTTTTTAATTTGCTGAAATTGCTTTTAAGTAAATTATGGCCCTTATGATTAGTGGTTATATTATGTTTTTAAAAAAAAGTTCGAAAGTTTTCGAAAAGTTTTGGTATGTATGACAAGGAAAGATATTGTTTTTTGGTTTTATTGTCTTCTAAATTTTCGGTTTTAGTATCTATCTATATATATATATATATATATATATATATATATATATATATATATATATATATATATATATATATGTATAAAACGTTCTGTTTGTAATCAAAATTCAACTCCAAAAATACTACTTAAATCATCGACAATAAAAATAAGAAAATTAAAATTTTTTTACACCAAAATGGAAAAAATGGAATACAATCGAATTGTATGTGTGTTTGTCACAATATATTTTTTTCAAAAATCATTTATTATAAATAGCTAATATTTTATATAGTTACAGTTAATAAGGAACCAAATACAAACGTAAGATACAAGGCCTTGGTTTTTCAGGAGCCATCTTAAGTTGATTGGGGGGCCATGTAGGTTCATAAGGTTAATAGATTATAATATAATGAATATATTTTCACTTTTCGAAGAAAAAGGCATAAAAAAGAAATCTGCAATTTTGTTGACAGACATTTTTCAAAACGTATAATTTTTTTTACTCTTTAAAACCTATTTCACGTTAAATATTGCTAAAATAATTTCCCCACTTTTACCTTGAAATTTAATTATATTTTAATCAATGAACAAAAAATCCATCAGCTGGTAATAACTTCTAAACATTCTGATAATTGACGTAATTACAAATTAAATATAAAAAAAATCTAGTTGTTATCTAACATCAGATTCAGCATTTCTAATAGATACAAAAAAAATACAGTTGAATGCGTATTAAAATGTCAAATTAAATTTACTAATGATATAGACTGAATGTAATGCTTTTATATGAATTTAATGCTATATCCATTAAATAATTAGTGTTATTTACTACGTTCCTTCCAAGCAAACATTAGTAAAACAGCACCATTTTGGTAATTTCAAAGGATATAACGGTTTATTTCCAAAATCCGTCCGTTTATTATGCGGTTCATCGGCCTGTAAAAAGCTGTAAAGCTTTCTGTTTTGCAGTTATTTCTAACTTTTTACGCTCATACTTAATGCCAAATTATTTTTAGCAAATCATCAATCTGTGTAATTTATTTAGGTATGTAAAATAGGTTTATGAACAGCAGCTCGATGACTGACTTTACCATTTTCTCATCAGATTATAAAAAAAACCAAAGTTTTTAATAGGTAAAATTGTCATTCTTTACCGAATCAAATAATTTATTATATTTTTAAAATAAAATTTAAACAATGTATTCACCTTTAGTTTTCGAAATGGAAGAAGGTGGAGATGAATACAATAGTTTTTATTTTTAAAATAAGTACGATACAAGTTTTTTCAGATATAAGGAAAAATTACATCAATTGTGGTATTATCAGTCAAATTTCACACCCATATGTCTAATTTCAACTTTTTGGAATATTGGCATTTAAGCTGCAATTTTACAGGCCACAAGCGTTCAAACGGTACGGATTGAAGTAAAATGAAACATATATCCCAGTTCAGGGGCGGATCCAGCCTCTCTCTTTGGGGGGGGGGGATATCATAAAAGTACAGTATGGCTAGCGAAAGCAAGTTGTCGACGGGGGGGGGGGGGGGAGACACCAGCAACATTCTCATTTCTAGTGTAAAAGGCAGGGTGGGGTCTATTTTCCTGAATTTGAAGCTCTTAGAGACGTGGTGGGCGATCAAAAGAAAAAACAAGTTGCCGACAGGAGGGGAAGGATGCGAGCAGCATACACATTCCTAGGGCAGAATCAGGTCTATTTTCCTGAACTCAAAGCTTGTGGGGGGGACTTTTGAAAGAGAAACAATTTGTCAACGGGGGGGGGGGGGGGAAGTACCAGCAACATACACATTCCTAATATAAAAGACAGAATCGGTTCTATTTTGCTGAACTCAAATCTCTTGGAAAGGGGAGGGGCGATCGCAAGCATACACATTCCTATACTCTAATCAAGAATTAAAGAGAGTAAGAAAACTGTTACCGAAACCTCCAACGTACCTGCTTCAGTGTCGAAGGTAACTGAGGACTGCGGTAAATCTAATTATATTTAAATATTTTAAGCTTCTATAAATTTACTGCAACAATTTAGTTTCTGTCAGTGAGCAAAGTACACTTTATAGTGTATCCTTAGCGATTTATCTTGTTTGTTCTTGTTTTTATATATCATTTGAGATTAGTGAGATGCCCAAAAGATACGGCTTCCACATCTATATTTATTCCAAAATCGTTAAATCAGGACATTTTTTCCTCAACGAAAAATTTATTACGATGAATGTTTATTATGCCTTAAGATATCAATATCTAGATAATAATGATAAAAGCTCTGTTGAGATGTGCTCCAACATGACCAAAGTTGGAAAATCTACTATGTACCGAATACTGAAGGAGAACAAATCGACTGGAATTGTTAGTACTCCCAAGCCACATTCGATCACAGGCAGACAAAAAACCTCGTTGGAAGGAGAGATGTAAACTGCAATAAAAGGAGTTGTACATACATTTTATTATGAGAAGCAGATCCCAACCATCGACAAAATTCTAACTAAAATCAATGAAGATCGGGATTTACCTGAAATTAAAAGAACTGAGCTCTGGAACTTGCTCAGGGAACTTAATTTTTGCTGGGAAAAACCAGATAGCAAATCTGTTCTTATAGGTCGTCTGGAAAATGTCCGTTGGAGAAGGAAATATCTTTCTAAAGTAAAAGGTAGCGATGCAGAAATAACACAATTTTCAAAATTTGTAATTTAACTGAACTTTTGAAAATTTTTTTTTAATAAAGTTACTGCAGAAAATTGGGAAAAATCCATATAATAAAGGAATAAAAGAAAATGTGGAAACTTGATCTCATGATCGGTGAGATAGAGGAACCAGTTATAATGAATTTGAGCGAAGATAGACTCACTGACTTTGATTACGAATTGGATACGTAATGTGTACCAGCGTAAACACAACTTATTATTTAAATTTTCTGAAACATATAAAAATTAATTACATTTGAATCCCTTTTTAGTGTTTAATTGTAATTCTGCAGATGTTTAAGAAATAAATAAACTGAAACGTCAAATGTCCTAAAAATGTTTTTAATTAATTTATTTTTTTATATATGTTTAACTTCTTGTATTTTTGACAATGGATATTTTGTAAGTATTTAAATTATAACTTAGAATTTTTTGAGAGAAAAATGCTACGTTTTAGCCTGAATGTGCCTAAAACGGTTTCTATGCCAAAATTAAAAATAATAAAAATACAGTTGTGATTTGTGTTAAATATGTCAAAATTATCTATATTTTTTAATGTATGAGAATTATTAAGAAATCGTAAGAAATAAAATAATATTACAAAGACTTTTTATTACCGAAATAATATGCTATGCCATAAATACTTAGTGATAAAATAAACCTTCTTCCGACGCCTATGATAAGGATTAAAATCCTTTTTAGCACTTCATCCAAATATATATTGTTATCCAACCCAAATAGTCCATTATTATAGACCGGTATTTTTGATTATAAAGTTTCTACCCCATTCCAATGAAAAATATATGTGTATAACAGATTTTGCCAAAAACACCGGACTAAAGAACACAGATAGTTTGTGAAGAAAAAAAAGGGTAAAAAATGATTTAATACTATCTCTAGTTCGTGAATAAATTATAGTATAAGAGGAAATATCGGGTCTATTTTTCTGACCTCAAAGCTTTTGGGGGGGCGATCGCCCCCCCCCCCCCCCCCCTTGGATCCGCGCCTGCCCCAGTTTTAGTTATAGACGTTTTATTTGAATATAAGAAAAATACACTAAAACAGAGGCGGCTAGTAGAGGAGAACCACAGTGCCATAGCACTATTTAATTTTCTCGAAAAAACGTTTTTTTATATTATTTGTACAAAGATCTAACCAAGCAAGAAAGATGTAGCTTTATTTTAATATTTTTCCTTACGCAGGTATATTTAAAGTAGTGCCAAGCGCTAAATGCCTGGAATGCTATTAAATAAATCGAATAGAAAATACACTTGTTACAGCGAGACATTAGTTTTTTATTTTTATTTTGGCATTCCTATTGGTTTTGTTTGCACTTGGCGGTTTAATAAAATATTTTAAATTTAGTTTTAGTTGTATATTGTGTATTTACATAATATTTATTTTCCTGCGCCGATGTATGTTTTTGTTTCATTACTAAACGTTTTTCCCATTGTTACTACGAACAAGGCCTTTTTAGGGAAAAAACTTGGAGTAAAAACGACCATTGCCCGATTTTCTATGCTTAGTAAGATAAAACAGTTATATTCTTCTTACCGTGACTGCGATCCTATAAGCTGCCACTGCAATAGAATTTACTTTGTATTATCTTTAAAGAATTTTTTTATCTGTCTATAAATATAAGAGTATTAAATTCAATAATAAAAATAAAATTTTGAACTAAATATAACTTCATTAGTAAAAAAGTATTTATAAGTGAAGTTTAGATTGTTGTGAGATATATCTCACCACTATTTCCCTATTTCCCTATTTGAGAAATAAAAGCGGCCTGTACAATAACATTGAAAGAATAATTCAGCGTCTGAAAAAGGTAAGCAACAATAATAATAACCGATTCAGAAAGCAGTTTTCTTTGCAACCGCTCAGACAGTCCGAAAATTTATAGGAAATACGTCACCTAGGACCGGATATCATGGAAAGGGTCCCCACCGAGCTTTATACTTTTGGTATCTTTGTATACCTGGTATGAGTTAATAATCTCTGGCGGAAGTGCGAAGCCGTTTGGCTTGAAATCATAATACTAATAATTAGGAGCCGACGAAACCTCTTTGCTGCCTACGTGGATTATAAGAAGGCCTTCGACTTAGTACCACATGAGTGGCTCAAAACTATATTGAGAATGAATAGAGTCGATAATAATTTTGTTTCCTTTTTAGAACGCATCATGTCCTCCTGGAGAACTAGGATCCAATTGCAAGTGCAATCCAGCGACACCATCGAAACTAACATCATTCCGATACGAAGGGGAATATTTCAGGGCGATTCACTTACCCCATTGTGGTTCTGCCTTGCAATGAACCCACTATCACGCCGTTTGAACTCAACCAGATACGGCTTTAGTATTATAAATAACAACGAAGAGGTAGTAAGAGTGAATCATTTTCTATACATGGATGATCTTAAACTGATGGCTGCTACCAGAAACCAGCTGGAACAAATGCTTAAAATTGTAGAAGAGTTCTCCGGGGATATCGGAATGCAATTTGGACTTGACAAGTGCGGTATTTTGAACATCGTTAAAGGGAAGACACAACCAGGGGCCTTTGAAATGCAGAACGGTGAAAATATAGCGGCAATGGAAGCAGACCAAACATACAAATATCTAGGTATGAAACAAGTTAAAAGACCATGGCACTATGAAGGCCGAATTGACAACCGAATTTGTCAGGAAGGTAAAGCGGGTATTACGAATTAACTTAAATAGTAGAAATTTGCTTAAAGTGCTCAACAGTATGCTTGCTCTGCGCTGAGCTACTCTTTTGGAATTGTAAAATGGAGCAGGATGGACATCCAAAACCTGCAAAGAAAAATAAGGACACTCCTAACAAAAGGTCAAAAACTTCACCCTCGGAGTGCTATTGAACGTACAATATACCAAAGAGGAAGAGGATTGGTGGATATTGGTAAGCAGCTCGACCAACAAATAATAAACTTACGTTCATATTTCCACAGGTTAGCGGACTCTTCCACACTACATCGAGAAATATGCGAGGCGGACGATTCAACGCCGCTACAGTTGAGGGAACAATATATTACTTCTCACCACCAAACAGACCAAGAGAAGTTACAAACCTGGCTACAGAAACCACTTCATGGACCGCATCCAAATGAGGTCAATCAGAACAATGTCCTCAGCATCGAACTACTGGTTGATTTCAGGACAGATGTTTTCGGAAACGGAGGGCTTCTTGTTAGCTAGCCAAGACCAGGTTATTCCGCCGAAGAACTATCGGGAGTTCATTATTAGAGATTCCTCAATAGAAAATGACCAATGCAGATATGGCTGTCGAACATCAGAGACAATCCAGCACATAACTGGAGGATGCCAAGCCTTTGCCGCAACCGAGTATAAGGAAAGACACGACTCCACCAAGAGTTAGCAGAAAGTTAAACCTTTTACATATAGGAAAAGTGCCATATTATAAATACAATCCGGAGCCTATTCTTGAGAACAACCAGTTGAAGTTATATTGAGTCCGAACGGTTTTGATCCTCATAATAGACCAGACATTGTACTAATAGATAAAATTTCTAGGCGAACTACACTAATCGACATTTCTGTACCTAACAACAACAACCTAGGGCCAAAGTATAACGAGAAGATCGCCAAATTCCTGGAGGTGTAAATTCGACGACAATGGGCAATGAACAGCGTCCAGACGATTCCCATAATACTTTCAACCATTGGAGTGATACCAAAGAACCTCCTGCAGAACATCAAGGGACTGGGCCTTAGTGAGCATCTGTATAAACCGATGCAAAACGCAACTCTCCTTGCAACCGCGCGAATCGTCCGAAAGTTGTGGGAAATACAGCAGACCACCTAGGACCCGATAACCTGGAAAAGATTCCCACAGAGCTTCATACTTTTGGTATCTTTGTATATCTGATATGAGTCAATATTCCCTGGAGGGAGTGCGAAGCCGTTTGGCTTGTAAATCTTATAAGGATAAAGAGCATGTAGAGTCAATATAAATACTGGGTTTTTTTGGAAAAACTCATGTCAACTTGGAGAACTAGGATCCAAATGCATATACCTTCCAGCAACAACATCGAGACAGAGACAATTTCAATACGAAGGGGAATATTTCAAAGAGATTCATTAAGCCTATGGTTCTGCCTAGCTATGAACCCACTATCACACGGTTTAAATTTCACCAGATGCGGGTTCAGAATTAAGAACATTGTGGGACGTAACCTCTATTTAAATACGATTACCACTCTTCTGAAAGTTTGTGAGTAGCTTCATTTAGACGAGTCCGACAAATTTTATAATTTGTGAAAATCCTTGTATACATTGTTTTCAAACATAGAAAATTGACAACTTCCAAGGATTAGAAAAATAACGCATAAAATTTATGGGACAATATGACCACTCGACTGTACAAATATTAATTAAGCAACTCTCGTAAAATCAGCTGATTGGCATTAAGAAAACATGTACAGTTATTTTGACACATTATATATATATATATATATATATATATATATATATATATATATATATATATTTTCATTATCATAGGAAATCGGGAAATACTGGAAAATTGACATTTCATTCAAAAATAAAACAAATTTTTTGGCAATATTAACACTAATATTGTTTTAAAAAACTTTACTAGCAGTTTAATTTCGTTGCAAATATTAAATATAAAACACTGTCACGATATATATATATATATATATATATATATATATATATATATATATATATATCTTCTCGGAATAAATAATTTTGTTGCTCGCTCCAATTTGAAGTTTGAATTTCAGAAGCACACCGTGAAAAAGCCGAGCTTCCCCCACCACTTGCTACAACGCACTTGCAAAAATACCTTCACTTCGAAGGGCTATAACTTTACTAACGATGCATGGATTTCATACTTATCAATTGCATCATAAAATATAGGTCTTCGTTTAAAATCTGTGAAAATTTCGACTCTTAATGTTTATAAACAAAAGAGATAAAACTATTTAAAAAAAATGTTATCTTAGCTCTTATTGGTCGTAGGAGATTATGTTTTTTTTAATTCTTGTTTTTTCATCAGCTTTCAAGTCCACTTATTCAGAAACTTGTATCATTCAAATAAACAAAGTTATTCCAATTATTTATACGTAAAAAAGGTACCATTTCTTTAAGCGGTTCTTTTAACAACAATTCTTTTAAAAATCAATCGGTTTTTCATTTTCGTTTGTAGTTTGAATATCTGTAGAATCATTCTCTGGGCAAGGACAATTGTTTGAACATTCAGTGTCCGGAATAAACAATTAAGGTTATTCATAAACTACCAAACCGATTTGGTCCAGATTTCGCACAGTTATAAAGGCACATAATAGCCTTATCTTCAAGGGGTTATACATCACGTTCGGCCTTTCTTGCAAAAGTTATTAACATTTATATAATAGTGCAAAAAAGATGTTTTTTTCGCCATTATCTCGATAAATTATTTATCGATTTTGACATATAAACAATGAAATTAAAGGTGTTTTCAATACCCACAACTTTCATTTGGACAAGTTTTCTCTAAAATGTAACCGGGAAATTGTACGGACAGAAAATCGAATTTTCCGATTCCGATCTACTGGATGTGCTCTACGACTTGAAACTTTCAGATATCTGCAATAAATTTTTTCACCTTCTTTCATAGGAAGACTGGAGTATATCTCTGTTATGGTGATTCGTTTTGAAAAACTAGTTATTGTATATATAAATGCATGTCTATTTTGAGGTCGAGGAGAACCTTTAAGATCTGATAGTGTTGTAGTTTCGTTGAACTCTAAACGCATTTTTCTCGAAATTTTTTGGGTAGGCGGTCTCTTTCGAAATTGCAAAAATGTTATACGCATCTATGGAATTGTAATATCTTACCTGTTTGTTTAATAATGTTATTGAAAAGATTTATTTTCAGTGCAAGACTTTCAAATTTTATCCCAAAAAAATCGTAATTTTTCTACGTTTCAAATTCCTTATACATTTTTTATTATCACATTTTGATCGTTCTATTTGTTTCAGATCAAAATAAAAGGGCTCTAAAGGGCCTGCCAATCAGGCACCAACGTTTCGACATGCCTGAGAGGAATATGAATATCGCCGCTATTTTGATTTAAAAAAAAATTTAAAAATTATATATATTTCAAATATTATTATTTAACACGGTAATATTAAAAGTTTTTATGAAAAAATCTTGAATTTTGGCTTATTTATGGTCTTTTACATATATCTCTCGCCTTAATGAAATACTGATGTTTTTCTGTAGAATATCGATGATCATCGTCCAGTATTAACAGATTCAATCATCAATAACAAATATAAGAACCCTGAAATAGTAAATACTAAAAAAAAACAATCTTATTGCATACATACTTTTACCTTTAATCGATCCACTTGACGTATGAGGTTGCTGAGACTGAATCTGCGACTGCTGAAGCTCCAGCTTTGTCGCAACAGTATTCCACATTTCAAACATAGTGTCGTCGGTTGCTAAACGAATTCGTTAGAATGTTACGAAACACCTTAAAAACTTTGAACTCGTTTATTGTTTGTCCACATACTTTTCGTTATCACTAGTAACACACTTTTGTTAGAAAATTACTTAGTAAGATTTCCAGTTAAAAGTAGGACGACAAAAACTTGCTTTTGTTTAAATTTAAACATTTACAGCAACGGGGTATTAGAAAAATAAGTTTGTTTATTTAATACACACCTAATATTTTACACGATATATATATTTTTAAAAAAGTAACTTAAGAAACACAGTTATTATCCCATTCCAAGTTTTCGATTCATGATTTGTAAGAACTTGTTTTTTGTGCGTTTGAAACAGTAAGTCCTCCATGGGTTCATGCTAGTTTCAGGTATTTCTTAGTTTTCCGTTTCGCCATTTAAAAAGATCAGTTTAGTCCTAAATTCAAGAAAAATAAATAAATATAAACTTATCTTAAGAATATTCATACAAGAAGCCGTTATTAATTCAGTTTTCGTATTATGTCGCTATAAAACATAAAATAAAACGCAAAATATATACATCAGTTATTACGCCCTAACTAATAAAAAAAATTATTGAAGTTTCGAGGTATTTGTGGACCCGCGTACATGCGTGAAAATTACGAGGTCACGGTATAAACTGTCAAACCTTTTTGCTTGTGATGTTAGTTCTTGATTGCTGTAAAATTATCACAGAAAGTAGCAAATAACCTCTTTCAGTTGTCTTAGGTCAAGATCTGACCACATAAGCTCCCTAAGGTGTTTAACGCTCATATGGTGTGAACTATCGCTTATTTAAATTCTACATTTAAATAGCTGAGGCGGTGGTAGTAAGTTGTTTTGCTAACTATCAATAAAAATGCACCTTTCACAAAAATGAATTCATTTAGTTCAATTACATTTACTTCTATTTAACAGTGGCGGGTCGTGACTGAGCTGGTAATGGCAATACGTAGAACAAAATATAGGAACATTATAAAACATATAAACCAGCAATTCCCTTACCTACAGTCACAGTAAGAATAATTTAGCTGTGTTTAATGTTTATCTTATTAAGCATAAAAAACTTAAAACAATTATTTACATGAATCTTAGAAATTTTTATTTTATCCCATATATGAAGTTCGTTACATTCAAATAGCACATATATAAAACAAAACAATTTATGTGTTTCCTCACACTTATACAGCTATCTTTATTAAATTTGCGACAGCAAGACTTTTTCCCACTTTTATTTCTTTACAGAGAGCGCATTAAAAAATCTAACTTTGTCCATAGTCATAGCGGCAAACAAAACGACTTTTAGTAACAAAACAAATCACGCAGCGTAGAAAAATATTATGTAAATACCTCGGTAAGTACACAATAAATAACTAAAACTAAATTTAAAATAAAATAATTTTTCGCGAATAGCCAAGTGCAAACAAAACAAACATAAACGCCGAAATAAGGATCCAGTGTTATTCGATTTATTTAAAAGCATTCCAGCCATTTAGTGCATGGCACTAATTTCAACATAGTTACATAAGGAAAATATTAATATATAGGCCATCTTTTTCGCTCACAGATACGCCTCGTTGAATCTTAGTCTTTCCGCCGTACACCGTAAGCTGTTACTGTGTTGCCAGACGTTCATATTATTAATATGGAAAAAGCGAAAAGTAGTCGGAAAAATTTAAAGTATAAATAAAAATGCTCTTAGAAAAAATTAACTAGGGCCATGGCACTGTGGCACTACCTTATGAGCCGCCTCTGCTATTTAATACTTTCGGATCACTGAAGCACTTTATGAACAAAAACATAGTTTTGAGAATTACAATGTGTTACAAAGATACAATTCTAGATTATGCTGAATCCTATGCTCGTAGTTCAGAAATATTACAAACTGATAGTTATCCATCGCGACTTCGCCCGCAGAGGTAGTGAAGAACGGTTTTGGGAGGCTAATATATTTCGCCGCAATATTTAATTTACTTTTTCCGCTATTAATGTGAAATAAATTTTATATTATTTTTGTAAATTGCCGCGACATAGTAAAGCCACATTTTAACCCTTTTCAACATTATATAATCGAATTTCGAAAAACATAAAAATCGCTTTTTGGATAATCTTATGCAGAATTTATCAAGAAAATAACTTTTTAATGAGCAATCGTAGGATCGCCGTCTTACCCCTTTTTCCCCTTTTAAAATGCGAATATTCATAAATCAAGAAATCTTTTTTTTAGATTATGTTGTGATCTATCTATTCGAACCAAAATCGAGACCATACCTCTATTGGATCAAGATATCTATAAGTATATTAAATGACAAGTTACTCCTTTTCATCTTCTTCTTAGGGGATACCTACCTACATGGTGTTGCCAATATTTTCGCAAAATTTCATTACTCAATCCTTAATAGTTTGGGTTGTGCTTTAATATGTCAGTGAGTCAGGACAATGTCGCTTGTAAGTAGAGATTATTTGTAATAACATTAATAGTCGGGGAGCTCAGTGGGTTTTCGTAACCGTTGAAGAAACATGGCTCCACCAAAGATTTTTATATGTATTTTGATCCCCTGATTACGATTATCGAGGGTAGTTTCCCGAAAAATGGTCAGATAATTTGTCATAAACAAGGAAATTGTTAATAATTTAAAAAATTGCGAATTTTCCATTCGACGCATAGCTTTTGAGTTAAAAATCGTTAAACATTTGAAAAATGGCATTTTTTGCTCTATTTCAACATGAATAACTTTTGATTAAAAGAATATTTTCAATTTCTGCGTCCAGCTATTGTTAGTTCAAGTCAAGGACTACAAGCTGGGAACGAAAATGTTTTTTTTTTGCTTTTTAACCCTATAAACAAATAGCGTTTCATTAATTATAACGTACCCGCTGCTGTGTATGAAGGGAAGTGGAAGTCTAGTTATAGGTGCTTATTTAGTGTACATAATCCGTGATATGTTTTGCTGATCGTTGCATTAATACTTTAAACCCATTTTAAAACATATATGTTTTAATTTATTAATTTTAAGCATCTAGTTATAAAATAAACAATACAATAGCATAAGGAACTTCAGTTATTATAACTATTTTGGCATGTGTTGTGAACTGCTTCAGTTTTTTACTTTCAATACTTTTTATATATTTTCTTTCATACGATATAAAGAGTTGAATATAATATTTGATTTTCAAAGTTAATAATCTTTCTGGTGAAAAAATTAACACAGTTTTGTTGCAAATGTGATCTTTCAATAATCTGTATGATTCCATCTGATATAGTTGAGAATTTCCTTTATACAATTTTTGCTCACAAATAATACATTTGTTAGTATCTATCACATAACTATTAGAGCGCCGAGTTGATAATTACTTTGATATTAATTCATGACTAACCTTAACTTTCTACATTCCTCAATATTATCTTAACTATAATGTTTAATGTATAGAATTATATGCATAAAGTTTGTTACAAAGTAATTTTAGCTTCTTTGGCTTATACATTCAAATGGTAAAATATAATGTCCCGATGCAAATTGGCAGCGTCGCTTATTCGACACCTATCTTGATCAGTACTGGTTATTTTCTTAACAAATAATGCACAAATTAATGTTAAAAAAATCTTTTTCGGATACTCATATTGCTACCCTCAATAACTTGTCTATTTAGTATAAAAAACTTAACAGTGAGCATGATCGAAAGTACAGGCAGTTATTAACAAGTTATTAGTTCGCGAGGACATTAATGCGGTTGTAATTGTTCTATTTACTACAGAACGATATTGTATTTAATTCATTATGTCACATTTTAAACAGGTATTGTAATTACTTTGCAGAACAGACATCAACTCGCCCACTCTCACACATAGTTATAATAAATGAAGTTCCTCGTGCTATTGTATTGTTGATTTTATCATTAGATGTTTTTAATTAATATATATATATATATATATATATATATATATATATATATATATATATATACTTTTCGAGATTCTGAAAAAACAAAATAATGCTATTTTTTGGATTATTAAAAAAAATTCTTCCTCCATTCGAAACTGTCTTGAACCGTCATATCTTCTTTAAAACTTCCAGAGTATTGATTTCTCACAAGTCTGCTGGCGTTGGAAGTTGGCGTAAGTGCATCCACATCCACTAGAGAAATGTTAAGACTTTTAGCATATGAAAGTTTTCTAGTGTTCCCTTTTTGTGGAACATAAAAGTTTTCAAGAAAAAAAATATGTAAAATGTTTAATTAAAGGCGAGCGGAATGGGATAGAGGATACGGGTTTCCTTTACTTCCAGAACTACAAATCTTCCAATTGATTGTGCATTCCATATATCAGTGACTTCAACAATTATCAAATTACTATGTCACTTAGACATTTTTAAATTCAACTGTTTCTAAAATATTGACATTTTAATTTAACGAACTCATAATATATTGTATCCTAATTCTGATTTTCTATCCTCCTCCTTAATTAAATTTTTGTTCTATGGTTAGCAGGTATTTACCTAAAAAACTTTTGATAATCTGTCTCTTTTTGACATTAGTTTTTTTATTATGTATATATATATATATATATATATATATATATATATATATATATATATATATATATTTATTGAAGACAGTTTTGATATACGTCAAAGCGATTGACGTACTTTTTAAAAAAAGATTAAACTAATAAATTTTATTGTGTTCAATGTATAGTCAAAAATATATATTTTCTTACCAACAGAAGTTAATTTGAAATTCAATAGAAATATCAGGTCGGCAAAATATTGATTTTGATTGTGTAGTGTCAAATGCAACTTTTTTTTATTCGAAAAATAAACTTTAGTAAACTATATATTTTCAATTTGTTCAGTGACCTTTAGTTATATTTCTTCCAGGTTTATGATTCCGCGCTCATAGAAATTTCAGTCCTTTTTTATTGCTTCATGTAATTTCATTAGTTGGTGGCAGTAAACATCTGAATTGATCATCCAGTCTCTTGGAAGCAGCTCAAAATACACCAAATTGACAGCATGATGGAACTCAGCTCTAAATGTGGTTTCTACTGGTTCATCACGCTCGAACCATGATAATTTTCAAATGATGTTACTGTAGATGACCCATTATTCACCACCAGTGATGATTCTTTTCAAAAGAGGATTGGTTTCATTGCGCGTGAGATATATATGGCAAATATTGATTCGTGGTGTTAGGTGAATCTGTTTCAATTCATGTGGAACCCAAATGTCGTGCTTCTTAGTGAGTTCAAGACGTGTTAAGTGTTTTCAGTTCCTGTATGCGATACATTTAACCTATCTGCAATCTCTTGAACAGTTATATTATATGGCGATCTCTGCAATCTCTTGAACAGTTATATTATATGGCGATGCGTTTCTGTTACGGTTTTGATTTGGTCGTCATCAATTTCAGTAGGTTGCTTAGAAGATTGGTCACCTTTAAATCAAAAATCTCCAAAATAAAATTTTTTAAACCATTTCTGACACGTGCATTCTGTTATGCTACTAACACCAAAAACATCTCATATCTCTTTGTGAGCCTCAATAGCTTTCTTTTCTCTACGGAAATAAAAAAGTAAAATATGCAGAAAAAGTCCGTTTCTGCACTCCATGTGAAAATTTACCCTAAACTAACAGCTATAAACAAAATTGTTGTTTCTAAAGTAACCTAAATATGACTGATATCAAATGTTAAAGGAAAAAAATTATAACACTGACAGAAATCTTTCAAAACAATTACAACGCTCTCCATGTGTGGTAATCAAAAATATTTTCTTGCCAATCCAATAATAGATTCTAAACAAAACATTTACTTTCGTAGTGCATATATTTCGTGGAAATTACTGCCTGATAAATATATAGGCCACAGCTCACGTTAAGCGATATTATCTTGTTGATAAACAATAAAGAATACCACATGTTGGGTTTAAATACTTTTTGTCATAAATAATTTTACTCGCTGTTTTAGATTGATATAATTTTTTAATAAAAGCTTCAGAGTATTTGTCTAACACAAATCCACGTTAATATTCTTAAACATCTTATTCCACCACTGCAATATTAAACTTCATATTGGCACGACAATGTCGTTTTACTCTATGTGTAAGTACGGACTGAATTCCCTTGACGCAACCAACTAATCGTGTTTATCCTGAAAATCCTTCGAACACGACTAGACACAGCCAACTTCGTTTAAATAGAACTTATTCGCGGAATTCTCTGTGAATTTCACGCGGATAATATTCGCGAACTACCTACCTCAACCTGTTTTAATGTAATCCCTTCCGCACTCTACGCCTGGAACTGTTATTATGTTATTTGATACAAGCAGTGTCGTATTGATAATGTAAATACGATGCAAATGTGAGACACGAGAGCGTAGACAGCATTACATAATCGCGAACATAATCGTTGTTGTTGATAAAGAAAGTTTCTATGACTGTATTAGATTACGTATTACATTGTAAATTTTTGTTGCCATTTTATAATAGAGCCATCAATGTTTTGTAGCTGCAACAACAAAATAAACAAACATTTTGGATGTTTTAAATAAAAAAGATGGGGGCGTTGGTTTTTTAAGCTTGGTGATTTCATTAAGTAACTTAAGGAGATATTTTAGACAAAATACTACTTGCTAATATATGATCCTGTCTTCAACAGTTGAGAACCTAAAATAAACTTCGATATCGCAAGGGTAGTAAAAACATATTTAGAACGACTTGCGAACTATCAACAATGAGGAACTTTTCCAGTATCGGCTTTTGATTAAAAATACAATAACAAACTTTCAACTTAAATGAGATGAAATATATTTAGGAAAGTTTTAAAACTATTAGTTATGAAAAAAAGTATTTTAATAACAGTATGTTATTATCTTTGATCATACGCTATAATGAGATGAAATATATTTAGGAAAGTTTTAAAACTATTAGTTATGAAAAAAAGTATTTTAATAACAGTATGTTATTATCTTTGATCATACGCTATAGATTTAAACAACAATAGATTTGTTAGAAGGATGTATATGGTCGATGAGGGAGAGGCTTTTTTTGACGGACATAAACATGTTTATTTATATTTTTTATCAGTTTAATTGCTTGTCGTGACTCTTTTCAGTGTTCTTAAGTGTAAGAAATTACTATAAATGTGAAGTTTATGATTAATATTGAAAAAAGAGGATTTAAAAACCTATTTTTATTGGTAAATGTTGTTTACATATTGAAAATAATAATAAAAATAATTTAGGCAACCATATATTCATACTTTCATTTATTCAGTATTCACGTACCGATTATCGTATGATACTTGTTGAAATAATGCAATTAGAAAAGGATAACATAAAATCGGTATGTGTGTACCAAGAAATTAAATATCTACTGTATATCAACACTTTTTCAAATAAAGGGTGTTTTTTATAGAGGTATAGAACTTTTAAATGGAAGAAAACAAAGATGAATTTTTTAAATTGACATGAAATTTACTTTATTCGAAAGATAACCTTCTGGCATTATAATTTAAATATGACTTCTGGGATATGACTTCCACGGCTGGCTCGGACGTAGTCTAATCTGGAGGTCCAATTTTCGATGACTTTTTCAGGAGGCCAATTCACGGGTCCGAAACGTGAAACTATGCGGTTACCAAACGTTTCCTTCAATAAATCAATTGTGGCACGAGTTGTGTGACATGTTGCGCCATCTTATTGAAACCACAGCTCCTGCACATCATGGTTGTTCAATTGATGAACGAAAAAGTCAGTAATTATGGCTCTATAGCGGTCACCATTGACAGTAACGTTATGACCAGCATCGTTTTTAAAGAAGTACGGACCAATGATTCCACCAGCCCACAAAGCACACCAAACAGTCAGTTTTTCCAGATGTAACGGTGTCTCAACATACACTTGAGGATTATCATCACTCCAAATACGGCAGTTTTGTTGATTGACGTATCCATTCAAACAAAAGTGAGCTTCATCGCTAAACAAAATTCGCTTATGAAAATCGGGATCAACGGCAATCTTGTTTTGGGCCCATTCACCGAATCTACGCCTTGCTAGGTGATCGTGTGGCTTCAACTCTTGCACGAGTTGGATTTTGTAAGCACGCAAACCAACATCTTTCCGCAAAATCTTCCATGAAGTGAATGGAAACATATTCAATTCTTGTGCACGACGGCGGATAGACTGATTCGGGTCTTCCTCTACGCTACGCTCTACAGCAGCAATGACTTCTTGTGTATGCACTGTACGACGTCTCTGTGGATGCGTATTATCATTTAGAGTAAACGTGGTGCGAAAACGTTCCATAGTTAATCGAATTAATTGCTCTGATGGACGATTATGTTGACCGTAAAATGGACGTAGTGCGCGATACGTATTTCGAACAGAACCATGATTTGGCCGCCAGTTAAAAAAGTGTTGCCAACTTAAAGTTCTATACTTCTATAAAAAACACCATTTATAAATAAAAATATTATTACGTTATTCAGCGTTCAAACAACCGGGCCCTAGTTATGACGTTATACTAATTCTATAGGGGTATGTTCGAAGGTTGTTATACACTGGACTAGCCATTTGATTTATTTTCTAAAAAGTGTGACCAGTGCATAAAAATAAATTAGTTAACGGAATTTAAGTTTTACATTTAATATGATTTTGGATTATTTCCTTCAAAAGGTTATTGATTAGTAGAGAATGGAGAGAAAATTGACACGTGTAGATATTGGACACGTTTGGATTTTCCGGTTAAAAATTATATTCTTTAATTGAAAGTAAAATTTAGTGACGTGTGCACTTCTAGTTTTAGATAAAACGAACATATTTATTTATACCTAAAGTCCATCATTTCTGTCAGTGGCTCATTTAATACCGGCCACCAAAGCGACGAAGCAGCGGAACCAACATCTCATGCAACTATAAATGATTTAAAAGGTTTATTACAATTAAAAGCTTAAAACACATTGTTGTCATATTTCGCGAACCTTAAATAGCAATCAGCTGATCGTATTTACAATAGCACGGTGATGTCGACCAACATGTACTTAGTTTCTTATCATGAAGATAATGGATGTGGCAACACACATACACGGAACGTCCATCTTGAATAGACTGGGTTTTCGCATTGTTTCAACATCTTATTGATTTATTATTGATTCATGGATCGATTCTGTGAGTTCATATTCTAATTACTATACTTGCATTCATACGATATTGTGAAAGTTATTACAGTGTATATTGGGTGTCTATATTTGTGGTAAACTATGGATATTACCGAACCTTCAACTACTGGTGCGCCTACAAAAAAAAAGTCAATTGACGTTAAAAGAACGAATAATAATTGAAAATATTTATCATGGTATTCGTGAACGAAACCCTGAATCACTTTGAATGCTGCACAAATATGTGTCACTATAACGAAAATTTCTTCGCGTTCAGTGTTCAAGATTTGAAATGGTCATTACAAAGAAAACGACCCAAAAAAAAAACAAAACAGACAAGAGGACGGAAAAAAAATCCTGCGCGATGATAAAAAAATACGCCATTCGTCGCAAAGTTCATCGTTTCTTCTTCAAAAATGAAATGCCAACATTAAAAAAAAAATTAATACAGATATTAATAACGATACATCTCGTTTTGAAACGAACTTAAAAAGAAAAAAAAATTAGATATTTTAAACGGAATCGAAAGAACTTACTAATTAAAAAGACTGAAATTGTTTTATGGCGACGAAAACATTTGGAAAAACTATGAGTTTCGGGAAAAACAGAAAAAACTGATGAACCATGGCTCAATGAAGTGCATACGTTTGGGAAGGTATGGCAAGATCTGAACATCAAAAGTTTGAAGCAGGCATTTATGGAAGGATTTTCTTAACGGTTACGCAATCCTAGTGGAAAAGGTCGTCGTCTTCTAATAATTCATATTGGAAATGTGTCTGATTTCTTAGATGACGGCCTTAATATTTTCGAATCTGGAAAAACTGGAGACTATCATGAAGACATGAACGTAGATGTTTTTGAGTGATGATTTTCTTCGGTTTTAAACCTTGTGGAATCCGATTCGGTAATTGTAATGGACAATGTCCCGTATCATAGTTGACGCCAAGAAAAATTTCCGACTACTGCGTCTAAAAAGGCGGAGATAGCCAATGGTTTATAATGTTGAGACCGCTGCCGTACCAATGTAAAGTTAAACCAATCGAATTAGTATGGGCGCAAATAAAGAGTGAAGTGACACAGAAAAACAAAACATTGAAATTAGCAGTTGTCAAAATATTATTGGAATTACTAACGTGACGGTCAGTGATTCGAAAAAGTGTATCGATCACATTAAAAAAGAAGAACAAAGAATGTGAGATTTTGACAAATTTAACTTAATTTTTTTTTGATATTCCTACGAAATTTCATTATTTATTATTTTCTGAAATGCACGCGCAACTGGATTTGATTTCTTTGATGCAAACTGACTGAAATTATGGACTTTAGATTATAGTATGCAGACTTTGTACTGACAGTTAAGATTCAGATTCTGTAATTGCGAATTTTAATAAAACAAATTACTAAATTATTTCATTTCAGAATAAATACCTATTCCATCATTTTTTTAGATAAAAAGTGGTAGAAAGTTTGAGTCAAAAACTATGAAATCAGACGGTAGTAAGTGTTCAACAAAATAATATGAACAGAAGAAACAATCTTATTTTTATTGTTAAAATATTTATGTACATACATGTACTAAAGTAATTTTAAAATGGGGGTCAACCATCATATGACTTTTTTTTTGTTGACCGTGCAGTTATTAATTAGATATTTCTTTTTTGGTTTTCGTTTATAATGTTATTTCTATGAAATTAATACATGTTTTTAATTTTACGTTTCGGTTTACTTTATTATTTAAACCATCTTCAGAGTATTAAACTGTAAACAGGAACAGGGATTTGTATTTTTTTAATATATAAATTGAAAAAACTTTTTCCTACCTAATGTTAACTAACTAGTTACACTTAAACTAAAACATTTAAGCATTTATTTCTACAGTTTTTAATTTATTTTTAGGCGTGTTTGAAAGTATACTGGTCATCAAAAACATTTATTAATTTCTAATCTAATATCTAATCATGCGATTCACAGAAGCACAACAAATTTACACAGACTTAGCAGAATTTAAAGAATCCGTTAGACTAATTACTTTTAAAATGCCGATAGATTCCGTTTTCCAAAAAGTGACGAACGTTGGGTAAAATGACATTTTACAAAAGAGGATTTTATCGGGTAAATATCTGAACAGGACTCCAAAGAGGGTGAAAGCGTTTCTTTAAAATTAAATATACCAAGATTCAATGAACACAGCGTACCAAGTAAATTACTCAACTATAATGCATTGAAAAACAAAGATGAAAAGCTTACAAAAATAGACTATATGTGATTTACACTAGAGAGCTTACAAAATATATAACTTTTGTTGCATTTGATGATGATAGGGACGACTTTCGAAGGCTAATTTACTACTACAGTGCTTGCTTTGAGTCGCAGGATGCTAAAAACAGTCGGAAGGTGCATTACAGCATTCCGATCGGCCTGCATAGTCATACCTGGGAAGATCAGCGGGAAACGTAGGCTGTCGCATATGTGAGACCCTAATAAATTTACTGATGTATAAAAAAATGTAATTTTCTGTGTTGCCTTTTCTTTCTAAAAACTTTTTTCATTTAAGCAATAAATAAGGTATTCATGAAATAAATTGTAGCAATAGCTTCGTAGCGTAGCTGACGGTATAGAATTAAAAAGAAAGCCAACGTATAAATGGTAGTATGGGCCTATGCTGACCTAAACTCAGCCTACACATGTAGATAGCTTTATATTGGATATCTAATGAAGTTAGTAACAGAAAAGTCCAAAAATAATGTGGTGATTGTACCTAGAAATATACGTCCTAGTCAACCGAGAAAAACAGGAATGTAGATATTATGTTTTACAACGTTTATCATGAGTTAAGTAATATATGCTGTAAATAAATGCCTATTGGGGAGAAAACAACTGAAAAACCCTTATAAAAACAGACATGCTTTGTTCTAGTTAGGAATCAAAGGAACTGCTTCAGATTGCAAAATTTTTCCCATTTAGCAGTATACCGCCTTCTGCAGACCGGTTTTGAACTCACTGGCTCTCTTCAGTACAGAGCAAGAAAGTAAACCTCAACATAAAACCAGTGAATCCTTTAAGCAACTTATATTAAACTAAATAAACAGTTCGATATAGCTGCACCATCTTCCAGAATTTCATGCAATATTTACATAGTTGATGATGCAGCATATATATTTACAGCTGTTATATGTAAATAAATGTATATTTAGGAGAAACCAATTGAAAAAGCCTTATATTAGATTAATTCCTAACTAGAACAAACCAAGTCTGTCCTTATAATATAAGGCTTTTCAGTTGGTTTCTCCTAAATAAGCATTTATTTACATACATTACAAGCTGTAAATATATCACTTTATCATCTAATATTTAAATAAATCTCGCTAGAGACTCTTCTTCAGATTGCATGAAATTCAGGAAGATGGAGCAATTTGTACCGAATTTTCTGTTTATTATAAGTTGCTTAAAGGGTTTACTTTTCTTATTTGGAGGCGTACTCGCCTGCTCTGTGCTGACGAGAACCAATGCGTTCGAAACCGGTCTGTAGGTGGCGGTACACTACCACATAGGAAAAGATTCCATCTATTTCTGATAGTGTCTTGCAATCTGAAGTAGTGCTTTTGAATTATAACTAGAACAAAGCAGTCCTGTTCTTATAAGGCTTTTTTAGTTCATACTCCTAAATATGCGACATGCGTTTATTTAAAAATTTTGAGACATATGTGTCCGTATTAATGTAAAATGTTAGAAAATTGACTTTTTTTTTTAAATATTAAATACATGATACAAACACGACCATTATTTCTCAGCTATTTCTCCACTATCGTCCACGTACGGAGATATATTAATCAATATACACAAAGCGCGTTTAGTGCAGTTAAAAAGTATTTTTAAAAATTAAAAATATAAGACGTACGCTCTCGTCTCCCTATAATCGGCAAAAATAGAAAACACTACATTGAAACATCAAAACAGTAACGGTGACAAAGGTGTCAAAAAATAAAAGCCATCGTCAATTATAGAGAGTAGTTTTAAGAAAGTTTGGAAGTCAGAGCCACAAAATTGGTTTAATATTTCTCTAGAAAGCATATTAGTTTAATAGTGCTTTGCACTACAGTTACTATACTCATTACACACTGACCTAGCAATATATTTTACTTATTTTGCAAAAACTTTGACAAGCTGGCAATTTATCAAGCCTGGAAAAAATAAATTAACGCAATTTTAAGTCTTACAATATACGAAATTCACGTTTTCATATTAAAAATGTCGCTTTCCCTTTTCGATGTTGTAACGCGCATAAAATTGCAAAACTAAAAATAGTATTAACTCAGTGGTTAATGAACTTCTCAAGGTAGCTGGTAGTGTAATTGCCATAAACAAAAAACTGTGCAAATGTGTGTCAACAACAATAATTATTATTGAAAAATTTAAATTGGTTATTTGAATAAATGCGAGGTTTTTTATCGGTTACTTTAAAAATTATCCAGTTTTACGGAATTACAAGTTAGATTTGTAAATTTGTAAGAGGTATTAGGCAAGTTCACGTGCAATTAATAAAAAAATACAGAGGCGTACAAAATATATTTGAAAACACCTTTTGGTGGATGTAATTCGATGCGGGTTTTATTCGAAAAATGACTTGTGTGTGTGTAAGTCATAAAATAGCTTTCAAAGACATTCTCTAACATCGTACATCTATGTTAAATTTCAAGATATTTGTTTGAAATTTATAGAGCCTTATGGCCGGTAATAATGCATATTTGTCTTTTACTGAACAAAATTAGCCTTTTTACGTTTATGGTTAGAAATTTTTTTATGTTTATAAGTCCGAATTAACCTTTTTCCTGCTAATAATATAGCTTTTATTATTTTACAGATGTTACAGCTTTGGCAGCGTCTTTGAAGTTGAAGAATACAATTTTCTTGACCTTACTTGCTCGCGACCCGCTATTACAATGGGAAAATTAATTAAATTAAAATATTAGAAAAAATACCGCTATTACACTTATAGTAATGATGATGAATAATACAAAATATAGTTCTCCATTGACAATAGGTAAAATAAAAGCCCAAATAGGCCTTGACTTTCTTTTTTAATTTCTCTAAATTAAGATTTTATCAAAAGATAAAAACTATTTTTCTTTGCTGTGTATAAGTTTCAAATGAATAATTTAACAAATACATTAAGCATCCATTACAAATACATGTAACAAATATTTTTACACTAACAAGGGCACGTTTTCAGGGGGGCTGCCCCCAATTTCTCTGCATGTACTGGAATTTACTAAACAATATCTAACATGTATTTTGTTACGTTCAAAATTGCATTATTAGGGAATGTTTATGTTAAGATATTTGTATATAAAGCGAATCCAAATTTTTTTACATAAATATAGAAAAGTATGCAGAAAACTTTACCGTAATTAAAGAAAATATTTGCCACATATTGCCTACATCTTTTTTTTAGGGTAATTAAATTTTTACTTGCATTTGGTTAACTTTTTAGTTTACAAAACAATTGAATACTTTTACCGGCTCCTCTAGCAGTACAACTAATTCTCATAGTTTTGTTAACATCATATATACCTAAAATAAACTTTCCAGGGATAGATTAAATGATTATTTATTCTTTAAATATTAAGGACCAGAGGTTCTCGTCAAGAATAACCTTTTAGTATCTATCACAAATAATTCTTTTGTGACATCTATGTCTTTAATATTTTCGTTGCACGGAATAACTTGTGACTTGATGAATAGATCATAGAAAGAGCGCTTTTAGGACACTGGAGAAATGAAAGATGATTGTTTTGTGGTTTAGTCATGTGAGAGGTCAGTTTTTAGTGTTATAATTTCGTGAAATGAAGATTCCTTACGTAAATATGTAATTTTAAGGAGAGAAGGTCCAAGCTCTAGAATAATCATTTTCCCAATAGATCCTACACAGATGCGTAGGATTTTTTTCATATTTAAAATATAAATAGTTTAACCACCAAAATTTCTCAAATACCACAATGCCTAGTATCATAATGCGATGTATTACTAGAGAGAAAATTTTGTATAACTTTGACATTTACCAACCAATTGATTTGGTTATACGTGTATTTGAAACGTCAATTCAGTAAAATTTTAACCATGAATCGCTTTACACCAAAACAATGCGCCGAAATAGTGACAAGGTACATTGAAAATAGTCGTTCACTTGTATTAACTCAACGTACATATCGTCGAAAATATCCTGGCCAACAGGCACCGTCTGACAACACTATCCGTCGTTTGGTTTCGAATTTTGTTGAGTACGGGACAGTGGGAGATCGTCAACATGCCGTTCATCAACGACCAAGACGTTCCAATGAACTGGTTGAAGCGGTCAGAGAGAGCGTTGCCCAGAACCCAAAAGTGTCATATCGTCACCGCGCTCAGCATTTTGGCGTCAGTGGAACCACTTCGCGGCGCATTTTGAAGGATGATTGCATTTATTTCCGTATAAAGTGCAGGTAACACAAAGAATATTGCCGACAGACCGTCCACGTCGCTTGAAATACGGCCGAACAGTTGCTCGAATGGTTGACACTGAACCTGATTTTTGGAAGCAAATTTTGATGACCGACGAGGCCCATTTCACTCTCTGGCGGCGTTAATAAGCAAAATTGCTGGATTTGGTGGACGGAGAATCCACACGAGATCCACGAAACGCCATTGCATGACCGAAAAGTGACTGTTTGCGCCAAAACCATCATTGGACCAATTTTTTTTTCAAAGAAAATGAAACAGTCGATAGAAATCGATATCGGTGGATGTTGGCTCATTATGTCTGCCCACAAATGCGTGAGAAAGGTCTTGATGGTTACTGGTTTCAACAAGACGGTGCGCCATGCCACACTGCAAATCAAACAATCCAGTTTCTGCAATGGAAATTCCCTGGACGTCTGATGTCAAAAAGAGGCGACATTGACTGGCCACCCAGATCTCCAGATTTGACCGCTCCGGACTTCTTTTTGTGGGGTTATTTAAAAAGCAAAGTGTACGCCGGCAAGCCTCAGACCATTGAAGAGCTCAAGGGACACATTCGTGTCGAAATCACCACTATACCACCCGAGATCCTCGAAAAGGTAATAGAAAACGCAGCAAAAAGGTCACATTTTGCTTTGGCCAATAAAGGTGACCACTTGATCGATTCAAAAACCAGTCCCAATAAGTTGTAAAGGACCAAACGGCTTAACCTAAAAATGTAAAATTTTTGGGAGTGATACTAGTAGTCTGGTAAATCTGAAATATCTGAAGTTGGAGATATGAATAAACAAATTCTTTTTTTGGCAATAAAAACATACATGTTACATTACATTTTATCAAATTAAACTGAAAAAAGAGCAAAAAGTGGTTTTCTCGAAGGATAATCGGTGTAAAGAAATGGAAATAAACAGAAAGTAAAACAAATGTAGCGTGAGCAAAGTAGGAGGTGGATCACTATATAGAGTACAGCAAATTTGTTCCTCATTGGCAAGGATCTCATGAACGGTAATTGATACGAAGAGACCAAATTCAATATGGTGTTGCATTAAAAATTCCTATATTCCCTGTTTTGTTTCGCCACAAATTATGCTCTACAGTATTTTACTAAGTTCAGGTTTTATCAGATATCTATTAATAATTTCACAAACTTTCCGCAAAAAAAAAATCGAAGCTTTTCTTATCAGGTCATTATTAGTCGTATACAGCTAAGTTATGAAACTAAAAATAATTCAGTCAAAAAAATCTATAAGCTATCTATGTATGTTCAGTAATTAAATACTCCTAAATTTTTCTGTAATCTATTATAGTACTAATACTTGTCAAATGTACTTAAATACTATATAATACATCTGAATAATCATCGAATTTTATAAATAATTATTTTATAAAATATTATTTAAGAATGTTCTACTTTTCCGAAAAATTTAAATAATTTTGAAAATTGGTCAAATTTTCAAGAACAGTATCTTAAAAACATTAGACAAAGGGTAGATGTACTATATAAGTGTTTGCCATGTTTCATATAACATCTGACAGAACACCTAAAATGTTTCTGATGCCCCTTTATTTCCTAGTAATTCCTTACAATATCCTATAATGCATTGCAATTTGTCGTAAAACAGCATAACATCTTGTAACATCTCACAATGCAACATTATGCCAAAAAGTAACCCTACAATATCCATAGCATGTACCCAAAAATCGCAGCAACTTACTTCCACAGTAGAATCTACTAGCTTTTAGAAAGACACTAAATAATATAATTATTGATAGAACTGGGAGTTATTTTTTAAAATTTGTTAAAAGTTAAAAAACGCTGCTCTTTCGTATTTGTTGAGCCATCCTGTATACACGAGTACTACAGACTATAAATATTTATAGATGACCTAAAAAAAATATCGTTTAGATATCGTATAGTATTTAATGTGCCTAGGTTATGAGAATAACTCTCAATACGCATACATACCATTCTATTCAAGTAACTCAACTAATACTTTACCGCCTACGATTTTTTTAAAATTACTTAGTTATTATAAAACCACAATTACAATATCACTATGTTTCGGTTTAACAGCGTTTTGGAATTTTGCAGTTTTGCCTTCTCAAGGCTCAAGGAGAGTCTGTTTGACTTCAAACAATTTATTCGACTAAGAGCTGTTATTAGCGGAGAATTGGTGATGGGATATTCTACAAAAATCTATTACCTTCTTTAAAAGTAATTTATGTTATGCAATTAAGCCCAGATCAAATAAAAGTCCGTGGTAATCACATTTCAAATATTTATTATAAACGAGAGGTCTCTCATACTGAAATAAGTGTACAGGGTGTACAATTTTTGATGGTTTTACGGGTTATCTCGGTTACTAGCAAAAGCAGAAGTATAAGGTTTTCGTGACACTGTGCTACTTTTTAAAGAAATGAACGATGTCACTAACAGAGTTTTCGTAAACCTTTTCGTTTTGGAAATACAGATCGGTTTTCAAAATTATGAATTTTGGGGCGTCCCTCTTATCCCGATTCTGTAGCAACTTGTCGCAAAATTAAAAACTAGAAATATCGGGGTTTTTCATATAGGGTTCAGTGGCATAGTCAGTTTTTTTTATAGGTTTAATTGTTTCGGAGAAATAAATCGAACTTGCCTTTTTTATAAGGGGCACCCTATATATTTTTGAATAATATGATTTAGTTTATTACAGGCTTTTCAAGAATATGTAACACTTTATATTTATTATTAGAATTTACATTTTTTTGAAAAAATTATCAGATCCTGTTTGCATGCCTTGACTGATATTTAAAAAAACAAAAATCTATTACTGGTATCAATAGTACGTCGTTAAACACAAAAGGGCTTAGTATATTTTTGAATTCTTAATATAATTTACTTTATAACAATAAACAATTGGGTATTACGTGAAACTAAAAAAAAAACGTTCACAAATGTTGTTTAAATTGTTCTCCATTATACCTTAAACATGTTTCAGACATAATTCCTATTTTCTTCAATGTATTTGAAATAATAAAAGGCTGCGCCTTAAATCCGCCTTGGTTTGGTACTGGACGGTATAAATTTTATTTTTGATGTATCTCCAAAAAAAGAAGTCCAAAATCGGAAGACCTTGGTGGGTATCTTATAGGCCCATTTGTCCCAATCTATCGGCCCGGAAAATTAGTGTCCCTTATAAATTGTGCTCATTTCTTATTTCTGGAACAATGTGTTGCAGAATTGATAAATATTTATTTGCGGTAAGGCAGCCTTCATATATATCATATGCGATTTTTATTCCAAGTATAAACGACGAGACCAAAACCTAGTATGCTGTCAATTTAATATACCGGCGCTGGTAAAATAAGCTTCATTAACCAATATAACGCTGTTTTAAAATTCTTTTCTCTGTTATATTTTAAAAATATCAATTACAAAACTCTATTCAGCTTTGTGCGTCAGCAGGATGTAAATTGGACACTAGGTGATATTTATATGGTTTAAACTTGTGTTTTTTAGGATTGTTTGAACCTTTGACTTATCTCCTCCAGAACTTTCTACTAATCTGCAAGAAATACTTCAATTTACATCAATAGAAGCTAATACATTGATTTCATGAACCTCACCGTAGTTTAGAAAATGAACCGTGTTGAACTAAATTTGATTTTATCCTCAAAAACATTTTTTTATTCTGGCTATTTTCTCTTTGGATATCTACGAATTACAGGTACTTATAAATTTTTCAAGTCGAAAAGAATATAAAAATTCTCAAACCTGTTGAAACACACTTCTAGCGCTTCATCCGCATTTTCGTTACAATGAATATAACAAACGAGAATGTTGAATTTTTCGTTGTTCCCAAAGTTTACAAAGCCTGCCATTATTAAGAAGAAACTGATTCGAAATCGAAAGTCTCAATACAAAAATATGACGAATATTAAAATATTCTGACGGAAACCCCAGGGCACATCCTACTAACAGGATCTGATTATTTTTTTTTAAAACGTAAATTTAAGACTTAATATTAATAATAAATATAGAGTTTTGTATATTTTTGAAAAGCTTGTAACAAACTTAATCATATTATTGAAAAATATTAGGGTGTCCCATTTAAAAAAAAATCAATTTGATTTATTTCTCCTAAACAGTTGAACCTATAAGGAAAACTGACTACGCCACTGAATCCTACAAGAAAAACCTCAATAGTTTTGTTTTTTAACTTTGCGATTAAACGCAAGATAAGCGAATTACGAGGGTTGCTCCAAAATGCATAATTTTCAAAAACGCTCTGTATCTCTCAAATGTTCGTTTCTTTCAAAAAGTAGCATAATGCCACGCAAACCTTATCTTTCTATTTTTACTAATAACAGAGATAATTATTAAAACTATTAAGATCTGGATGATTGAACACAGAACTTTTTTCGGCATTTTTCAAAAATTTTTTGGATTAATCAGAACTATTTCAAATTGTCAGCCTTTTTAAGATTTATCGAAAGTTGCGAAAAATAATTTTTTTTAATGAAAATATCCAACGAGAAGACTATCAGAACTATTATACTGGGCGAACAGCACAAATAATCTTTATAATTTTCATTCCATGAGTACGTTTATAACGCCACTATTCGATCCGCACGAAAACGAATGTACCGGTGTTTCATCTCTCTTCGCTCTATTATTATTCTTCTATATCACTTTAAAGGATTGGGTAGAAGGTCTCTGTTGGAAGTAATGTCTATAAGTATGGCATATCTTTATAAATATTGAGAATATATGTTAAAACTCCCTTTTCTTTATTTACCATTTTCGAATGTTACCGAAAACGACACCTTAACTCGCGTCGCTTGATAGAGATATTATAGATTGAGTATTATATAATTTTTACTTGCACAGCAATAAATGTATTAAAAATACGTTTTTTAACCAATGTAAAAATTGAGGTGTAATCTTTATTACTCTACATGAAAAATTACGTATAAAACCATTCGAATCCGCGCAAATTTGACTGTGAGGCGAACACCTTGTCCACTAGGGCACCATGATTATTGTCAGATGAACGTTGGGAACTTTTAAATAAGTTGACGTTCGAGGCTCAGTGGTTTGGGTTTATTAATTTTTTAGGTTTGTTTGGTGGTTTTGTCGGTGTAAATATCAAATGGTTCAATAGACCCTTTAAAAGTTGGTTAAATTATACGAATATTAATATATCGTAATTGAAATGGTCCAATTATTAAAAATGTAATATCATAACAACAAAACATTTCTTTTAATATATAAAAAAATAATTAAAAAGGAACAATAATGGCAAAAGAAGTTCATTTCCAATATGTGAAAGTTATTAACAAATGATGTACAGTAAGACGATTCTGAATGGACCCAGCAAAAAACGCGTCTTAAGCGGGAAAGAAAAAAAGCATGAAGTACATACACACATAAATGCGTAACTTATTCTGTGTATTTATAAAGTTATGTTATAACGATCATATTTTTGAAGTAGCTCACTATACATATGTATTGCATAATTATTTTCATATTACTTAAAGTATTTACTTATTTTGGTTCGACAAAGAGATTGACAAAGTAATTACAAAATTTTCGATATAATTTAACTTTTGAAGTGTCACAGAAAAAGATACATAACGCCTTAAATCGTCAACTGCTGACAAGGCCTGAATGCTTGACAAAATTGGAGCAGATTCGTCGTCATCAATATGTCGCTTTTTTGGTGCTATTCGCGTCTTCGATTGCACAGACCTCGTAAGTTACAACATTATCATCAAAGGAATAATATTCAGAAAAATTCAACAGTATCACAACTTCTGCTTTTTCCGACAGGGTATTATCATCGTTGTTTCGGAAATCTGCTTTCTTGGAATAATTTAGTTTAGGGCTTAATTGCTTCCCATGCCGCTACAATGTTTAGTATTGCATCGTGTACATACAGGAGTGTTCTGCAAACAGGGCCGTCCAATTCCTTCAGATAGTACCAGACGTGTTCTATTATCTTGTTCGTGGACTTTTATATCATGATCCATCGATTGCAACTTACTCGTCGAATTTGGAGGAAAGAAAACAAGTTTGATATTCTTTCGCTCAATACCTTTGGGATGAGCAGGGCAGTTATCAATGAACAGTATTAGCCGTCTATATTTCATCTGGAAGTGATCGTCTAAGGATTTTTACCAGTCGCTGGTCACTGCCACGTGAGATAACACATAGGCGGTGGTCAGTGTAGCAGGTGGCAGATGGCGTATTAAGATGGATGGCGAATCATATTAAGCTTGACAAAATGTATGAAAATATGCCTGAAGTTACAGGGACCAACGTAAAATAGCGTGTTATTCGGGAAAGCGTATTAAACTTAATCGTACCTATTTACTAAGGGGTTTTACTGTGTTTTACATGTTTAATAAAAATTTTACATTGTTTTGGAATTAAAGGAAAATATGTTTTAATGTTTATATCTGGATAATTAAACTTATAATTTTGCAATAAAATAAGTTATAACAATCTGAGCTTTGCATCAAATGTCTGTAATATCTTTTATGCACAGAGCAATGTAAAAGATATTGAAGAATATTAAGGACAATATAATAACAATTTCTTATTAAAAATATTTAGAACATTTTATATGTAAATTTAAATATAAGAAAATTACCATGATTTTGATGCGTCAGTTAAACATTTATTTCAAACATGAAAAACAACTAGACTTGCGGAGTTTTAAATAGTGAATCTTGTATAAACAAAAAGTAAACGAAAATAATCTCCACCGACCCAAGGAAAACGCTCATTACGCGAGACTTGAGAAAGGAATGAATATATTATTTATAAAAAAGGTTATCAGTTTCACAGTAGAAATCTTTCGATTTGCTTCGCAACTTAAGTATAGGTGTCTGTAAAGTTCCAAATATTCAAAATATGTGATATGAAATAAAACTGTTTTCATAAAAATCCAAGAAAAAACAGATTATTTTTATGTCAATTATTCCAAATTTATGTTTTTTAGAGAATGGATCATAGATAAAATGAGCTACTTGGTTGCATTTTTAAGCGGTTAGCACTTGTAAAATAAAACTGAATTAATAACGGCTTATTAAAAGTAGGTATGCTATAATATATGCATGATGTATGTCAAATAAATATACGAATAATGGGTTACAGGGCGGTATACAGGGTGTTGCAAATTCGTAATTATTAAATGTTTACCAAATCAAGATTTTTTCTTCCCTTTATTATATTTATAAATAGTTTTAAGTAATAAATAAATCAGTATTTTATTTGCGATATTGGTTTATTATTTTATGCTTAAAAAATTGTGGCCAAATAATTCATCAAGTCAAATTTTTGTTAATTTTATGTATGTATATCGTCGTTAGCTTCGTAGGTTCAATTATAATTATTTCTGAAAACCATTTAAAGTCAGTCATATCTATCAAGGTAAAAATATTACTTTAAATTGACAAACAAACTTATATTTATTAGTTATATTTCTATACATATTACATATTTACTACTGTTTAAACAATATTTCGGTGAATCTTAAGCAGATTCCCCGAAATATTTTGATGAAGTTGTGTGGAAAAAATAATTTACAAAATTTTTTTGTATAAACGTAAAACCTTTAAATATTATCAAATCTTGCTACAAATTGTGACTACAATTTTGTAAAACGAACATTCCGTAGAAATTTATATTTTACACTATTTTTAACGTATTTAGGAAAATATTAAGTCAGTTTCGATCTGTAAAAAAATTGTTATTAGATAAGAAGATTTTTCAAATTCGAATATTTTTTACTTTTGACATAAATTTAAAAAAAAATAAAACATTTAATGTCAGTTAATTAAGTGCCTAAATGTCAAAACAGTTAGATAAGTGATATGATATATTGACGTGTCCGATCTTAAGTAGGACACACACATATATAAAAGAAATAAACCCAATTGTATAAAACATTTTAATAATATACAGTTATGGTTTAATTAGGCTATAATTTATTTGAAAAATAATCAAATTTTCAAATATTTTACGTTTTATACGTAATTTCATATATAATCTGCAACACCCTGTATGATTTACCATTATTACAGTAGTATTAAAATAACAACCAACCTTTGATAAAAATATAATAATCCAATTATGAAAGAATAAGATAATAATCACTAGTGTGATCACAGATCACAAAACCACCATATCACAGACTACTACGCATTTAATCGTAAATCTATAATATTCCATGTCAACAAAATATGTCACGTGATAATTGTCACCAGCTTCAAATTTAATTTTAAAAAATTCGGCTCGGAGGACCAAACATACACGCGAAAACGATTCACGCGTCCGCACAGTAAAAGAACGCACTAAACTAAAAAATGTGAATAAAATTCGTAGGAGCGCGGTTATTCACCTCTCGAATATTACGGTTTAGTCCGAGCTATAGGTATCGTAGTAGGCCGGGGCCTAAGTGCGCTACACACAACATAACCGTAAGGCAACGGAGTCTTGCGGATAACTGATTCGTCTTTCAGCAACCACCATTGCTTTGCTAGACAGAAGTAGAAAGTGGGCATGGGCGCATGTGTAAGAAGATTTTTCTTTAGAATAACCGACGAATTTTCTCATATTTGAAGGTTTTCGCATTTTTTTCGAGACATGACCCAGAAAGGAGCTTTTCAATTAACAAATTTTCCTGAAAATTACTTCGTTTTTAATTAGTTTTAAACTTCAAACGATACGAATTTAGCCTGGTTTATTAGAAACGAAATTTCAACAAATTAAATATCGTTCTGTTTTTTATAAAAAAAAAGAACGACCATTTATTTTAAATTATGGTATAGTTGCGGTGACTATATTTAAAAAAAAAACAGACCATACAGCCAGAAGTTGTAGTCCAGTAGGAATCGACGTATAAATTCTGAAAATTATTAGCAGAATTTATTAATATCCAATTTCCAGTCGGAAACTTTATCAAGCATTGTTTAACTTTTTTAATAGAAATAAATTTATCAGATCAGATTAAATAAAATATATTTATTATTTTAGGTGCTAAGCTATTGGTATACTGTTTGAAATAGCTTTATGGTGTCTTGTCAGTAACTGTCTATTTATATCTACACGACTACTTTACATCATAATAATAATAATGCTCGGCACTTAGCTACTATAATGGAATTGTAAAACGGAGCAGGATGGACATCGAAAACCTGCAAAGAAAAATAAGAACACTCTTAACACAAGCACACAAACACCACCCTCGAGTTAGGGGCGGGTCCAGCTTCTCTCTTTGGGGAGGGGGGGGTTGTGATATCACAAAAGTACAGTATGGCAAGCGAAAGCAAGTTGTCGGCGGGGGAGGAGACGCTAGCAACATTCCCATATCTAGTGTAAAAGGCAGGGTAGGGTCTCTTTTTCTGAATTCGAAGCTCTTGGGGAGAGGGGCGATCGCAAGAAAAAGCAAGTTTTTGACGGAGGGGGGTGATGCCAGCAGCATACACATTTCTAGTATAAGAGGCAGAATCGGGTATATTTTCCTGAATTCAAAGCTTTTGGGAAGAATGATCGCAAGAAAAAAACAAGTCGTTGACGGAGGGAGGGAGGGGGGAGATGCCAGCAGCACAAACATTCCTAGTATAAGAGGCATAATCGGGTCTATCTTTCTGAAATCAAAGTTCTTGGAGTGGCAATCGCCCCCCCCCATGGATCCACGCCTCCTCAGAGTGCTATTGAACATACAATTCTTCTAAGGCATCAAGGAGCAAGAGAATTGGTGGATATTAGTAAAATTTACGTTCATATTTCTACAGCAATAAACGAGGCGGATGATTCAACGCCTCTACAGCTGAGGGAACAGGACATTGCTTCTCACCACCAAACAGACCAAAAGGAGTTACAAGTCTGGCTATAGAAGTCACTTCATGGTGCAAATTTGTAGATAATGAGCAATGAACAGCGTTCAAGCGATTCCCATAATTTTATCAACAACTGGAGTGACACCAAAGAACCTCCTGCAGAACATCAAGGGACTGAGCCTTAGTGAGCATCCGATTCAGAAAGCAGTTCTCTTTGCAACCGCGAATTGTCCGAAAGTTTGTGGGAAATACAGCAGAACACGTCTTCTAGAATCCGATAACATGGAAAGGGAAAATAGAATTCCAGATGCAGAATCCAAATTCAAGGTTGAAATGGCTTCAGGTTAAGGTCTCAGTAAATCCGACAAAATATTTTAAAAACGTCAAAATTGGCATTTCTCGGACTGAAATGTAATTGTGACTCAAATTACGTCAATTAGAGTATTCTTGGCCTTCACCTTCCTATATATTCAGATGCGCTGAATCTAATGGCTACGGTCAGGTGAAGATGACTCCGTCAGGTCAAGGTTTTCTGTAATTGGCGAACACGATCCTAAAAGTCTGATATTGGCCATTTCTCAAATTGAAGGGTAATTTTGACAATTTAAATTAGTCCTCTCAAAGTAACTTTTGCCTGGACCTACCTACTTCTATGCATTAAGATGCACTGAATCCGAATCAGGGATCCAGATGGCCCCAGGGATCAGGGTTTTTCGTAATTAGCGAAAATGATCCTAAAATGCTGAAATTTCTCACTTTTCAGATTGAATCCTAATTTTGATAACTTAAATTACTTCCATCAGACTAATTTCAAGCCTAATCGCTTCTACTCCTATGTACTCAGATATTCTGAGTCCGAATCCGAGGTGTGTTTCCATCAATATATCAGTGAGATGGAGCGTGAGTACTAGGGACTTTCAGATAGAAACATGATGTTAACGAATTAAAAAACGTATGCGTTAAAGCGTTAAGTCTTTATTTGATGCTATACATAAATGAAATCTGATTGATATCTTATGAACTGTGGTGAATATATCATCTTAAATATAAAAATTTGGAAAATATGAATTGATTTCCGTATTCAGCGACCACAAAAACTCTAAAGGCGGGTTTTACTAGCAACGCACATTTTGCGTGGCATAGAACGTAATTCGGCCGACGCAACGCAACAACCAATGCGCTGCCTAAAAGTGTTTTCCTAGGATTGTGAGTTGTTTGACGACCGTCGCGATGAATTTATCTAAAAGTAAAAGAAAAGCTTTGGCTTTGTTAATATTACAAGACGAAATTTTGAAAGAAGAAGAAATTCTGCTAGTCAATTATTACAAAATAGAAGCAGTGAAGGAGCATTTAAACTACTTATCCATAGACATCTGCTTGACGACGAAGTAAAATTTAAAGCGTATTTTACATTTTGTTCTTTTCATTCCAAATTGTGTCCTTTTTGGCAACATTTTTAAACTCTTGAAGCTTCATGTTCCAAAGAATAGGATAACCACTCACTATTTCTACCAATTGTTCGTCCTCGGTGAACTCATTTCCAGCAAAATATTGGAGCACTTCTTTCATTATACGCAGCGTACAACTAAATAGACTGCTCTCGGAGTAGTCGTCCTGTTGCGTCGACCGTATTAAGATGGCGCAAGTCGTTTTTACGCAGTGTAGGAAAACGCCTGCATTTGATTTTCATTAGAGAAGTTCTCGACATTTTACGCCGACCGTATTAAGTTCTACGCCGCGTAAAATGTGCGCTGCTAGGAAAACCCGCCTTAAGGGTAAAGTTTCCGTCACAAATTCGGGTTTTTCGAAAATTCTAGTTCGCCATATTGAATCCGCCACCTCAAAAATGACACTTTTAAAGTTCTGACTAGATTTTCAATTAAACCAAATTTGAATTCACGATATTTTAGAAATGAAAAAGATATCGATATAAATCTAAATAGGAAGATTGTATTTTCAAAAATCATATATAGTTGAGCGATAAACTGTTAAATAACCTAAAAAATAGTGACAAATCATTATTTTCAGACTTTTAGGTTAGAATATAGCAAAAATCCAAATTTGCAGATCAATTCTGACTTCAGATTCGGATTCAGCATGCCGAGAATCCTCGGAAAATTATAGTCTGGTTTATTATAGTTGAGACATAGTTATAAATTTTAACAGACTTTTTTAATAACCATTTATTTTCTTCTCGTTTAACTTTAGAATCCACATATATATTCTTAAGTTGTTTTTCAAGTTTTATACTTTCATAACACTATAATAATTATTCTGCACTGAGATAAAGCTTATGTGACCCAAATTCAATATTTCTTTTGCTTCTTTATTACAATTAAAATCTTTAATTATGACGATAAAGTTATGATTTAAGATACTATGCGATGTTATATCACTAACATTTTATGTAACTAAAATATAAATAGCTATAATAAAATGAAGAATAATAAACAGACGGGTAGATTTTTAGTAATATAGTTCTATCTAATAATTATATAAAAAAAATAAAAGACAAATATTAATTAAAAAATAATTCAGTTTCTAATTTAAGTTTTTGTATACCATTGAATAAAAAATAAATTTTTGTTTCCATAGTATTTTTTTAACTTTATAAATAATTTTGATTTTCAACTATGACAAGTTGAAGGTTCTTTGTAGACCTCGGATTTTTGATAAAATCAGAAATGATTGGACTTGTCACTAATTAACGCTCTTCATTCCCTGGAAATGTGTCAAGTTTAGGCTCAGTTTTCAGAAGAAAATATCGTCATATGATGCTTTTCATTTTAAATTTCAAAACAGATTCCCAATTTATACAAGAACCCATTCTGCAGGCTATTGCTAGATCTAGAGGAGTAAATATTAAGTACCAAATTGTTATTACATTATCTTAAAGTAACTTTATATTGTTGTTATTGTCGCTCCTAATTATATGTTTTAACGAAAATTTGACCAATTTATTAGTTTCCTCCACAAATTCGGTTTTAAAAATTTGACCTATTTGTTTAATCATATTGTTTAATATTTCTATGTAAAGGTGCTAAAGGAAAAAATAATAAAGGCCTATAATACAATATGCAATATGTATATATATATATATATATATATATATATATATATATATATATATATATATATATATATATATATATATATATATATGTGTGTGTGTGTGTATGTGTGTGTGTGTGCGTGTGTGTGTGATTCAGTATTAATCAAGGTGTACATCCAGTCGGTGGTTTGGTTTCTTGTAGATATTTGTAGGCATTTCACCAAAATCTCATTTTTCTCCCGCTCTTCTGTTCTTGCTAGTTAAATATGAATTTTAATGTGCAGCGTGCTGTATACTCGATCGTAAATCGTACCTATTGGTCGGCATTGGTTTCGATCTTTTTTTGAGAGCCGTCGATACTGTCAGTCTAGGCTCAGTCAGCCGTGCCGGTACAATGGTCTCGTTTGAAAAGAGTTTTCCAAGTGGAAGAGAGATCGGGTGCATCAACTCTCTTGTTCAGAATGCCACTCTTTTCCGTTTCGAAGGATGTGCGATTCAATCTTGCCTTGTAAAATTCTATATTTTCGATCTTCTGACATTTGTCAAAATCAGTTTTGTATCCTGTCTCGAGCTGATATTGGAAAAAGGCTGATATTTTCCGTTTGTTTCGCATGCGATCTTATATACGCCTTGATTTTCTAGATCTTTTTTTGTGTGGTCTGTAGGCTGTAGATAAGTTAGGTTTCAGAAGCAATCTGTCGATTCTATCTTTTGGAGTCTTTTATGTATGGAAGTATAGTATTCGTCTATTTTGGGTAAGTGGTTTCATTTCTTGGGTAGGTTTTTGTTACAATTTTATTGTTTTATTTATGGTTGTTGATTTGTAGCCATTTTATTGGAGAACATTTTTTATGTACAGTTCCTTTTCTTTTCTTTGGTTGTCAGTTAGACGAAGGGATCTTGACATTAGGATATATAACGGGTGATTATGAGAATCAGCATTGAAGTATCTGTCCATGTGGGTTGGTTTTCGATATACTATATGTTGCAGATGTCCATCCATTGTTTTGTTCATAAGGACATCCAGGAACTGGAGCTAATATGACTTTCTGCGACTCTAGACAATCAATTATTATTACATCTTGAGAACTCAAAAGAATTTTTCTGACTGATGAAACAGTTTTTGCGTATTTTTAGGTTCGGTAGCAGAAGTCCAAATAATTGACTTTTCATGTTAACCTATTAGATAATTTTAACAATGATTTAAAACTAAAAAAGATACTTAGAACATAGATGTCTTAAAAATTATTCGTTTTTGATATGTACCTATTTTACTAAGAATTAATCAAAAATGTAGAGTTTGAAATAAGTAGGATAATATTTTTTATAATACCATTTTTAGAATAACGCTTGGACCATTCTATGAAATAATATGAACACACAAAACTCATTATTTTAAACGTTAATTAAAAATTCTGTAAAAATATTTCTTCATAAACTTCTGGCCCTTAAGATGCCTAACATTTTGTCCACAAAATCTTGTTAAAATTGTAGTTTTTCTCCAATTTTACTGGTCTAAAGACAGAAACCAAACTGGTACCTAACTAAAACGGTACTTTTGAGGGAATAAAGTAACGTTACCCATTTTTTGTCAACCACAATCGATTTACTATGGGCAAAGTTGAAGGTACTTTAAAATGTTGTACTTTTATTAGATACTGTCTTATAACAGTATCTACTATTTTATTGTTTAGAAATATATATCAGGAGGGTAAGAAGAGGGTTTACATTTTTAACCTTCCTTTTTCCAGTATTTTATTTAAAATACAAAGTATTTGTGTTAATCTCTAACATGATTCATTCTTTAATGGGGTGATCCTGTGGTAGAAAAATGAAAAATTATTACATGATTGAAAATTTTCTAAAATAATGGTTTGCTATTTTCTCCAAATAATAAGATTACACTAGTTCAAATTTAGAAAATAAATTAATAAAAAATATTTAGTTTTTTCAACATAGGTTAACACAGCATTATATTATAAAAATAATTACAATCTATAAATATTAAAGAATGAAGTTTTTTTAATAACTTGTTTTAATTTTTGTTATAAAAATATGTAAATATTATAACAAATAATAATTATAATAATTATTATCTAAAAGTTACTAAATTTATGCAACATTCCTTCTATATTACGTTAACTAATAAAACTATATATGTAGTAAACTGTGCAAAACATAATATATTTGATGTTTTTGTAATGAACAATTTGTCACTAGAATGAAAATATTATTGAAAACAATAAACTCGATTATTATAATTTACGTAATTTATTAGATTAAGACCTTGAAATAAAGGGTTATAACTTATTAAAAAGCTTCAGGTATTGGTAAAACTTCTTCTGGTACCTATCCATTACCGAATGTTGGCAATTATTCCGGCAATGATTATTTTATTTGTTGCTGCTCTGAAGAGTTCTGTGGTGCATTTCAACAACCCGTCCTTGGCGTCATTTCTCATGACGTGTTCCAAATACTCCAATTTTCTTCTCTTTACTGTGTGTTTCTGTTTTTCGAGTACCCTGATGTTTGATAGTTTATACATCCATGATATTTTAAGAATTCTTCTACAGGTCCAAAAATTGAACGCTTCCAGTTTCTTTACTATTGCCTCATTCATGGTCCAAGACTACACTTCCAACAATAAAATGGAGAATATCTAGCATCGGAGGAGTCTGATTTTCATTTTCAGCTTCAAATATTGTGTTTTAAAAAGTTTGAACGTTTGAGTGCTGGCCGTTTGCAAGCTGTCTTTGCTTTTTCAATTCTGGCTTTTGTTTCCTGGGAATGGTCCCAGTCTTTACTATTGCCTCATTCATGGTCCAAGACTACACTTCCAACAATAAAATAGAGAATATCTAGCATCGGAGGAGTCTGATTTTCATTTTCAGCTTCAAATATTGTGTTTTAAAAAGTTTGAACGTTTGAGTGCTGGCCGTTTGCAAGCTGTCTTTGCTTTTTGAATTCTGGCTTTTATATCCTGGGAATGGTCCCACTGCTCATTTAGTATTGTGCCAAGGTATGAGTATGTTGACTCTAGTTCTACTGGTTTCTCGTTGATGGTAAAACATGCCCCTTTACTTCTTTCCTTGCTAATTATCATGACCTTTGTTTTATTGGAGTTAACTTCTAAATTGTTTACTCGTTCACATTTAATAAAATTCCTGCTTCCATGTGTTCTAGAGCTTCTCAGAAAATTGCCTCCTAATACGGATTGAATGAATATGAGAGGTGACAATATACATCTCTGTTGGACTCCACGAAGAATTTCCACCTTCTCCGCTTTCTTGCGATTGGCTTTAATAGGTTTCCGATTATGCGCACGTCCTTGTCATCAATTCCAATATTTTGCAAGACTTCCGTCATTTTATTATGCTCAACTTTGTCAAATACCTTTTTATAGTCTATAAAGCAAGCACATATATTACATTTCATTTCCCGGCAATGTTGGAAAAGAACTCGTATGCTGAATAGGACGTCTCTCCTTCCAAAACCTTTCACAAGTCAAATTGTGTTGGTGATACTTGTTCTTGACTGATTTTGTACAGTCTCCGATGCATGATTTTTAAAAATATCTTCAGCAAGTTAATGCTTATTTTTTTGTAGTCACTGCACTTCATGGCTTTAGGTCGAACTGGAAACTCTAATTTCAGCAATTCTCTGTTGTATCTCACTGAATTCATATTCACTATCATTAGTTAATTCTTTCTTAAAATCCCTATCGAAAACCTTTATGATCTCTTACTAATGGCTGCCTCAACTTCGTCTGCCTATTATGGCTTTCACTATCTGTTGTTCTGCTCTTTGATCTGAAAAAAGTTCTTCCACGTATTTCTTCTATGTTAATTTCATCTCTTCTATGTTTACAATCATTTCCCTTGGTCATATTCTAATCTCCCCACCGATTTCCTTTAGTATTTCTCGTTATTTCTTTGAACTCCTAATGTAAGTCAAATGTATCACATTTTGCCTTCGCCATTTCAATCTCTATGCATTCAACCTGGAACGCTTTTTCTTTTACCTCTCTGATTTTCCTCTTTATTTGGTTATTGATGGATTTATATACGTTTTCTTCCTTTCTTCCATCAATTTCAGGATTTCATCGGTCATCCATGGTTTCTACTTTTCTATATCCGCTCAAAACTGCGAGCGTTTTGGACTGAAATTCGGAAAGAAAATATAAAAATTCTATTGTATATATTTTAAAAATTTCAAAATAGGTATCTAAACATGTCCGAAAAATAATAAAGACTGCCATCTTGACGTGACAAAAGAATAGTTAAAACTGGACATGAAAACTATCAATTCCAATATAGTTTTTAAACTATAAAACCCTAAACACTCTACAATTTTCATTACTCAATATTTTGGAAAATCATTTCGAAATTTTTAAAGACTTCTTTCTTTCAAGAGATTGGCTGTTGGTAGCAAAGTCTTGGCCTTCGCTGTCTAGGTAGTCACCATTTAACATGTTTTTTGCTTATATTTTTAACTATTTTAGAAGATCCGGAAAAGTTCTTAGTCTTTAATGATGAATACAGTTTATGGGCTTGCGACACTTTTACGTAATATTCTTAAGATTATTGTTTTTTAAAATAACTGGTTTTATATATCACATTTTTAAAATAAAATTAACCGTATTTTTACAACAATCCTTTTTACCGTTTTCGAAATAACTAAAGGATCCCCAGGTTAACCAGTAAGTATTTTTTAATTGTCTCATTAAAGTGTAAAGACATTTTGAAGTGTAAAAATAATGTTTGGTGACAAGCAATTTAACAATTAAACTAATATTATTTGAAACAACATACATAGTCATAATTAACCAGTTATAAGTGATTTTAAGCATTATGTTAATTAGCATTATTAAATAAAGTTACGAAAACTGCTTTGACGGAACAAAATAATAGTATTATATCATTAATAATAAAGTAGTGCTTTATTGTATTGAAAGATAGATTAGCAATTTTTTCAATTTGTAAAATTTTTTACTATTATATCATTGTTAACATAGCCAGATTATATACAATATATATACTGTATAGTTAGGCGGTAGGAGACATCAAAGTTTTAAGACGAACATGTTTATGCGGATGAAATTTCACATACCATTAAAGTTGCATACATCAACATATCTTTAAAATAAATGTTAGGCAGGTTTTATTGATTCCTACATTATTGGTCCTGTTGTGATTCCAGACAGGATAAATGGAACTATTTATATAAATATTTGCAAAACACATTACCAGTCCAGTTCTGGACATCACTTTTATAACACAGTATGTTGTTGCCGGTCGCTATACCACTAGAAACGGTTATATTATAGTGTTAGACCAGACACCATAAATCATTAAATTCAGTTACCACGTTTTCAAGATTTTTGGGAAAAACCAATATTTTCTTAAAACTTTCACGTCTCTTACCATCTAAACGAAGCAGCATCGAATATAATTGAGTTTATTAAAATCGACCTATTTTGACGTCAGGAGTCTGTCATCAAACGTTGTACACGTATTTGCCGGACTCTATATATATATATATATATATATATATATATATATATATATATATATATATACCCTAATGAACAAGAAATAAAAAATCTACTCATAACGGGGCGAAATAGCGGCAGACGGGACATATTTGCTCATATACTCAATTGATGCGACTGTTGATGTTTTCCCTACAATTTCCCCATAAGTATATTTTTTACCGGACAATTTCCCTTTACTTTCATTTTCCCCTAGAATACAAAAATAGTCTTTCCCTAAAATTGAGAAATAAACCCTTTCTAGCAACGCTGGCTTGCCATAAGGCAGGCTCTCTGTGTATTTACACATTTCAATAAATCATTCTTCATCTTGATACAGTTTATGACCTATAAAAAAGTCATTCGGGTCTATGATCATTGAAGTAGCGCGCCACAACTTCCCACCGGGGAGCAAATATATCACGCTTGGAAGTACTCTATGTAACATTACTCTTAATGTAAGTTAATATTTTTTCGGAATAAAATATAGCTTTAAACTCTCCCAATTATTTCAAATAACATTGATTCAAATTGTTGTAGATAACAAGCTAAAATTGATTTTGGCGAAACGTCTGCAAATTTCTACAAGAAACCAAAGAACGCATGTATTCCTGGATTAATACTGAATCATATATATATATATATATATATATATATATATATATATATATATATATATTTATTTATTTAAGAGCTTATTGAATACATTTCGACTGTTGCAGATACTTACCGAATTAATTTCTAGGATTAGGATCCTTTATTGTTTTCCTTCTTGGTATAAAAACAAATAAATTCGTGATTGTTATAAAGATCATGCGGTAGCTGAATGTAAAAAATAAGCTCTAAAATAAAAACTTTACGTGAATAATCTTGAACACCAATATTTTTTTCGTTCAAACCTTATAGCCCAATTATTCCTTTATTACAGAAAAGGTCAAAAATTAGAATTGGAAGGCAAATATGCGGTTATCCTTTTTATGGTGTCCTACCATAAACGCCAGCCATACTTGTCATAAAACGTCATTGTTCAAGTCGATAAAATGGTTTTCTGCGTATTGAAGAGAAAATAAAAAGGTTTCCAAAGATTTATTACAGTTACTGTTTTACAGTATTTCATTATTTCATCTAGAAATTTTCTCGTATCTTCTAGTTAAGTTTTTAAATGTTAAATTGGTCCAATCATTGGGCATATGATTACAGGTTTATCAATTTTTATGTAGCATGGATTCTTAGCATACAAAATATTAAAATAGCTTCTTTACGTCATAGAATTTAAAAATTTGTCCTTAATTTACATGTTTTTGCTATTTTCAAAATGAGAAGAGATGCTATGTGATATATTATTTAAAAGTTGTGAAAGATTAAAAACCAAGATAATCATGTCCCTGTTCGAGTAGAGATAAATTAGGATACTTAGATTTTTCTGGTATCCTTTTCAGTACAGTTTAAGTAGCTGTGAGCTACGAGCCGCACCAGTAAGTTTTCATTCTAATGCATTTAATCTGTTTTGATCATTGTAGTGGCAAAATAGGCGATAACATCATTTAAAAGAAAGAAATAGTTTTGACTTAATTTAAACAGATGACGTGCAGAATAAAAATGAACTGAAATCAGAAGCATAAAAATTAAATTTAAAAATTGACTAGTTCTTTTTTTAACTCCCATTCATTTGATTATAGTTTAAACCGCTGGGTTAGTTGTCTAAAATTGTTATGTCTATTTTTAATTGGCTTTTTATTGTTTTGTCACAGAGTGATATACGAATACTTAATAAAGTACCTAGTAGATAAGCCAATTTAAGCTATAAGCGACCCTATATACATATATATATATATATATATATATATATATATATATATATATATATATATATATATATTATATCATTAGTATTTTATGCATGCATCAAGAGTTGGTCTTATATATTTATTACTGTCTCAGTCATGGTTAATGCTATTATTGAGATTACTACATATTGATAATACTACGAGTGTAAGTCCTATAAGTTTGTCATAGAAATAATTTTATTTTACAAGTAACAGGTAGCTGGTGAACAACAAACTTAAATAAGTCATCCATCTATTTCTTAACAACAAACTTGTCACGGAGTAGCAAACCAGCAAACCTAAAGTCAACTTCAGTTTGATCAGATCCTTGTTGGTCACAGTTGTTATGCTTATTCATCTCGGAAGCAACAAGGCGTTATGTGTTTATCATCCCCAAAATAATCAGTCAGAATATAGATGGCAACGCGCTGTTGTGCTTTACTTTCTTCCGGGATAATACGAGGGTAACAATTTATATTTTGGGAATAACAAACAAAAACAAATATTTATTTTTCAAAATATTCTCCACGATGAACAATGCACTTTTGCATGCATTTGAACTAAATCGAAAAGCATTTTTGCCACCGTGGAGATGATTTCCCAAAATATGGGTTTTTAATGCATCAGTCGCATTTTCTGGCGTATAAAATCGTTGACCATCCAGATACAAATAGCGTCCATATGTCAAAACGTACTGAGAATTTATATCATCTGAAATATTAAACCTGTATACAACAAATATACCAGAGAGTAACTAAAAACGTCCGTGTTGCCAGTTCCCGAAATATACATAACTACGCTTGTAAAACAAGATCTACACTGAGAAATTTAAAAACTCCAACGAAGAAATTAGGAAAGCTAAAGAAACAACTTCAAGAAGTTTTTTGAAGTCATTTAATCTACCCCTGCTGCAGCGAGACTACACAAAGTCATGGCGAAGAGCAGGGTTGGCATAGCAATGACATTCAGAAAACCAGACGACAGCTTCACGGAGACCGAGGAGGAAAGCGCACTACTCTTACTTAACACTCACTTTCCGAGGAGCAACCCTTGCACCGCGAAAGACGTAATAGAACACCACGAAAGATCGACCAAAGAAGCTATAGCAATGGCCAGACACATATTCAGTCACGGTCGTCTAAAATGGGCAGTGAACACCTTCCAACCATTTAAAATCCCAGAAGTCGATGGAATAATCCGGGCCCTGCTCGAATAAGGACAGGAAGAAATTTTACTGTAGAAATATGGAGAAGAGCCGTAATCACGTTCATTTCGAAAGTGGAAAATAAGGACACTACCTACCTAAATCCCTACAATCTATTAGCCTCACATCGTTTATTTAATAACCATGGAAAAGTAGTTGATAACTACATCATAACAGAAATTATTGAACAGGTGTCACTGTACCCTCATCAACATGTGTATCGAGTAGGCAGGTCTACGGAAACCGCGCTGATACAATCAACAGATGAGATTAAAGATGCTCTGAATGGTAATGAAACCGTAGTATGTGCCTTTATTGATATAGAAGGAGCTTTTGACAATACTCCCCATTTGACAGTCAAAAGAGCACTTGAATGCAGGAGAGTAGATGGAACGACGTCCAAATGGATAACGCGACTTCTCTCCACTAGAACAGGAGAGATAGAGATAGGATAGGACACTATAGCCCTCTGTACCACTAGAGGATGCCCTTAAGAGGGAGTAGCTTCTCCACTTATGTAGTTCTTAAGTGTTGTCGAGGCTATATCGATGACATGGTCATAATCGCGAAGGGCGAATTCGAGAATACTCTCTGCATAGTCCAGAGAGGACTTGAACACACTAAAGAATGATGCTAGATGATGAGACTAAATGTGATCCCTAGTAGCCTTTAGAAGGAACCTGAAAACCATCAAAATGGATTGGAACGTCATTGAATGGAAGTCAGGTTAAATGTATGGGCCTGGCCCTAGATAATAATAAACTTCTCTGGAATAAGCACGAATAAGAAATAACCAACAATGCTACAAAAGCCTTGATGGTCTGCAGAAACTTCACGGGAAAGAGCTCGGCACAAACCTAAAAATCCTTCAGTGGGTGTACACTGCAACGGTGAGATCAATGGAGAAGTGATCTGGACTAAAAAAAACAGTCTGGTCAATGCGAGAGCCAATCTCTCGACAGTGACCTGCGCATATATAACTGGAGTGAGAACCTGCTCAACGGCCGCCATTGTAGAAATCTTAAACCTTACACATAACTTGTGCGAAGAAGGCACTATATAGGATGATGAGAGATGAGGTCATAAAACGAAGGCACAATCTCTTATCTAAAAATCAACAAATCGGGGACATGCCCCAAGATGAAATGAAAAAGAAGTTCAACTTTGTGAAAAACTTCAACAAGAAGTTGTAAAAGTGATTGAGACAGAAACACCATTGAAAAACTTAACAAGAATTCCGTTAAGCGGTATACAGATGGCTCCAAAACAACCAAGGGAACTGGAATAGGAGCGTATGGACTCAGAATCAGAAACCATGAAAGCTTGGATAAATCAAAAAGCATTTTTCAGGTGGAAATACGCGCCACCAGAAAATGTATTCTATTCAGCAAAGAGAAAAATTATCGCGGACAGGAGATTATTATTATATCGGATAGTCAAGCGGCCATCAGTGCGCGGAGTTCTCTAGTAATCAGCTCGAGGATGGTCTGGGAATGCCTAGAGGTACTAAATAAATTACGTAAGAATAATGTTACCCTCCTATGATATCGGGTCACACCCAGATAAAGGAGAATGGAATAGAGAAAAGAAGCTGAGACACCATTTTTGGAGCCCAAACCTTTCTGTGGGATCAGTAGCAGTATAGGGGGGGGGGGAGCACACCAAATACAAGAAGGGAAATCACCCACTTAAAATTGTCCAACATCCTAAGATTCTTAAGAGAGATAGGACTGGAGGACCTGTTCTAGTCAGTAAGGTAACCCTAACGATTTGGCAGCAAAACGGGAACACAGTAGACAGATTAGGTCTCAGTGTACTGATCCCCAGTTTCACACACATACAACACAAGACCTCTTGTGTACACAACTTACAACCATCCATTAATGAGTTCAAATAAGGACGAAATAAATCTGGTCTATTGAGCAATAAATATTTTTTTATAGTGTACAGGGGCTACAAACGTTTTTATTAAATATATTTTCAGAAATTGTAATTTAGTATCAACTTGGGAAAACAATTTTAAATGTCGAACATAGATTTATTGAATAGTCTACTTATTTCGCCTTTCCATTATCTCTAGTATTAACAACGACAACGTTTCTTTTAGTATCTCCAATACGGAAGAAACCAACGTAAACCTCCCTTTATTTTATCTTTAATTAAAATATTTTGGTTTATTTCATCATTACGAAGACACATTTGCTACATGACTTCAGTTTAGCTGCAATTTAGCAACAGGACTTACTTTGCTCAACTACACTTTCGGGACATTTTCCACATTATAAATTATCATATTTACGAGTGCCAAGTGATTTAAACTTCTGCAAACTCTACAGTCTTAAAACTGGGGCAATTATTCTGGTCAAGCCATAAGCGAGAGTATGTTTACTTTATTATATCCGATGAATTTCTGGGAAAAATGAGTCAATTTCTATTTACAATTTAAACACAAAACGGAAAATTATTTAACTGAAATAAGAATTGGCAAAAATTATTTTCGTTTTTTATTTGGAATTATATTAATTCTGTTTGTTCTGTAAATATGTTATTCTAAGAAAATAAAATTTCAGTAAGAAATAAATATAACTATTTACTGCCGTGTATATAGTTGCCTATATTTACTCTCATTTCGGGCAGTAAAAGGAAAGAATATGTACAAACAATTTATTTTCTGAAAATGCAACTTTGGTTCTCTCTCCAGACGCGTTTCGTACTGAAATCTTAATTTTTAAGTTTCGCACTATTCCGGTGGATGATACGTAAGGCTTGACTGGCAATATTTTTCAGTGTGACATCGAAAAGTCGACAGGTTTAATATTCGTGTGGACAGGTCTCGGAATTTTTATTTTATATAGACAGTCGTTTCCTGCGAATGTTGCACTTGTTTCGATACAGCTCCACTGACGAGACCAATAGGTAGTAGAAACGCGTATGGAGAGAGAATCAGAATTGTATCTGCAGCAAATAAACTATTTGTATATATTCTTTCCTTTACCTGTCCAAAACAAGAATAAATATAGGGAAAAATATTATTCTAACTTTTTAATGAGTACTGTAATTTTTTAAAATCCTATATGGCGTAATGTGAATCTTGAATCACGTTTCTCGATTACTCAGACATTCTCGTTTGTTTGTGCTACATCTTAGATTAAGCCCCCCTTGGCGCAGAACTTTATGTGTCATTAAATTATGTCTGACCTTGGAAATGTACCTGTTTTCCTTTTAGGAATCCTGATTTATATTGCGTCTTTTTACCAATTTAATATCAATTTACATCAGTTAAGAATTTTTACGCATTCCACTGACTCTTCCAATAGGGGAAACCCGTTCAAAGTGGATACCTCGGGCAAAGCGAATACTCCCCATTACTTTCAAATTCCCCATTACTTTCAAATTATCCGTTGGCCGGTGGCAGAGTTGTCATAGTATTGCTCGTCTGTTGCCGACCTGTGCGCACTAAGTACTTCGGCGCCGGATGATTTTGTGAAAAATATTAATTTACCCAGGTAAGTGTTTCGTTTATAATCACAATATTATTCGTGTAACGTTCTTGGTTATGAGGAGGTTCTAATGCATGGGTATGTAGCTTTTAACTATGTGTAGAATACAAGTTTAGATGAAATGGTTTTTGAAATGACTTGGGATAACTTCAAAAGTGTACTCACTGGACAAAGCGAATCGGGCAAAGTAGATACTGTATTCACTTTGCCCAGTCATCATGAGTAATTTAATTTTATAGAATTATGTATTCTATTATATATTTTTCTGTTGCAAATGGTTAATAAATACAAAAAACTACCGCGCAAGGAGTAAAGATGTCATACAGACTGCAATAAACTTATGTGGGGCTGGAGAATTTATCAAAGGGATAGCCAAAACATATAGATTAGCATATGCCACCCTATACAGATATATCAAGAGTGGAGTTATATCTCTATAGCTCAGTTAATTCCGTGGCTACAAAGATTTTTGTCACGTCATACCAACTTGACGCTAAGAACTCCAAAATCAGCATTTGTAGCGAGGGCGAAAGAATTTATTCGCCGCGAATTGAGTCATTTTTATGAAAATCTTGAATCTGCCATTGAGAAAAATAACATCGAAGCCTCCAGGCTGTACAATATGGACGAAACCAGGATATCAACGATCTCCAACAAGCCTCCAAAGGTTCTATCAGTAATTGGGAAAAAACAAGTTGGTATTATTGCAAGTGCAGAACGCGGCAAATTGACAACTGTCGTCGGATGCTGTAATGCAACTGGTTGTTTTCTTTCACTTTCCTAATTTTTGCAAGAAAGAAGATGCAACCAAGACTTCTTGATGGAAGTCCACCAGGGACTCAAGGAACGTGTACTCCAAATGATTAGATATTAGACGAAGTCTTCTTGAACTGGATGCATTTTTTCATAGAACAAGTGCGGCCAACGGCAGATAAAAAGGTCCTTGTGTTATTGGACAATCATGAAAGCCACAAATACTATCTTGCACGTGATTACGCCACCAAGAATATAGCCAGATTGCCGGCAACAGCTTTTCTCAAAACTTTAGTGGCCATAAATGCAGCGCACAGGTTTGAACGACTTGAAATTTTGCTTGTAAACAAACACGCTTTTGGTGATGAGCATTTTGCACCAGCCGAGGTACTTGCAGGGACATGCAATTTAAATATTCAAGCTGAAACTTTGCCCCCACCGGAAAGAATTGATTTACATGAGTTCGTTATTGAAGTTTCACCTTTAACTGAATCTCATGATCAACCACCTTCATTAGTAAATGCCACTTAACAATCTGATTCAATCATAAACCCTATTCAAGAAGAAAAATCACCTATTTTGAAGTTGAAGGTTGTGAAGTTTTAGGTCGTTCTGTCTCAAGATGATGTCACCATTGAAGATCGTCCTTGCGCTCCTACGGATGTTCTCGTCGCTTCACTCGAACCTGGATGTTCAAACACCTACGATATTCCTTCAGTTTTAAGACCTATTCTTCAGCCTGCTAAACCAACAACAACATGTAAACGAAAGGTACAAAGGTCTACATTACGCGTTCCTACGGGATCTGAAACTCAAAAGAAACCCAAAGCAATGATGTTCTCGCCGCTTCACTAGATGGATGTTCAAACACCTACTATAGTCCTTCAGTTTTATGACCTATTTTTCAGCGTGCTAAACCAACAACAACATGTAAACGAAAGGTACAAAGGTCTACATTACTGACAACTATACCAATAAAGGAACAGCAGAAACAAAAATTTAAAAAAGCAAGAAAAACTGCGATGAAATCCCTAGATGAAGTTTTGATTAAAGCTTCTCAGAAGACTGCTAAAGCTAACAAGAAGACTGTAAAACCAAAAATCTCTGCTAAAAAAACTAAAAAGACTGCAAAAGAACATAAAAAGCAGAGGAAAACTGAGAAATTCGACGATGTCAACTGCATTTTTGTGGTGAAATATATATTGATATAATATTTGTACTCGATATTGTCACGAAGAGTGTTCATCCTTCGAAGGCAGAGATGATTTTGTTTGTGATAACTGCAATAATTAGATTTGTATCAGAAAACTGTGTTCTTCTAATTTTTAATGTTTTTTTTGTTGGGTTTGTTTCATGCCAAATTTTGCTGTTATTCGCTTTGCCCTAAATCCACTTCACCCATGGTCTCGGGCAAAGTGAATAGTTTGCCCATTTTGTAACCTTGGCTTATAGCTAATAATTAAAGTAATATTAAGGGAAAATGTTATATAATCCTGTAAGTCCTTTAAATAAAGACTAATTATAAATATTTGTTTCAATTTCCCCAGTTATAACTAAACGACAATAACCAAAAATAGCTTAAGGTATTCACTTTGCCCGGGTTTCTCGTATTCTATTGAATTGGGCAAAATATTCATAAAATAGTTGTTATAACTTGCTAGATCCAACAATTCTGATAGAACGCAGCTTTCATGATGTATCATGAATTATGACAAATAAATGTTTACCAAAGTTTAGCTCAGGTTAGTTCAACTTCCTGTGAATTCCTTGACAAAAAAAAAGCAGAGACGGTAATAACGTGCCAATGCATCTCTTAAAACCACAAATGGTGTAAGACATTTTTAGTGACATTAAAAAATAAAGCTATAAATAATTATGTAACGAACAATGTCGAAATAAAGGGTATTGAAGAAATGCCCATAAGAATGTCAGGTTTGGACATAAAATGTGAGAAGGAAAATATTGAATATAAAACTTGCTCTGTACTGACAGTTGTTATCTTCGATATCGGAGGTATAAAAGGTGAATAGATTTATTTTATCTAAGAAGAGCTGTTTTCACAAAATTTCATTGGAAATTTAGTTATGAAATGATCTTAATATATAAAATCTTTGGTCAATACAAACTTGAATATGACATAAAGCAATATACGAATAATAAATAAGTTTAATTAATATTTACCGCACTTTAAATGCATATACGCACCTATAATGTATTTTAGTTAATATTAATATTATAATGATTTATAACTAAACGCTGTTTTAAATCCAAATGTATGTAAAATATCATGTAAGTATTGTATATTGGGCGTTACGTATAATATATACATAAACGCTATTTTTGTTCAACAACCACCATATAAATTTGTTTTTCTTTATAGCCTAAGGTGCGTATTAAACAAGTTGTTTCAGCCATTTGTCTATAGTTGTTAACCTATGATAAGTACCTCTCTATCTTTACTTGAAATGTTTACATACATGGATACCGCCGCTATTGCGTAACATGAAACTCTCATATATGGACTTAATTTGATACTTAATTTATTTGATTAAAATGCGTTCCAATTCCAATTTGTTCGTAATTGCTAGTATGTATATGTCGCACAATTTAAAAAAAAAACTTTTAAATCTAACAAGTTCGTTTTTTACACCTACAGGGGTCCCTAAATATTTAGATCTTAAATAGTATGCGTACGAAGTGCTCACCGAAAATGAGTACATTTAGTTATTTGTATAATATAAAATGATTTTTTGAAATCGATGTAACATCCTCAAATCTTTGGTATATATATATATATATATATATATATATATATATATATATATATATATATATATATATATATATATATTTATACATATACAGTGTGTCACACAACCATATCCGAGAGATTTGCCCCATTTTCTCGGACACACTGTATGTCCCATTTTTTTTATAATTATGATGGAAAAGAATGGAAAAGAATTAAGAGAGTTGAGTGAATAACCTGTGATTACCTTTTAAATTAGCATTAATTTATTTAATGAAACAACAAAAGTTCCTTATTTTGAATAATAAAAAAATTGGGTAATCCACAACTCTTAGTAAGAAAGTAATAAAAAACTAACAACTGAGTTTGTTGTTACAACATTTCATTAATATCACTGCAAGGAGTAACTATACTTATCTAATTTGTTACAAACCTTTTTTCACACGAGGACAAAATTGTTATATTCTGAAATGCATGTATTTCCTGCTTTGTAAATTATTACAGTTTCATGTTGTTTCGAAAATATCAAACTGTGATGTTGGTCGTAATTCGTATGTAATTTTTGGATTGATACTTTTTCGTTTTTGTCTTGGCCATGAAATTTTCCCGTTATCTTTCACTTGAGTTCATTTTCCAAAAATTGGAGAAAATATAAGCACTAGGAAAAGCACAAGTGAAGATTTAATTATTGAATTACTTTAACGCTGTCAGTGTTTGAAAAACCCCCGTAACAAAAACCAACGCATTTTCAGGACCTGTTATCATGGGTGTTTTAAAAAGTTGTATAGATTTATCAAAATGTTACGCCTTACATTGTATGACATTAAGATACAATCATACACATTTAAATTGACTGATTATTACCTCCATGTTATAGACAAAAGTAAATTGAAATTGACAATATTTCTATGTTGGGTGTGCCTACTAGTGTGAGTTATATTTAGTTTTATGAACGAAGTTCGCTTGAGTTCTACCTTTATTAGATCAGTATTAAACCTTTGTATCAAACATTCTTTCCTGCGTTATTGTAGAGTTAAATCCTTTATTTTTGCTTGTCTAAATGGTTTTTTTTTCAAAAGATGTGGAAAAAAAGTAGATCCGAAACTCTTAGGTTTTCTTATGTAGTATTAATAATAAATAAAGATTTGTTTATTGAAAATTAAGTATAGAAATTGTAAATTTTCAATAAACAAATTTTTATTGATTACAAATATATTATAAAGGGTGTTTTTTTATAGAGGTATAAAACTTTAAGTTGGCAACACTGGCGGCCTTTTTGGCAGCTGTCAAGTGATTTATGTTTAGTTTGGTTTGGCATTTCAACATTAATAGACTGACGCCTGAACAACGCTTCCAAATTGTGCAAATTTATTTGAAAATCATGGTTATGTTCGAAATACGTATCGCGCACTACGTCCATTTTACGGTCAACATAATCGTCCATCAGAGCAATTAATTCGATTAACTATGGAACGTTTTCGCACCACGTTTACTCTAAAAGATAATACGCATCCACAGAGACGTCGTACAGTGCGTACAGAAGAAGTCATTGCTGCTGTAGAGCGTAGCGTAGAGGAAGACCCGAACCAGTCTATCCGCCATCGTGCACAGGAATTGGATATGTGTCCATTCACTTTATGGAAGATTTTTCGGAAAGATCTTGGTTTGCGTGCTTACAAAATCCAACTCGTGCAAGAATTGAAGCCACACGATTACCTAGCAAGGCGTAGATTCGGTGAATGGGCCCAAAACAAGATTGCCGTTGATCCCGATTTTCATAAGCGAATTTTGTTTAGCGATGAAGCTCACTTTTGTTTGAATGGATATGTCAATAAACAAAACTGCCATATTTGGAGTGATGATAATCCTCAAGTGTATGTTGAGACACCGTTACATCCAAAAAAACTGACTGTTTGGTGTGCTTTATGGGTTGGTGGAATCATTGGTCCGTACTTCTTTAAAAACGATGCTGGTCAGAACGTTACAGTCAATGGTGACCATTATAGAGCCATGATTACTGACTTTTTCGTTCATCCATTGAACAACCATGATGTGCAGGAGCTGTGGTTTCAACAAGACGGCGTAACATGTCACACAGCTCGTGCCACAATTGATTTATTGAAGGAAACGTTTGGTAACCGCATAGTTTCACGTTTCGGACCCGTGAATTGGCCTCCAAGATCGTGCGACTTAACGCCGCTAGACTATTTTCTGTGAGGATATGTGAAGTCGCTAGTCTACGCCGATAAGCCCGAAACGATTGATCACTTGGAGGACAACATTCGCCGCGTTATTGCCGATATACGGCCACAAATGTTGGAAAAAGTCATCGAAAATTGGACCTCCAGATTAGACTACGTCCGAGCCAGCCGTGGCGGTCATATGCCAGAAATCATATTTAAAGTATAATGCCAGAAGTTTATCTTTCGAATAAAGTAAATTTCATGTCAATTTAAAAAATTCATCTTTGTTTTATTCCATTTAAAAGTTTTATACCTTTATAAAAAAACACCCTTTACATGATATTTATATTCTTAATACCCAGAAATAAACATGTCATATGCCTAGTGCTTGAGAAACAAAAAATCTCTCTAATAAATGGTTCCCACTGCAAAATTTTTACCATTGCTTCTCGGTATTTTACGTTATCTGGTATATCTGAAAATAATGTTAATTGTAGATTGCGTAGTTACACTATATACAGTGTCTTTCATTAAAAAAAGTTTGGATTCGCTTAATGTTTATTGAAGCGCTGAAAGCAGATGTATACAAATAATTTATAACTGGCAAAAAAATGTGTTATTAGCAAATAATTGAGAGAAAATCAGTTATATTTAATTGACTCGAAAAATTGTCAGTAATTCAAGAAATGTACTAAAACATTTCTATTTACTATATAACGAATTCAGGTATTACTATAAAATAGTCTCAAGTATTGGAATAAGACTTCTTCGTTTTAAAAAGAACGGATTGTAGAAAGTGTGGTTGCAAAAATGTTTTTTAATTATGTAAGATACTTATTCACTTACTATGCTTGTATTCTGTTTACATATTGAGAAATAAAACTTTCTTGGTAGGTGAAGGTGCATATTTTAAAAATATTTTTTACTACGCGGCGTCTTTTAAAAATACTCAGTAACTCAAATTAGTTTTAAATCAGATCCCAAAATCGATATTATGGATTGCAAATCTATCAATGTATTTAAAATATCGAAACGGTCAGTTTAACATGATGGATAAGAAATTTTTACAAGCTGTATACAAATTTTAAAAATTGAAGTAGCAAAAGCAATTGAGTTCAAATTATTACTGAAAAGAATAATAAACAACCGATTTTAAATAACCAAAAAGTTAGAAACAGAATTAGAAAAATAAGAGTTACTATAAAACATAACATACTTACATACTAATTATATTACAGGTTTTTAGCTTATTGCATTTCTACAATAAATTCTTTTACTTGTGGTCGGAAAGCTCGGAGGTTGTATCGAGAAATATAAACAACAAAATACTACTTAATCCCCACAAGCAAAAGAAAAAGTTCGAGAATTTGTTGCAGCCAACCAACGAATAAGTAAAGGGTGTTTTTTTATAGAGGTATAGAACTTTTAAATGGAATAAAACAAAGATGAAATTTTTAAATTGACATGAAATTTACTTTATTCGAAAGATAACCTTCTGGCATTAAAATTTAAATATGACTTCTGGCATATGACCGCCACGGCTGGCTCGGATGTAGTCTAATCTGGAGGTCCAATTTTCGATGACTTTTTCCAACATTTGTGGCCGTATATCGGCAATAACGCGGCGAATGTTGTCCTCCAAGTGATCAATCGTTTCGGGCTTATCGGCGTAGACTAGCGACTTCCACATATCCCTACAGAAAATAGTCTAGCGGCCAATTAACGGGTCCGAAACGTGAAACTATGCGGTTACCAAACGTTTCCTTCAATAAATCAATTGTGGTACGAGCTGTGTGACATGTTGCGCCGTCTTGTTGAAACCACAGCTCCTGCACATCATGGTTGTTCAATTGATGAACGAAAAAGTCAGTAATCATGGCTCTATAGCGGTCACCATTGACTGTAACGTTCTGACCAGCATCGTTTTTAAAGAATAATTCCACCAGCCCATAAAGCACACCAAACAGTCAGTTTTTTTGGATGTAACGGTGTCTCAACATACACTTGAGGATTATCATCACTCCAAATACGGCAGTTTTGTTTACTGACGTATCCATTCAAACAAAAGTGAGCTTCATCGCTAAACAAAATTCGCTTATGAAAATCAGGATCAACGGCAATCTTGTTTTGGGCCCATTCACCGAATCTACGCCTTGCTAGGTGATCGTGTGGCTTCAATTCTTGCACGAGTTGGATTTTGTAAGCACGCAAAACAAGATCTTTCCGCAAAATCTTCCATAAAGTGAATGGACACATATCCAATTCCTGTGCACGATGGCGGATAGAGTGATTCGGGTCTTCCTCTACGCTACGCTCTACAGCAGCAATGACTTCTTCTGTACGCACTGTACGACGTCTCTGTGGATGCGTATTATCATTTAGAGTGAACGTTGTGCGAAAACGTTCCATAGTTAATCGAATTAATTGTTCTGATGGACGATTATGTTGACCGTAAAATGGACGTAGTGCGCGATACGTATTTCGAACAGAACCATGATTTTCAAAATAAATTTGCACAATTTGGAAGCGTTGTTCAGGGGTCAGTCTATTCATGTTGAAACGCCAAACCAAACTAAACATAAATCAACTGACAGCTGACAAAATGGCCGCCAGTTAAAGTTTTATACCTCTATAAAAAAACACCCTTTACAAGAAAAATTGTTTTACATGAGGGTATTCTTAAGAGTACTACATGAGAAATTTTAAGTGGATAACTTCTTCGCCCATACCATTAACGAAGAATTCAAGTGCTTCAACTTCAAGACTTTCTTCCTAGAGTTCAGTAGATATGTCGCAAAGATCAATTTTTTTTTAATAAAGTTTTCTTTATTGGCGAAGCTGGAGTTTCACGCGAAGAAACTTAAAATTTTTATAATAACTATGGGTGGGCAAATGGTAATTCTAACGTAATTTTCAAAACTCGATTACAAACAAATGTTCAATCAATTTTTGAGCAGGTATCCTACGAGATCGAAATATTAGGTCTGCATATTATGCCTCAACGATTAGACAGGCCCTCATATTTTGGAAAGCTTTTTGCCAGGTTTGCTTGAATGTATTAGATAACTTCCTATCAAAGATTGAAAACATTATGCACAATGGAACTCCATCATATTTCAGTGTTTCAGTGAGAGCACTTAAATAGAACAGACCCAGACCGATGGATAAGTAGAAGTTAGGCTCATTTTCAAAAAATTCTCGATCATAATCCTCAAATAAGGCAGATAATTTTGATTCTCTATTATTTAGGCAGTAACTGCAGCTACTTGATGTTTTTTTTGCTGCATATTTATAGTCGTTGAAAGCCTACTTTGATGTTTAGTTTAAACACAAATAAATCAGAGTTTATGCATTGATTTAATTAAAACAGGTTTTCTCTTAAACTATTAATGTAGTGATGAAAGATAATAAATAACAATCCGTGTTTAAGGGTCACCTCTAATGGCCTTATGACGTATTTGCAGAGAGCTATGTATATATGAAATTTTTTTCATGTTTTCATATGTAGAATCCAAATGGAATGTCCGGACCTGCTCTATCTGGGTTAACAAAAAAAATTGCTATCAAAATTCAACCTTTTCTGTTAAAAGGTTTCCAAAAAAATGAGCGATAGAAAGACAAAGTGATCGCGTCATTGTTTTAAAGATTAAAAAAACGTGAAGAAATTGAATAAGAATATTCACAAATTTCTTTGACCAACTTACACTCTTAAAAAAAGCAAATAGTTTAATGTTGTATAATTGCATAATACCATGTTTGGAGGTGCAATTTGTTTGATAAACATCTGGGTATTTATTCCAAATATGACAACCATACAAAGCACTGAATTATTTGCTTCTAAAACATTTTGATTTTTATCTAAGAATCGATCAATACTTTCTATCTATCACGCTTCAGGCGTGGGTGTACCAAAATCGGTTAGTTGTATACCTTAAAAAGAAATAGAAATCACGCTTGTAGAGTAATCGAAACTTTCAGTATCAGCAAAATAAAATTATTGTTAGGATGTTTTGGCAGCATTCATTTATAAAATTTTGATCTGGTTCATTTGCAACATAAAACTTTTATTGGGATGTTTTCCGCATTCAAATTAATTTTTAAATCTGGTGAATTGTGTTTTGTTTCATTATTCAAGTTAGAAAATACGAGCGAGGATCTAGAAAATTTTTGGGGGGAAGGGGGTCATAAAAACTATTCAGGAAGCTGAAATGTGCACAGAGTAAAAATAGTATTATTGATATCGCCCTAAATATCTACAGTTCTGGATATTTAAAAGTACTTATTGGTCTACTTTTTAACGAAACAGAGTACAATCTTTCTAGAAATTAGCAGTGGTATTCAAGTTGAAATTTTCGAATTTAGAGATAAAAATTTCTATTATGCACCTCGAAGTTCAATCAGTTTACATATCAAAATATCGTTATAGAACTTTTATGCACTTTAGTTGTGCAGCTACAGGTCGGTGCAACATTTTTAATAGTATTTTACTATCAAAATGACTAAGTTAGGCTTATATTTTATGACTTTCAGGACATGCTTTAAAAAAAAAGGCGATGCATTGAGATATTTTGGAACTGGTAATAAAAATGGGTAATTCCCTAATGAACCCACAATTTTTATTATATATTACTTTTTTTTTATTCTTATGGTACAAAAATAATCCGAATTCTTATCTTATTTGTTGTTTGAAAATCTTTATTGTCAGTTTAGGTCGATTTTAAACCTAGATCACCATATTTAAGTATCAATCAGAAATTTGCAGAAATCTGATAGTATAATCAAAATAAACGTTTTCACGTAAAAAGAAATTATTGATGTAAAAGTAGAATAAGTATAAAATTATCACTTTCATTATTATACCTATTATTATCATATTAATACTTACCACATTTTCTTTAAGCTAAGAAATATTATCAAAGATTTTTAACAAACCTGCAACAAAGAAAAAAATAATTAATTAAAAAGTTTATTAATTTACTTATAGTTATATAAAATATTTTTTTCTACTTTGATCATAAAAACTCAGCTTTCCTGTATTAGATGTTATATTCTTTAGGACTTTGTTGATTTGATATAATTTCCAAAGAAAGAATAAGGTTTTAGGCCGAGCACAAATATCCGGAATGGATTTGGGTCTTCAGAAACGTGATGCTGAAGTTAATGAATTTACGTAAAAAGAGTACATATTCCGTGTTCGTTCAAATTCCATCTGAACCTTAAAATATTTAGAACGTGTGCGCAGATATTCATTTGTAATTCAGTTTTCTAAACATGTCGAAAATTTAAGTGACTGATAAGTTCATCTTAAAATTTGAAATATCATTGAAAATAATTGACATAATCTACTTTTTAATTATCACTAGTTCCAAAAAAATATATTTTCAAAAAAAGAACTTATATGGGTGGTTTGAGGGACAAGTACATATTTATAAAACTAGAGGGATATGCTAGAATATTCATGTTTAATTAAACTATATCTCGGACCATAAAAATTCAATCAACAAAATTATAAGTTCTTTTTTGTTATTATTATGGCTGGAAAATGATTTTAAATTAACTCCATATGGTATATGTTAATTTGTTCTCCCACCTTTAATTCATGTTAGTGGCATTTATTCTCTCTCGCGTATTTTATCATAAAAATTTTCCTATATATTTCAGAAAGTAGAATTTGTTCTTTCCTCTATTTAAAACAACAGTATGCCACCCCATTGTAATAAAGCTAATGCAGCCCAAATGGTAGTTTTTTTATAACGAAGGATATAAACAAAAAGATATAGCACGAGGTCTCAGAATGTCTACAGTATGGAATATTTTAAAAATGTATCAATATATAACTACTGATGGCCCTTTTTGATATTTAATTTTACACGAAATAACACATGGAAATTCATGGATCTTAAAAATGAACTACCAAATGTAAGACAAATTAATGTTGGTTCGACAAGAGTCAATTGCAAATTAAAAGAAGCAGGTAAAGCCAAGATGGTTTTCAAAGTTCCAAGTCTAGAATTCAATTATAGAAACCAATTGGATGAAACTAGATCTATCAAAGAGTTGACGAACGGTATATTAGCTGCAATAACATAGCGTTAGTTTTGGAGGGGGTGTCATAACGCTTTGGGGACGTATTCGTTGACAGGGACCCACCGAATCGTGGAAGTGATGAATAATTGGTGGCTTTTATATCAAAAACATCTTGCAAGATCATCTTTGGCCATATTAGATAGGCTCGACTATATGCAGCTCGAACAGTGACTAATTACTTCGATGCGGTCTTCTTTTAAAAAGTAAATTGGCCACCGTAAAGCCCAGACTACAATCTAGTAGAGAAAATGCCGGAAACGGTGAAGTGTTTATAATGTATTTTAACAAAAAAAAATTAATTTATTAATATTCGATAAGTATGTCTATTTTTAACAACACATATGTACAGTTAGGAAAAAAAAAGAAAAACAAACTCTTCAATAATAGGGTTTTAAAATGTTAACCTTTTCTTTCAGAAAAAAAATACTTAGGTAAAAAATAAATTTTATTGATTATGCATCAACTTGTGAAAAAGAAAAATTCTGTCAGCCTTTCTGGGTTTGAACCAAATACTGACTCTGCAACAAGAGGTTATTGACGTACAATAAGTGTCCGCAATACTGTATGGTAGTTTATAATAAAGTTAAATGGGAAGAAACACTGCCATTTTCACTTTCCACTCCTATGTCTTCAGGTGCTTATTCGATGTATTTACTAAAGATATACTCAAAAAATTTCTCAATATAAAAAACTGAAATGTGTGTTATTGACCCCAAATATCATACTTTATCCCTGAAACAATGACATGCCACTATTTTCTTAGAAAAATAAAATAATCGTACTGGTATTTACCCAGTAGTATTGGGAAAACCAACTAATTTAAATAACAGAGTGCAGGATATTCGTGCGACTTTAATAATTAAGTGAACATTCGAGTTATTTTTTAACTTGAAATATCAATTCAACTCCAATGAGGATTCAAGTGCATTGCTCATACTTCTGACCATGTTGTTCTGAATTTTTCTCTTCTGTCTGTTAACTTACGGTAATAACCAGCCAAAGTTACACTTCAGCTGCTTTTTATTTTTTATTTGGTTACAAGTAAGACAAAGACGAAGCGATACTGATGCTATATTTATATGATTTAACAATAACTCGTTTTTTTCGGTGTAATTTATTTACAAACACCAAAGAAATCCCACGTAGATTTAGCATAAAACATCATCAGAATTAAGACCTGTGTGATCGATGAATCACGTGATAATATTTTGATATTTTTTATATAAAAAATAGCAATTGCTATTGAGACCGTTCAGCCATGTAGCCAAGCAGAATTTCTTCTCTTCAGCAGCCTTTTCGCATCCACTTCTTGATATAGCCTTTGTCTTGCTGTTCCCATTCGAATCGATCCTGTGCCAGTTTCTCTCATCCAATTTCATTTTTACGAACTATGCTTTCGATTGCATCATCGACCCTTGTTGTTCCTCTGATCTCCTCATTCCTTAAATGATTACTTTGAGATCATCCTTTCAATGATTTTTTTTGTTGCATATTACCTGGATCTGTAGTCATAACTTTGGTTTTCTTAATGTTCATTTTTAAGCCGATTATTTCTGACGAAGTTTTCCATTCAGGCAGTATTGCAGTCAGTTTTTTTTTATTGCTGATTAGGACTATATCGTCGGCGAAACGCAAATTACTGAAGTATCAATAGCCTACGTGCAGACCCTTTTGTTTCTAATCTACTCTTTTAAATATATCTTCCCAAGCAAGAGGAAATAACTTTGGAGTCTTCTTGTAATTTTATGGTTTCCTGACAAACCTTCCTACCTCGCTGATATCTTGCATTTACTTTAAGCTCCCCCCCCCCTTTAGCGTCCCAAATGCCCATAATTCTATATTTTTTAAGTCCCGATCTGGAGAAGCCGAAAAGATGCAAATATTGTTTTTCCACTTTCTTGGTTCCTATTACGACAGCGCTTCGAGCACTACTACTTTGCGAAGTGTCTTTGAATATTTTATGCATATGTATCGTTTTTAGTATATATCAAAATTTATATTACCTTAAAATTCGAAATAAAACAAACATTATGAACGTTGCAAGATTGAAAATTCCCGCATTCCGTTGGTAGTAGGTGAGAAAAAATTTCAATAATTCCGTGCAATTTTTTACTGTAATTCAGTTTTGTTCAAGTAAATATACAACTATAATTATTAATACATTAAAATTCATTATATATTTTATGTAGATTCTTTTCCACACTAGAATCCAAGGCATATTTTTTTACGTGGTATCACCAACAGGTATATTCCACCATTCTTACGTTGTTTCTACTCTGTGATCTTTAACTATGACTTTTGAGTTCGTTTTGATCTAGGTTCGGTGTTGTTAATTTCCATTTCAATTTCTCCACACTCACCTTGGTTTTCTCCACTTTCTTTCTCGTTATTCTCAGAGGTATCATTGAAACTGTACAAGTAATCATGATTATATTTATCCTCGTTCAGCTCTGCACATGAAATTGTTGATGTGTTTTCACATGTTTCTCCAGCGCAGTTCTTACAAAACAGCTGAGCATTCAGTGTCTTCTTTTCTGCATCGACAAGATTTATCACATTTTTCAGTACATTTGCATAATATTAATTGGAGCAATTTTTTGGGAGTTGCTTCCTTCTCTGTCGTAACTCGTTCGAGTCCAAGTCCGTAACGATTTTTTTCTAGCTCAATTCTTCTTGGTCTAATGATTTTTTTCCACGATTATACTTGTAAACATGTTCTTCAACTCTATTCTCTGACTGCGGCTACTGTCAATAGAAGTGAAGCAATTGTGAACCTTTGTTCGAAATAGATTAAGGAAAGCATTTTTAATGTAAATTTTTGTCCCCTCCATGTAAACTGATGAAATTAATCTTCCTGACAGTAGCTATTATTAATTTTATAAAGCGATAAAATGATGTTTAAATAGTAAAAACAAGGTACAAATTAGTGATTACAATAAAAAAAAATTGCTGCAAAAAATTTTGCCCCAATCTCCAATCGATAACCGATGCAGTTACGATAAAAATCGTTAGGTTAAGTTAAAGTACTTGAAATGGTCTCTACACTGGTATCTTCAACAGGAGCAAAGAAAATTGAAAAACAATTTTTGCATCTGTTCGCCTAATCCGCCCACCGGAACTTAAAAAATATGGAATTTTGTTCATTTTGGAGATATTAAGAGGGAGGGAGGCTTAAAGCGTATACACAAAATCAACGAGATAGGCGAGTATATCAGAAAAATGTATCTGTCTACTCCCACGTTGAGTCCCTAAAACATTGTCCAAAGTTCAACAGATTCAAAAGTTTTGTTGAAGGCGACGAAAGCTAAGTTGAGCGATACATCGTACTGGTTGCACTTTTTTATAGTTGTGTATAGCGTTTAAATGCTCTCTATGGTGCTGGAACCTTTTCGAAAACCAATCTGATCCTGGTGAAGAGTTGGTAATACGCTTATTAGACGGTAGTTATCAGGATTTAATTTATCTCTCTTTTCATGCATCAAGATGACTTGTTCGTTTTGTCATGTCTTTGAGAGCATGTACAATTTATTAAATAACATAACTTCCAAAATATGTAACTAATATTTACAAATACCCAATGTCAACCGGGAATCGAACCCGGTACCATAACTTGCATAACTGCAACGCCAATAACGTGACCACCAGACCACCCAGTCAGTCAACAACATTTTAATTTATATTTAAAAAGTGATGATAAAGATTGCGAATTATTTTATTCATCTGTACATTTACCAACTATATGTTATCCTTCGCTATTTTATTATTGAAATAACCGGACAATAAAGTAATTAAAGAGTTATTTAAAAAGACAGAAAAATGCCGAAAATAAAAATGAAGCAGAGCAACAGGAAGAAAAAGTGCTCCGAAGCTGGCAAGGGTGTTTCTGTTGGAGATTTAATTAATACTTTGTGGAAAAAGAACTTCCAGAGCAGGAGCAAGAAATCGTTGAGGACCAATCCCCTGGAATGTCCTAAGATTTATCAAATCTTTCTGAGGTAGAGGAGGCCTAGAATAATTTCGATTTAAGCAGTGAGGAAAACAGTGAAAACCAAATTTCTGATCTTGGAGACTTTGTGATAGTAAAGTTTTCCACCAATAGACAAGGCAGATTTTTTTGTTGCTTAAATTGAACAAATTAATGTCAACTGCTTAAAAACTCACTGTTTTGTATATCCCAATATGCAAGACATACCCGAAGATAAATAGAACCAAAAAATGAGAAAAATTTTTGGAAAGTCCACAAGAAACCGGCAATATACTTTTAAAAATATTTTTGATGATTATAGTCTTGAATGAAATATTTTTTGATTTTTGTTAATTTTTTTGTTATAAGTATCTATCCAACAATTTTTTAAAAATTTTTATGGGATTAAAATTTTGTTGATTCGTTGTTTGAATATTAGTTAGTAGAAACCAGTTTAAGAAAAATATGTACCTTTTCGATAATAAATATACGTTTTTTTATTATATTTTTAACTTCTTTTTAAACTCAAAAGCGTTTTCGTAAAACAAGGATAATCGGTTTCATCCGCGAAGTTGCAAAAGTTGAGTATAGGTGAGATAAAAAGGGTGATCGGTTTCACCCCTAATACGGAGAGAGACCTATCAATTTAATAAAATATATATATAAAAAAACTACTGTGGTTATTTTGACAGTGATGACAGTTATAAATGCTCGAAACTTCAAGCTTTAACATATATTATTTTTGAATTTTTATATTTGTAAGAAAACCGAAAAAAAAAACTCAAAAAACTGCAACTTTTGACCTGTTCGTCCCATTTAACAGTATCTTTTAAAACTAAAATCGAGTACAAGTATCTATTTGATCAAGAGATATCGAGAAATTTGTTAAATGATAATTTACCCTTTTTTACCCTTTGGGAGTACCAATTTTGAAAAGGTTCTTTCTTGATAAGTGTAAAATTTTATAATTCTACGTTTAATAGTCAGGTTGTGCGTTGATACGTCAGTCAATCAAGACAACGACACTTGTAAGTATAGATTGAGATCTCGAGTGGTTCTTCTCCCTAATGATTTCAACATTTCCATTAAATCATTTGCTAATTTTCTATACTGTACAATATATCAGCTTCTTTTAACATATATACATTTTGATAACAGAAGAATAAAGCAACCCAAGTTTATTTTTAGAAAGCATTTATTTCATTAAATTTAATATTCCTTTGTCATTCCAAATAATACCAAACGGGACTTTGGTAAAATTGCCGAAATTTTGTTGTACGATCACCGTTATCAGGAATTAACTTTCACGTACTCGAGCCAAATGCTTTTTCACATACGGATATTATAATGTAGCCAAACTAAAGAGCAAAGACCAAACTTTCACGTTAAAATTCACATGAAATTTCGTGTTCCTTCATTATACAAGTATTACAAATTACAGACTATTAAATAAAAATTCTCCGAAACGTCATACACATCATACAGGTACTATACACGCGTAGAACTTTTCCTCACAAAAATTCATTTTTATTATTAACTGAAAACGTATTTTGTTCTCACGAAATAATATGGATAAAAAACGCATACCCTATAATTTATTTTGTTAAGAAAATTCTATGGAGTAAATTCGATACAATCCAAACAGATGTGCTTTTATAATGTAAAATCATTGAAGACATATGGTGCAGAATCTAACTGTTCATTTTTTATCCTCTTAAGGAAACAGAGATCCTCCCGCTACCTGTAAATTGACCAGTGGCGTAGAAAATGGTTTACTTGAATATGTTCGGTCTCAGGATAAATCATAATGACCAATTCTCTAAACCATCGGCTATCGAATTGTGATTAGCAAAGAGGTCCGCGATAGATATATATATATATATATATATATATATATATATATATATATATATATATATATATATATATATATATATATATATTATCTCAAACAGAAAATTCTGATCCACCAAGGTAGGGGGTTTGCTCTCCAAAATATTTCAGACAGATGCCTTGAAATAGGGATGAAATCCAAGAAGGAAGACGACATATGCAAAGAAAATAAATGATGTAGTTTTCTCATCTAGAACAAAAACATAAGGATCAAAATCTTAGAGATGTACGGAGCAAGATTAAAACAAAATAGCCCCACTTGAGATGAATGCCCTCCGAAGGTCAGGTGAAATATTAAAATTGGACCGACTACCTAATAAAAAAATAACCCATAAAATGAATATTAGAGAAAAAGACATTTGGTACATTGAAAAAAATATAATTAGTACAATACGGCAACGTGAAGAGAATGCCCCAGAGGAGAATAGCAAAAAAATATTAGCATGAACATCATGTCAAAGAAGAAAACTAAGAAAACCACGTATAAAATGAAAAAATGCATTAAAAGACTCATGTGTGACGACAGCAACTTAAAAGGAGACCAGTAGCAAGATAGGCGAATATAGAGGAAAAGCATATCAATCGGAAAATTTATATATATATATATATATATATATATATATATATATACATATATATATATATATATATATATATATATATATATATATATATATATATATATATATAAATTTAAACGACGTCCACGTGTTTTAAAATTTATTTTCTGAATTAATCAAATAAATTTTGCCGTTTAAAAGAATCTTTTCATGTTATGTGATCTTATTGTTAGGTGACAGTATCTGTTGAATAAAACCTGGCATTTCATACATACTTACTTCGCAATCCTGAGGAAGGGAATACAATTTCTCGAAAGCTAGACTCAAAAGTGCCTTAAACCTTTCGGTTTAGTTGGTTTTTTCTTAACTAGTCTAGTCATGAGACTACCTCCTTTATATGTATATATATATATATATATATATATATATATATATATATATATATATATATATATATATATATATATATATATAGACAATGTGAAAGTGCAGCCAATACAATTCTGCCATTTTTCAAATATATGTATTCACTGTTTGATGACCAGATTTTGTTGAATGTTGCTCCGAATGTAAGGCGAAAAAATACCGAAAATGGATTCGGAAAGAATTGTGAAAAATATGTATAGTTCGTTTATTCCAAGATGACTAGAAAGTTCTCCCCTCCTTTAGATCGACAATGAAAGAAATCTTAAAATCTTCTTTATACTCGTACACTACAATTCGAGACTTCTGAAATGATGTAACTTGGAATGAAATGACACATTACTATCTGAAATTTTCATTCCTTATCATCTATTGATTGCATTCAGTTGAATTGACCTGGAATAGCAACATTAAAAAAAGTAGTAGCAAACTGGATGTGTTGGAGAAAAACCAGGGCTTTGAGACCGAAAATGATCTTCTGGTAATATGAATCGATCATCAAACATATTGCCAAATATGGCTCTTGAGTATCGTGGTCAAAAATACAGCTAGTAACAGTTTCACGAAAGCTACAAAAAATGCAGAGATTAGCTTGTGTAGTAGTGATTCATGGGTGCTATGCCATCACCTCTCTCCATCGCACATAGTTGGAAACTTTGTCGAGGATATGAAGATTCTGGATACAATTTCGACAGAATACATTTCAAAACTGACAGACTTCATGTCTATAAGATGTGATTTTGATGTAAACAATGAAGTAGTAACCTCAACAAAAGAAGCATTCAGTTGTATGGTTACCGATCGATCCAAGACGAAAGAGTGAGTTGGAGTAGGAGTATCAGGCCCAGGGTTCGGGTCTGCTAAATCTCTGGAATACACCCCCCATATATTTCAATTGGAAATGCAATTCACATCTGTGCTGACGAGTGTCTGAATAGAAACACTAAGAAGGACAAAATATACACATTGTCAGAGAGCCAAGGAGTACCAAAAGCTCTTAAGTTGAACACCTATAAGGCTGTTGATTAGGGACTGTAGACAAGCACTAAAGCAATTAACAAGTAACAATAGAGTAATTCTTATGTGGGTGCATAGGACAGAAAGAAATAAAATGAAATGAAGAAGTGGATAGCCTAGCAAAAAAAGGGTAAAAACTTCTATTCTCTGCTTGGAACCTTTCTGTGGAAACAATACGCCTGGTTAATTTATCTAGTTGTCGATATCTTTAAGAATCACTGCAGCTTCTCAAAGATGAGCGCCGGTCACTCAGGTGCTCCAGAGCTTGAGCTTATGCCGAAAAATTTGAACGGGGGCAGAGTTCCCAGTCAAATAATCTGATCACGCTCGAAGAAAGACAAGGAACTATGAAACTTAATAATGTTGATTATTAAGCCAGTCTAACGGACTATATTTCGGTCTAAGAAAGTTCTATAGCATTTAGCGAAAATGATCGTATATACGTAAACTATAAAAAATAAACAAAAATTTGCATAAAAACAAAAAACTTTGTTATTCAAATCTTTAATTCAACTTCTTTAGCTTCTAAAATGAGAGGGTTTGTAAAACTTATTTCATATAGTCTGTACTATTTTAATCATTGTTTTTAAAAGAACCAACCATGAATTCACACTTTTTATTTAAAAATACTTTAAGAAAATTGAGAACAGTCTTAAACCGAATTAGAACTATTTTATTTAAACTAGTTCCCTAAACATTTCGCCCAAATCTCCAAAACACACAATCGGTTGAATTATAATCCTATTAAAACGTTAACACGGTCAACCCTTAAAGGGCCACATCAAAGGAAACAGTAGTAAATATTTACAACTCCCTGTAGTTAATTGTTAGCTCGGACACCATAAACAAATCGTGCGATTATTCAGGGTGAGTTATTTCAGGTAGGGCTGTAAACACCCTGCGGAAAGATTTCTAGAGAGTCAGTGGTATAGTTGCGAGGATTGGATTGTTACACTATAATATTAAAAGGCAATATATATATATATATATATATATATATATATATATATATATATATATATATATATCACAGTAAAAAAATTCATTTTTTTTTAAATCTGTTTGAAACTTAAAAAAAACATATTTTTGATTTATTGGACAAATTTTTATGTGATTTTTATGTTCGTTTCAAATTTTGAGGAAAATGTATGGCCTTTCTGAATTCAGATCCTTCATAAATACAGGTAGGTTGTAGATTACTGATTGTGAGTAGAACATTAGGGTCTTGTACGTTGCCCTAATCTAATATCAGTTCGGAATACTTATAATTTTTACAAAGGCTATTATGGTATCTCAGAGGGGAGTTTCCTGTTAAGAGATTCAATATTAATCAAATATCCCTTTTTGGGAAATCGAGAAATATTCTTGCTTTCATTGGCAACGAATTAATAAATTTCATTACTTGTCTAAAACGAGGCGTATTGTTCCTAGCTCCAAAGCTCCTTTTTTATTTGGTAATCCACAGAAATGTTCCTGGTCAAGAAAATGAGTTTTTGCGAGGCTGGTCTTCTTAGTGTTTCTATCAGACACACATTAGAATTGCAAGCATTGCTGCTTGAAAGATGATGGGGGTATTTCCTCAGAATCTAGCAAGCCCGAAGCTTGGGTTTCATAGTCTCACTCCCATCCCCATATCACCTTGGATACATCAGTAAGCCATACCAGTGAATCCTTTTCTGGGCGAGGTAATCCTTTTTCGTTGGTTTAGTAATAATCAGTTACTACTTTATGGTTCATGTCAAGGTGATACCTTGTGGAAGACGGTTTAGAGATGAATTATTTTGGAGTTGTATCCAGAATCTTTTCTTTGGAACAGCTTAAGGAAATTTGTTGCTGCCACCCTCATCAAAGTAATGGATTGAGAGGGAGGTTCAACAATGCCTCTGTTCTCACTATGACCCATGACGGCTTAGCCCCCGTGACTTCTACATAGGATGTCTGTATGTTTGCAGCTTTCTTTGAACTGCTGCTGGTTGTGTCTTTGGACACCCTACTAAGGAGGTATATGTCACCATTTGTTTGATAATCGTTTCATATAACCATAAGTTCATTTTCGATGCCAAACCCCAGGTTTTTCCAAAGATTCTCCGACCTATCTAGCTTTCCGCTATTGCCTTTTGGAGAATCTTTTCAATATGGCTACTCCAAGTCAGTTTTTGGCCTATTATTACTTCCAGATATTTAACCTCTTTGAAAAAAGATCAATGTAATTTCATTAATTCTGGATTGTAAGTCACGAGTTATTTATTTGACTCAGCTAGTTGTCTACGACCAGGGAAAACAGAGAGGCGACCCCATGGGGACATGTAGTAATTATAGTCATTTCGTTATCGATAGAGGCAGTGATGATTCTGCTTTTTAGCACTGATTGAGTCAGTCTTGTCAGAAAAGGTTCTATTAAGACAGGTAACTTTAAATAAAAGTTATAACCCCTGTCACTCTTGAATAGACGATTTGATGACATATAGCAAGTAATCTTCTTGAATCAAAATGTGTCGTATTTTAAGTTGATATAGATATTTTTTGCTCTCTCTCTTTGGGGGGGGGGGGAGGGAGCGTTGATATCACAAAAGTACAGTGTGGGAAGCGAAAGCAAGTTGTCGACGAGAAGGGAGACGCCAGCAACATTACCATTTCTAGTGTAAAAGGCAGGGTCGGGTCTATTTTTCTGAACTCAAAGCTCTTGGGTGGGAGCGATCGCAAGAAAAAACAAGTTGTCGACGGGGAGGGAGATGCCAGGAACATTACCATTTCTAGTGTAAAAGGTAAGGTCGGGTCTATTTTTCTGAACTCAAAGCTCTTGGGTGGGAGCGATCGCAAGAAAAAACAAGTTGTCGACGGGGAGGGAGATGTCAGCAGCATACACATTCCTAGTATAGGAGGCAGAATCGGGTCTACTTTCCCGAACTCAAAGCTCTTAGGGGGGGGGGCGATCTCAAGAAAAACAAGTTGTCGACGGGGAGGGAGATGCCAGCAATACACACATTCCTAGTATAAGAGGCAGAATCGGGTCTATTTTCCTGAACTCAAGCTCTTGGGGGGAGCGATCGCCCCCTCCCCTAGGATCCGCGGCTGGTCTAAATATATATTGAGTCAAATCATGAACGATTTGGTCAACTAGAACTATAATGGAAGAAGAGTTTCGGCTATTCATAAAGTTTTTTAATAGCTTAAATAGTTCTATTCTTCTTTTATTTCAGAATGGTTTCCTTTATGAAAAGGGCTTAAGGAAAAAATAAACTAAGATATTTTTTCGAAGGTGGTTATATTGTGTATTAATATGGGTTGAAGCACAAAATGAAAGGAAGCAAATAAGTTTACCTCTGATTTAAGAAATTAAGGGTTTTTCTGGTAAATTCTTTTGGGAGCTTCATCTCAAGCAGATTGAAAAAAAATCAGAACAAAATATGGTTACGTATATGGCTAATATTCTATAATTTACATTAAAAAATAAATATAAACAAGGGGACCGACTGACATTTGTACTTTTAGAAATAGAGGCAGCTAGTTGCTTGACATCGTGTTGTAAAGCCACTGAGGCTATTTATATAGATCAAATAAAGATATTTTTACCTCACGAGAAAAGGATATATTTTTAATACAGATTAATTAGGTTTCTATGTCAAATGATCTAGGAAATATCAGAAAATCGCTGTTTTAGTCGGTAATCAAAATTATAAGCTACTAATTCTGTATTCAGGAGTTTAAAATTTGACACACAGGAAGAATTTAAGGTTTTAAAATCTGAAAATCTTAATCATATTATCAGTAAGTCCTCAACTATAAAATGTGATCATTTATGAAGAAAATTAGGGTAAGTAAAAGTTGGTACACCGAGCTTAAGGAGCAAATCACGCAATACCAGTCTTCGTACCGCAAATAAACCTGCAATGCTAAAGCCGGTTGCACAAGAAGCCAGTAGCCAAGCCTGCCAGTAAGCCAGGAAAGTATTGTCTACGTGTGTATGATAATATTGAGACAGTACAGTGGTGTTAAGCTAGTAATTATGACAGAACAATAGACAGAATGCCAGGCTAACTTTTCAATACAGTAACATTCCCCCACCGCTAATCGTTAACAATTGTTTTTCAGCTGTCCTTGCATCAACGTATATAGCAAACCAATATTAACAATTTTGAAGCTTGTTGTTTTGCTTAGAGTTGAGAATTTTATTTTGACGGGAATTTCATCTAGCGTCATTGTATTCTTCTTTTGAATTCGAGGTACAGTTAAATGTAGTAATTCATCGAATTTCTATTTGGTAATTCTCCAGACAAGCTCGATACTCACAAAGATCTTGATTTTTTTAGTTAATGTATTTTTAACGATGAATATCCTAATTCTGGTCACAGTGGCGTAAATAACGATCCCGCAGACCCCGCGATGCGAGAGGGCGCTCTCAAGTCCCTTGATGAAAATGAATAAATACGAAGGATCAAGCCGAATGCAAAATAGTAGGGCGCCTTAAAAATCTGCGGAGGGCGCACATACTCTTAGTTACGCCACTGTCTGGTCACCTAACCACCATAGACAAAACCAAATTTTTCGTTTTTTGTTCATTTCAGTGTCAATCACTTCTTTACCCTCATTTAATAATAAAAATAAGGTGCTCTCTTTTAATAGTCATAAATGCATTCTGCATTTTGAATTCATCTCGAATTTTATAAATGACAGTAAGAATTAAATTGCATAAAATTGGCTTTAGTGTAAACATTCACTGCCTTAGTCTATTGGCCTATCCCAGTGGCCTGGCTCATTGTTCTGGCTTAGTGTGCAACCAGCATATGAATGTTCAAAAGGAAACCAATCATCAACGTACCAACTATGGAAAGGAATATGAGCAGAAGCTTTATAAATAGCTATTAATTAAATTGTTTTCTCATGTTAATAATAATTTTATGTATTCTTAATTTGATGACGACACACATTATTTAACACAGACGAATTAAAGAGATTTTGGACAATTATTTCATTTGATATATCTTTTGACTACCTAACAGTTTATTTAAAACAAAAAAAATATTACATTTCCTTATTGTTCTGTTTAAATTAAGGAATCTTGTTTTATGAAATACTGCACCGAGCAGTGAACTTTTATATACTTCGAAATAAATACTTTTTTGCCTATATTTATTCTCCTTTCAGGCCGTTACAGGAAATAATATATACAAACAGTTTATTTATCTATATATTCTTTCCGTTAATTGCCTGAAAGGAGAATAAATATAGGCAACTGTTTCAACAGGGCAGCAAAAGATTTATTTGTTTCTTACTGAAATTTTAATTTTTAAATATTTTTTTATTCAATAATCTTCTTAAGGTCTTATTTAAATTATAATTATGATTTACAAGCCAGACGGCTTCGCACTCTCTACTGGGAATATTCACTCATACCAGTTACACAAAGGTACCAAAAGTATGAAGCTCTGTGGGAACCCTTTCCATGTTATCGGGTCCTAGGTGACGTTGTCTGCTGTATTTCCTACGAACTTTCGGACGGTTCTCGCGGTTGCAAGGAGAACTGCTTTCTGCATTGGCTTATACAGATGCTCACTAAGGCCCAGTCCCTTGATGTTCTGCAGGAGGTTCTTTGGTATCACTCCAGTTGTTGACAGTATTATGGGAATCGTTTGAACGCTGTTCATTGCCCATTGTCTTCGGATTTGAACCTACAGATCTCTGTATTTGGCGATCTTCTCGTTCTATTTTGGCCTTAGGTTGTTGTTGAAAAAATTATAATTATCTAATAACATATTATTAGAGCGATTTGAAAAATTAAACAATATGTTGAGAAATATTTTACGATAATTTAAACTAAAGTTAATGTTTTTCTCCTTGAGATGATCAGAAAGAAACAGTTTATTTGGTGTGAATTCTGCTCTCGTTTTCTCTTTATACTATACTAGTTTCGACGATCTAATGGTCTCATCAGTAAAGCTGATGGAATGAAGCGCAAAGTTCACAGAAAACAACCACCTTTTTAAAGTCCCTATTTCGAGATATGTTGACAGGATATTATGCATACCAACATCTAATATCAGGTTGTAAAATATTAATAGTCAAAAGAGGGTAGCCGTTTATATTTTGGGGACTACAACACTGGCGTTCATAGGTGCTATCTGAAATATCTATTGTAAAAAATACAATTACAGTTGTATCTACATAGACATATGACTTCCCTCGGATGTCGCGCTTCCCCCACAATAATTCTGTTTTCACGCACTCGGTTGTTTTCCGTCATTTTTCACGCATTTCACACACTTTGTGATGCAAAACGTAAATATAAGCTTGTACAATGATAGTTTTACATTCAAAATCTTTTCCTAGAATTAAAATCGGACTATCCAGGACACAGATGTGCGCTGAAAAATAGTGCACAAAAAATTTCATATGACAATTGTGCAAAAACTAATGAATCGTCGGTACCTGGTTTTATTGCGATTAAAGTACATACAAACTACTATTATTTTGGGCCAGAGGGCCAGCCCTACTACTTAGAAGAACCTGCAAGGACCACTCTATATCGATGCAGTGCGTGAACTGATAATGCAAGATCGTCATGTCACATACCGTGAGATTCAGGCATTGCTGGGCATTAATAACATCAGCATATATAGGGTGTCCGGAAAATACGTACACAACGTTTGATGAAAGATTCTTGATGTCAAATTCTTCGCAGGTGTTCACCGAAGTCTTGTATACTTCTGTTTTAAGAGCACTTCACACAAAGAAGTCACACACATTTAACTTTGTAGAATGTGGTGGCCATCTTCCTGGCATCTCATTGGGCCTTCCAATCCATCAGTTGGGATACTGGTCATTTAAATATTGCCGAACAGCAACGGAAAAATGGGGTGGGGCATCATCATTCATATACTTTAGTTCTTGCCAAAATAAAATAGGCAAATTTTCCAGAAGAACTGATAAAGTGTTTTGCAAAAAATTTAAATAAGTATTACCATTTATTCTGTCTGGAACCATAACAGAACCAATATCAATAATACCTGCCCAAACATTTATTTTATAGTTATGCTGATGGTGTGTAACTATAATGGCATATGGAGTTTCATCGGCATAAACATGTTTGTTGTGCAGGTTGGTGACTCCAGATCTTGTAAAGCATGCCTCATCAGTAAACAAAATTTTTCTAGCAAAATTTGGATCACGTATTCTTTTGTTTCGACAAAATTTCACAAAAGGTAAGACGCAGGGTGGGATCAATCAGTACAAGTTCCCGAATCTTCTGGACGTGATATGGATGTAACAACTGTTTTTTTTTTTAAATATCATTTACAATAGTTTTAAGGATATTCAACTGACGTTCTAAGCGGCAGGTAATAACACTTGGTTCTTCTTTAACTCTTTCCAAAATGTCCTTTTCTCTTTTGACTGTTCGAGTTGTTCGAATACGACTCCTGTCTTCAAATTTTTTCTCAAAGCTGCCCATTTCTCAGAGATGACGCTCAATATTGGCAAATATTTGATGGTTTGATATTCGGCGGTTAGAAGATCTCTCGCACACACACTTTGACCCCTATTTCCTTCAAAAACACCAGCAACATATCAACCTTCTCGGAGTGCTTGTAGTTGTTCATGTATAATAGTAAAATAGGCTTAGAAATTTAAAATGTTGATCTTACTCTAGTCGATTTCTTAGACTGTGAAGACAATTTGTCAATAGTCAAATTATTAAACCCCATAGCAACAAAGTCAATAATTACAGGTATTTTTTATTATTCCAGTTAATTGGTGTATGCATGTAATTTGAAAAAATTTTTTCCTAACGAAACCACTCATCCAACGAAAATTTTTCTAGAGGTAAAAAAGCTTCCAAATACATGTGATTATCCGATTGAAATATCCAAGTTGCTGATGACGTTGATGATATAAAAAAAACAGGAACGATGTTTACAAGTGACGTCACTTTTACAACACTTATACTACTTTATAGTCGATGGCTATACCACTAGAAAACGTCATATTGTAGTGTAATACCACACACCAAAAATCATTAGATTCAATTACCACATTTACACATATAACTTCTTCTTCTTCTTCAGGTGCCATCTCCTATCGGAGGTTGAATATCATCATTGCCACTCTCACTCTATTTGCAGCTACACGAAAAAGTTCCACTGAGCTATAATTGAGCCACTCTCTCAAATTTCTCAACCATGAAATTCTTCTTCTTCCGATATTTCTTCTTCCTTCTATTTTACCCTGCATGATCAATCTAAGCAACTCGTATCACTGGCCTCTCATTATATGTCTGAGATATTGCAGTTTCCTTATTTTTATGTTGTTAATTATTTCATAGTTTTTGTCCATCGCTAGCAATACTTCTACGTTTGTTTTTCTCTCCGTCCAAGATATTCTCAACATCCTTCTGTAACACCACATTTCAAAAGCTTGCAGTTTATTTATGTATTCTTGTTTTAGTGTCCAGCCCTCCAACCCATACTGTAGCACTGAAAATACATAACATCTTAAAATTATCATTCTTAGTTCTAGAGTGATGTCTCTGCTGCACAGAATGGTTTTCAGTTTTACAAACGCACTTCTTGCCATTTCTATTCTTGTTCTTATTTCTGTTGTTTGTTCATTATTTGCTGTTATCCATGTGCCCAAGTATTTGTATTTTTCCACTTTTTCTAAATTCATACCTCGCAATTTTATTCTTGTTTGCGTGTTTTTTTTTTTAGTTATTACCATATGTTTAGTCTTTTTGGTGTTCATTTTAAATCCGTTTTGCTCGCAAACGTTATTTGTTTCGTCCACTAGTTCTTGGAGTTCTTCAGCGGGGCTGGCTATGATAGCAGTGTCGTCTGCAAATCTTATGTTGTTTACAGCTCTTCCGTTTATTATTATTCCCTTACTTTTCGTTAACAGTGCTTCTTCGAAAATCGATTCACTGTACACATTGAATAGTAAGGGTGACAAAATGCATCCTTGTCTCACTCCTCTTCTTATCTCAATTTCCGGACTTGTTTCGTTATCTACTATTATTTGTGCGCGTTGATTCCAATATAGGTTAGTTATTATTCTTAAATCTTTGTTGTCTATGTTTTTTCTTCTTAGAATCTCGACTAGTTTTTCATGTCTAATTTTATCAAAAGCCTTCTCGAAGTCAACATAACAAATGTGTATATCGGCGTTCATAACTATACACCTCTGTGAAAGCACATTAAGTTCAAACAACGAGTCTCTGGTGCCTATACCGTTTCTGAATCCAAACTGACTATCATCTATCCCCTTTTCAAGTTCTTTAAAAATGCATCCGTGTATTACTTTTAAAAACACCTTGAGTACATGGCTTATCAAAGATATTGTTCTATATTCGCTGCAGTATTTTGCATTTTTGTTTTTTGGAATAGCGCAAAAGGTGGAGAGTAACCATTCTCTGGGTATATTCCCCGTTTTATATACTGTGTTGAACAAATACTAAGTAAGCTTAAATGGATCTATTTTGACGTCAAGAGTCTGTCATCAAATGTTATACACGTATTTTCCGGACACCCTGTATAATATATTATATTGCATTAATATTTGCCGGGAAGAAGCCATGTTCTCGTTGGATCCAACATAATTTGTCAATAAAGGCTCGTGTTGACAGATGCAATTAAATCCTGAAAAAATACTCTACGTCTACGCCAGAAGAGGCGGTTGATGCCTGCTAAAAATAATGATATAGAGATACCACCTTCACGGTTGCAAAAATGCTTTTCGCATGATTTAGCATGCGCAACCCAGTGCATGCTTAATCATGATAGAAAATATTTTGAAAAACAAAAACACTTGTCTTTCACATATTACTGGACCCTTTGATATTACAGGAGTGAAAAATTCGATTGGAAATAAGTTTTAGGTTCTGCTTAAATAACAAGGCTATGTACGACTATCTAAAACATAATTGCCCATTGTGATTTAATATCAAGATGTTATTTGAATCTAAAGTAGACATCTCAACTAACTATAAGATGGTAACACAGCGAAAATTTTTTCACAAAATTCAAATAACATAAACTTCAAATATCTCTATAGTTTTGTACGTGTAAAAAATAAGCCATTACTAGTTTTTTTTTTTGAAAAGAAGTTTGGAAAAAAAACTTTTAATTATCCAGTTTTTATACCAAATTATTATTACTAGTACTTGGCGAAACTCGACTAATTTTATAAATAATAAAATATCCCTTTCTCATCAACATCTAAGAGGGCACTGAAAAGTAGCACTCTGAGAAAACTTCAAACAAAATATTATCTTTTAATCACTTCTCACCTTGCATATTACTTTCACTGCCGCAACGATCCTCTTTAGCCCCACGAAAATTCCTGTACTTTACATAAAGGCGCCAGTAGGTTACCAAGGCGACGCCATGTTTTGAAGTGTGACGTAACGCTACGTCGATATCTGACGACGCTGCAAGCTGTGGAATTTTTAATATGCATGCAAAATGCATTGCGGCACAAGAACACCATTCCAAGCAAACGATCCTGACATCTCGTATTCGAGTGAAATAGGGTCGCTGAGGAAACCGGGATCTGCTATTCCATTTCCTTATTTGGTATATATGCATAGAGGATAGGTTATATTCGAAAATACATTCTAAATGAGTATTGTGGGAGGTATTTTAATATATTTAATTAAAATCTGAGCTAAAAAGTTGACATTTGCAGTAACGTAATCCGAAAACTTTGCCAATACATACAATTTTAAAAATTAGATTGTTACAGAATATGTTTAGTATAAGATTTTTGGCACTTATAGAGCCATTAGTAGATAACATTTAATTAAGGTAATTATTAAAGTTTCAAGTCAATTGGATTTTGAAAAGTGGATTAAAAGATAATTAGGGGAAATTGGGGTAATTGCGTACACCTAACGTAAAAATAAACAAATAACAACACAAATTTAACTAACTTTCAACTTTGATATTCTACTTATTAGTTAAAAAATCAAACGACTCTCCAAACAATACTTTATATAAAAATTTAGCAATAAACAATATCCTCTGGCGTATTTAAGATCTGGTTAAGGGGGAAACAGGAACGACGTGGGATAATTAGGAAATTGAGAAATTAAAAACTAATTATTTATTTGTAGCTGCTTAATTATAAACTTAGTTTGACACAGATCTGGATTCTTCACCTATTGCGTTTTTTTTTGACAGACACTGAAAAATCCTCAGTTTCAAAAATACACTATTTTGTTTCACTAAAAATGTGCACACGATCAAGATAGAGACAAAAATAAGATCTCCCACTAAGATATTATATTGACAAAGATCTGATCATATATTTTAATGTCAACTTGGAACTTATCGTCTTTTATGCACATCTGCGGTGGTATCATGTTTCATATTTGAATTGTTTTTCCAAACCTGCTCTCTAAAATACTAAATGAAATATTTCTAAATTTGGACAACCACCAACTAAACTAACTAGTTAAGAGCAAGTCGAATTGCAACTAATCCATCATACGACCTATAACTGTACCTTTAACACAAGAAAACACCTAAAGAGTGGAATAACACAACAGCATTGATGATCTTCAAAAAAGGAGATAACAAAAACCTTCTAAATCACCGTCCCATAAGTCTTCGTTCCTAGTACTTCAGGTTACTTAGTAGTATCATGTAGCAAAATCTAAAAAACATCAACAACATATTTTGATTGATTGCAAAGCAGGTTAAGGATGTACCTGTGCGATATAAAAGTTGACATAGTATATCAGGTGTGACGATGCAAAATCTACGTTTTTCCTCTCCTGCTATCATCGCAGACAATAATGATGAACTAAAATTGGTGATTCTGGAGTTGGAAAGAGAAGCAAATAAAATTGGGCTGTAAGACCAAGGTGATGCAAAGCAGGTTAAGGATGTACCTGTGCGATATAAAAGTTGACATAGTATATCAGGTGTGACGATGCAAAATCTACGTTTTTCCTCTCCTGCTATCATCGCAGACAATAATGATGAACTAAAATTGGTGATTCTGGAGTTGGAAAGAGAAGCAAATAAAATTGGGCTGTAAGACCAAGGTGATGTGTAGTGAACACTCGGAAAAATTATTAAAGGTATAACGGTTAGACAACATGGAGAAATATGTATATCTTACGACTCTGAATAAAACAAAGAGAATATATAGAAAACGACTGGGGTGGACAGCTCATAAATTAAGAAACAAGAAAGTTCAAACTTGGATATTAACGAAGCAAATAACATCGAAACTTAAAGTAACATCAAGAGGAATGGAACGGGCGATGTTAGGCACATCTTTTACGAGACAGAAAAGAAACGACTGGATAAGCGATAATACGTAAGTAAAAGATATAATAAAAACAGTAGCAAAACTAAAGAGGGAGTTTGTCATCTATTTAGGGCGACGAGAAGATAACAGAGGGAGTATAAAAATTATTAAATGGAGACAGCATTTGTGGAAAAGAAGTCAACGAAATCGGAAACAAAGTGGTATGATGACCTAAGAAAGACTACACGATTAAACTGAATAAGGGAGGCACAGGATAGAAACAAATGAAGATCTATGTCCACTTCTGGATGCTCGAAGGCTAAAAGAGAGAGAGATGACTTTAAATACGAATGAGACAAAAATACAACTGGCGTTGGTGCCAAATTTTGAAAGTCAATTTACAAAATATTAAAAAATCGTATAAAAATATTGAGTACATATTTCTGCTTGTTTTAATGATATAAAATCCTTAATATGTTTTAAATCAGTTGAACATTAGATTAAATAACTAATATTCATATTTCGAGTTGCAATTTATCGATAGAATTAATTACAAAATAAGTATAAAAGTTGTACTTGTGTCAGTATAGTAGTACCTATTAAATGTAAATGTTCATTGCATAATTTTACAACAATGAACAATGGAAAATTGAAGATTCATTTTGCAAATGAATAGAGTGTATTTTTAACGGCTCTGATTTTTATTACAAGTCTAAGATATTTATCTAATTGTAAGATAAAGAGCTTGCACATTGTTGTAGCAAATTTCAGCATTAATAACATCAAAATATTCTCAGTATATAACAATGAGTGAAAAATGGTGATTTTCTAAAGAAAGTTGAATCGTCTAATTTCGGTCCTAAACGAAGTTTTCTAAACATTATATGGGTTTTAATAATAAAAAATAATATATCTCATGAAATAAAATAAAAACAATCCTCAGTTTTAGATAAATAAACAACGAACATTACCTTGTATAAATCTATACGCACAGAAAAGGGTACGCAAAATAATAAATCTGCCTAACGGTGCCATTATACAATCAGGTAAAAAAAATTTACAACTCCTAAGCCGATAGAATAAACCATTCCCAACGATCAATGGCTTGGCGGTGTTGTTTCTAGACATTTTAAAATCATTTATGACCACTTTCATCACCTACTACGGCAACTTTTAAAAGTCGTTTCTTTAAATCAATCTCTCGAATACATAGGTCAATATTCTTTGAAGGTTGCAGATTTGAAAGTCCGTCTAGTAAACATCACTATTTATAATTTGTTATTTATGTAAGATTAAATATATAAATATGGTGCGTCTAATATATTCTATACTGAATACTGTATACTTATCCGATGAGTATTAATGGAGGCCACATGGTGTAATTGGATAAAAAATAGAAGAGTTTGACAAGGAGCGGCTGCGCAATCAGACGCGTGTGGGTCTCGGGTTATTCGGATATACACGGAAATGAGGAAGCAGACCGTCTGGCAAAGATGGGGACCGCGATTGAACCATATGGACCCCAACTAATTATTCCTGTCCCAATTACCATTGTTTAAAGGGAATTTGTTGCTGGAAAGTACATTGAATGAAAATTGAATCGTGGATAAGAGCTCCTGAAATGAGATGTGCCAAGGAACACATAATTGGATCTAGTTCATGGCTTACAAGAAGCTTTTCTTCTTAGGAAGAAAAGAGCTGCAAATTGTAGTGGGACTGTTAACAGGACATTGTCACTGAAGGGCCATCATCATAAGATTGGTGTCGTAGATGACCTGACGTGTAGATGTTATCTGAAAGAGGATGAAACTATTGATCATATCTTCAGAAAGTGTCCAGCACTCAACAGACTTTTGGAGATTCAATTTTGATATCGGAAACCGTTTGGCAAGTTCAACAACGAGGCTGCTTGGATTCGCAAAGGCCTCAAATGACCTGTAGCTATGGTGTAATGTAAAGGTCCCATATATATATATATATATATATATATATATATATATATATATATATATATATATATATATATATACTGGGTATCCTATTTAACCCTTGACTTTCAAGAATCTTTTAAACTAAGCGGTTTCCAAAAAAACATAAGAGATAAAAGTTTATTTTAACAGAGCAAAATATTCATGATTTTGAACCTGGCTTTGGACTGGTATATCAAGGTCTTTCAAGGTGAACTTTGTTTTCAACCTAAACTATGTTTTTTACAGAAGTGAATAGCAGGGGAAATTCATCGTCCAACGAAATAAATATGTCACATGCTTTTTCATATCTGGAGATCTTTTGAAGACCAAACACACTCGCCTGACTAAAAAACGTAAAAAGACCTAGAAACCAAAGGATTTAATGAAGAGATATAAGATTTTTTATGCTAAAAAGGCTTAATGTTTATAATCTTGAAAGAGACCATGGACTTATACTCATTGAGGAAATGGAAAGTAGGGAAAATTTCCTGTCCAACGATATAAATATAGCATATGATTTTTTCACATCTGAAGGCCTATCGCACTTATCTGACAATCACGTGACTCAAGAAGGAACGAACAAAATGGTTCCTCTGGTCTTTCTGCTTCTAAATTAATTTTAAAATGATAAGTGTGTCTTAATCTGGTCCTGGACCTTAGTTCTATTCTCTTTATTAATGTACAACGTTAGAAAACTTTTTAAGACATTGTGAAGAATCTCTAAAAAGATTCTCCTTGAAGATAAAAATCATAAATAAGATTTCCGAAAGTTTGAATTAATTTTAAACAGTACTCTTTCATTTGCTGCACACCCCAATATTCTCTAGTATCTCGATATATTAATATGATTAAACAAATTGTTTGTTAATGTTTATAAGACGAAATTATAGCCGAAAAATCAAATATTTGTTTAAACGATTATCAAATTTTCAATTTTATTGGTTTAAATACGAATTATGCATTTCATTAATTATTTTCTTTATGAATGTCACAGGTTCGTTCTACGTATATAAGTATGAGCGTGGAATTGGGGTCTGTATACTGCGATCTGGTAGATCTATTGTATCCGCCTACTGCTGTCAAATCGTAGGAGTTACCCTCTCGATTAGAGCAGGTCCTCAAACCGCATCCTAAAATTTTCTAGAGCGCTGCACTTTGAAAGGATATGAATCGAGATTTCGTCCTCCTCCTTAGAGAGTCTGCACTCTCTTACCAGTCCGAATTTCATTCTAAGTAACTCTAGAATGCCCTCCGATAGACACTGCCCCTGAAACATGTTTCTTTTCGACACATATCACCTCGATTTTGTTTTGGAAAGATGTGAAAAAATATTCTTGAGCACTTGAAACCTTGTAGTTTAAGATCATCATATTTAACATTCGTCGAATATAATATAATGATCCTTGAAAAAAAAACATGAATCGGGCAGTCATGAAATTAAACAGGATAGGAAAGTCCCCTGTTCGGTTAATAATAAACAATTCAATTCACTATTTATAATGGAAACGCCATGGAGCATCGCATGTAACTACTATATGAAATGTCGGATACACCCTTGACTTGGTTTTCAGTTTCAAAACGGAAGTTTTATCGAAGATTTTAAGAGCAAAGCACTGTGCTCAACCCTAACGTACATGTTTCAACTTGGATACATTTTAATGATCAGTGATGAATATAGTAATTCTGAAACTGGCAAATTTTTAGTGAAAATCTAACTTAATGAATATGATAAAAAATAGCTTACAATCATTGTGAATCTTTGGCTATGGTGGAAACCCAAGAGTGCGTTATTTGTCTTCTTCTCCATTTCGGTGGCAAATGAGCAACTGGTTTAATCAACGACTCCTTAAGAAATAGACTAGACGGAGACATAGTTACAAGGTTATTTTTTATTAAATATAACTGATCAATTTTTGATTTTCTTCACTTGATTTAAATCGTTAACTACACTGGTAAGTAACTACATACTATGATCAAATATGCCTCCTTAGTATGATAGCTTAAGATACAATAAGCAGCAGCCCAAAAAAAAAAAAGCTGCAAAAATAAAGAGGTTAGTTTGTGTATGAGTCACAGAGGCTATGCCAGCATGCCCCACCGCAGCAATAGAGGCAATGCTGAACCTCCCTCCACTCCCAGCTGTGATGAGGAGGGCAGCAACAATTGTCTCAAGCTGTTCTAAAGTAAAAGCCGCAAACTTGGAAATTTTATTGGATAGATGATGATTCTGGATACAAGTCCAACAGAATCCATATCGAAACCAACAGATATCATGTCTATTAGGTAGAATTTTGACATGAATTATGAAGTAATAACTGACTGCTCTCAAGTGAACGGAGTGGGATTAACTTGATTAGAGAAGGATTTAATGGTATGGTTTGCTGACAGATTCAAAATGAAAAAAGGCGTCGGAGTGGACATATCAGACCCAAGTTTTGGGCTAGCCAAATCCTTAGGAGACACCTCCAAGCAGGAATGCATGCAATCCAAATCAGCGCTGATGACTACCTCAATAGAAACACTAAAAAGTCCAAAATCTACGTATGGTCAGATAGCCAAGCAGCGCTAAAAGCTGTCAGGTCAAACATTTATGAATCTAAGTTGAGTTGGGACTGCTGGCAAGCCATAAAATAATTGGCAAAGAACAACAGGGTAACCCTGATGTGAGTGCTAGGGCACAAGGGTAAAAAATCTATATTTGCCAAATTCTTTCAAAATTGGATTAGGGGATATTCGGGAACGTAGATTATGGATCTAAAATGAAATTATTGAATTTTATTATAGTGGATTAAATATGGCGGGATAAAAACTGGCATTTCTCAAATCCTCTTAAAAATTGGTATTTAGTGTTATATTACGAATCTAAAATTTTTATTGGCAAATTTAGGATTGTGGGCAAATATAGGTATTTTTTTTCGACCTTGGAAACAGTGAATTTAATTAAGAATGAATTTGAAGAAATGAAAATTAAATTATGTTAAATAAAAAAATAAATAAATAAATAACACGCGACAAATAACTACGAATTTTATTATTGCTAAATGAAGTAAATATCTACTTTAGGTCCAGTAAAAAAGCAATCACATATAAAGTTAGTTATATATATTATTGGCTTACAATTATTTTTTTTTATTACTTTGGCATTTATTTCACAAGTTTCAATTTCAAGTGAAATTCAATATTTTTCAAAAAAACTCTGTTTAGAAACATGCTGTCAATTATATATCTTTTTTCCAATGTAATAATGAAATATATTATGGATGTATTCATATAACTAAAAATGGAACACACAAAACCATGTAATAAGAAAACAGTGACAATTTAATTTTTGATATTCGAGAAGATTGAAGGATGTAGACAATGTTGAAGATTGACTAAAATATGATTGTCGGACTTGCATTGTCTTTATTTTTGTTTGTTTTTTACGTTTCGATTATACTTGATAACGATTAGAGATACAACCTAATCAAAACGTCGTAAAAACAAACAAAATTAAAGACCATGCAAGACCGACAACCGCATTTTAGTCATTCGAGAGGATAAAATGAAAAAATCTATTATTTTAAAATAAATATTGTGCATTTGCATAAAGATACGAAACAAACTGATAAAAAATGGAACGTTTCGTAACATACCAATATTCAAAGGAAAAAGGATCCTTTTTTTCTTCCCTTATTTTTCATTTTTATTTTCTAATATCTATTACAAAATCCCATCTTTAGTTCTCAAAGATTACCTTTAAAAAATTTTTAGCTGTGTTAAAACATATTATTAATATAATAATATGTACAGAACAAATGTCCCTGATGGTCCCGTAGTAGTTTCTTTTATATAACTGGACGGAATTCCAAATAGCGAAATAAAAATTTTATTATGCTCTATTAAAAGTGGTATTTGGGGAACGTAGGTTCCGAATCTGTAATTATATTTTTAAAAATTCAAAATGATGGATTCATCAGCGTAATTTAAAAATTTATTAAGTCCTATTTCGACAAAAATTAATATCCAGGGCATAGCCAGATTACAGATTACAACTTTATAAATATGTTTTATCTTTGTCCGACGTTTATTCATTTAAAAATTTGAAAAATAAATATTAATTTAATTTACAAACGATAGCTAAAATGTTAATACATATCTCGCAAACCATGAAAAATATCTTTTTCTGATTATATAAGTAGTTTATTCTTCTCATATGGTGAACAAAATGAACAAGTTATTTTAGTTAAAAGTAATACATTAATAATTGATTTGTAATAATTATAGTAGTCTAAATATAGGTATCTCGTTCTAATTCGGTATTTTCAATCTTCGTCAATGAAAAAATACTAGTTATAACATAGTCTAGGAGCCCAGTAGGTTTTGGTAGTCAATGAAGATACGTGGCTCTACAAAAGTTTTTTATATGTATTTTGATCCCCTGTTTATGAGAATTGAGGGTGATTTCCAGAAAAGTGGTCAAATAATTTGTTATAGACCAAAAAAGTTTTTTTTGAATAATAAATATTTTCATAGTCCCGATTCTAAGCAAAAGGTGTTGTCTCTTGTGATTTAAAAATCGGTAAACATTTGAAAAGTTGTATTTTCGTTGTTTTTCAACTTGAATAACTTTTGATTATATAAATATTTTCACATTATGCTCCCAGCAGTTGACAGTTTAAGTCAAGTCAGGATTAACGGAAATACGAAAACGTTTTTATTGCTTGTTAACCCTATAAACAGATAGCGTTTCATCAGTTATAACGTACGCGCCGCCGTGTACGAACGGAAGTGGAAGTTTACTTGCAGGCACTCACCTAGTGGAGATTAACGATTTTTAACTCAAAAACTATGCGTCAGACGGAAAAATCACAAGAAACACACACTTTTTCTTTAGAATCGGCCGAGAAGCACGAAAATATTCATTATTTTATAAAAATAATGTTTTGCGTATAACAAATTACCAGAAAAGCTGTTGGAAATCCACCTTCGACAATAAATTAAAAAACAGTTTTTTCTTTTTTTTTAATGTGTAATTTTTATCTATAAGGATTTTCTACCACTATTATTTCTGTCGTTTGTTTGAAGGTTGTAGACAATGTGGAAGACTAAAATGTGGTCGGACTTGGTAAAATCTTTTTACCAGAGGACAAAGAAATGCAACAGTGATAATGGACATCGTAACGTATGACCAAAAAATCGGAGATATCTTGGAAAAAGGAAAATATAGACAATTAGCCCGTGACTCCACAAAATCAATAGAGTCAAAAATCTACAGAACACTCAAGAAAGACCAAAACAATATACCTGACAACCTACGATCGGCGCTCACACCACACTACAGTAAGCCACCACATCTTTACGGACTTCCAAAAATTCATAAAACGAACATACCATTGAGGCCAGTAACCAGCTCCAGAGGATCCCCAACAAATGCACTGGCGAAGTTTCTTTTAAAAATCATACAACCTTTAGAAGGTAAGACAAACACATATGTTAAAAATTCTACACATTTCGTGAACATTATTAGTAGCATCAATCTAGAGCCAGACGACAAACTAATAAGCTTTGATGTGGAAAGTCTGTATACTAATGTACCATTAGGAGAATCACTAGACATAATCAAAACTAGACTTTCAAATGATACTACTTTATCAGATCCAACCACGTTACCACTGGACGGGGTGATGGACCTTTTGGAGTGTTGCCTGTGTAGTGCTTACTTTCAAGTAAAGGATAAGTTCTACGCTCAGGACGATGGACTTCCGATGGGTTCTTCACTCTCTCCAGTCGTCGCCAATATATATATGGAATGGTTCGAAACTCATGTCAGAAACGGCAACAGTAAAATCGAAAGTCTGGTTGAGATATGTCGATGTTACTTTCATCGTATGGAAGGGCAATGATCAAGAACTTAATGATTTCCTAAAACATCTAAATACCATTCGACCTACAATGAAGTTTACCATGGAAAAAGTAAATGATCAATTGCCCTTCCTAGATGTCATAGTGAACCGTTCAAACGAAACTATTAAAACTTCAGTATACAGAATGCCAACACATACTGGACAATATCTTAATCATAGGTCCAATCATTCTGTTGTAACAAAACGAGGAATTATACGCAACCTCTATAATCGCGCTATATCTACATGCAATAATGCCGAATCATTGGAAAAAGAGGTAGCAAATATTAAATCCAATTTACAACAGAATGGTTATCCTTTAAAACTAATTGACGATGTTATAAATAATTTTAAAACAACGAACACTGGACAGCAAGAAAACATTCTTTCTTCACAATTCCGTACATTAAGGGAACGTCGGAGAAAATAAGATGAATTGCCAGTAGTTATAATATAAAAACAGCCTTTAAATCAGGAAATACACTTAGAGATCATTTAACAAAAATAAAACCTAAAACTACCGATAAGAAAGAATGTTTATAAAGTTCCATGTGAGTGTGGTGAAATGTATATTGGAGAAACCAAACGACCACTAGAAGTTAGAATTAAGGAACATAAAACTCATACACAAAAAGGGGAAACGGCGAGATCAGGTATTGCAGAACACTCTCCTGGGATAAACAACACCATATAAAATGGTCTGAGGCTGCGGCACTATATATGGAACCCAATATGAAAAAAAGAAAATTTATAGGAACAGCATACATTAAAAACAATAATGGCATCTTCAGTAAACCGAGTGTTGAGATACCTAATCTTTGGCAAACACTACTTTGTAACATCAAATCATTGGGGTGTGTACAGTGAAGCGAAACTTTGCGCTTCAATGGACACAGTTCCTATATAAGCTCGTAGTCTTAAGACGAAACATTCAGTGAACGACGTGCAAATGGCAGAGAGACCAACCTTGCATTGTATGCGAAATATAAGGAAGTGCAAAGCAATAGGAGCAACTGGAGCGGAAACGCCAAAGAGTGAAGACCGGAGGTTTATAAGGCTACGGCCCGGAAACCAAAGGGACACTCACAGTGCACTTCTGTAGACTATAGCTTCACTATAGGAAACAGAAGCAGATCGTGGGGACCCTCAGTCCAAGGGGGGTTTTAGCCGGTAAGAATCCGGCACTACCCGCACACTTCGTGTGGGTGTCTATGCAAGATTTCCCCTCCAAAAAAAAAACAAAGAATTCAGTTCATACTTGAAAATGATTAGAGATACAACCTAATCGAAACGTCGTAAAAATAAATATAAATAAAAATAAAGACAATGCAAGTCCGACCATATTATTTCTGTGTTGCTTTATGCTAAAATTAAGTATACTATGCGCTAAGGAACGATATAATAAAGGGTTGTTTACCTCTGTCCAAGTACATTTTCACGCAAAACGCAAGGACACGATAACTTTATTTTGACATTCTATTTATTTCAGTGTCATTTTAAAAATTTTTTTTACTGATTTTGGAAATTTAATATCTCAAAATTTATGATAACAATAACATAAGGGGTTGAAAATCCCTATGAATGAAAGTTATTCTGGTGACTATGTCTTTTTATGACAAGTAATTTGATGTTTGATTCATTTAAAAATAATTATTAGTTAACGAGATATTTCTTGAGGGAGACGGGGCAAAAAGGTGGTTTTAGCCTCCTAAATGGATGAACAAATGACTAAGGTTTTTTGATGTGCTTCAACGGTATCATAAAATTGGAAAAATCGGCGAGGTACATCTTGAATACTTTCCGAGCTAATCAATTTTCCGTTTTATTAATTTTTGGCCCTCCTGTACGATATATGAGAATTTTTTCTACTGATCTTATTTTTAAATAAGGGGAAAACTTTTATCGAGAATGAGTTTTCTTCGAAACATTAATCCCTTAATTCACTAACTTTAAAACCGCTCTTAGAACATTTAAATTGACGAGCGCAAAGTTAAGTCAGTCAAGTTTTGGACCTTGAAAATACAGAAATAAAAAAATCGTTCTTTTTATTACCAAACTGGCAAAATGGAAAATCTTGTTTATTTTTGGCAACGGCTATTTTTGCTACCGATTTCAAGGCTTTATTTCTAGGCTTTTATCCTCAACATTCCTAGAGTAGCTTTTATTTGTTGACCTATTTAATCGAAATTATAACAATGTCATAAGCAAAACAAAACTGGCCCATTAGAAGATCTAACTTTCATGATAACTAGATCGAATGTTAAACTTCTTTAGTGAATCTCACTGTTAATTATTAGTCCATTTGTCCTTTGTAAACCCCATTCGGGGACTTATGGATATGATACAAATTTTAATGATTTCTTATGCAAACTAAAAGTGGATGACTAGAGGATCTAACTTCCATGACCACCAAATATAAATTAAAACTTAAACTTTTTCAGTAAATCTGGCTGGAAAAAGTTTACTAAACTAATTTAAAGTTTTAGCAAATGAAATGTGTGAGTAAATTATGAATTTTCAAATTTAATATTTAGAAATGTTAAACTACCTTCTGGATTTTGATTTTAGAAACCGTTAATTAATTCTATACGATAAAATAATACCACCATAAAATCATTTCTTTTTAATTTAAGAGAGAGGTAGGAGCGGTTTCTTGCATCACCGTCAGATTAATTCATCATAGCATTTCAAAAAGAAATATTTTTGTTAATGTCTAGCATCGTTCATTACTTGATATATAAGATTTAAAATACGATAGATAAATAAAATGTTATTGTTTTATCGAGTCTTCAATCTCAAAAATGCAGTGTGTGTGACTACGCGAGAGTGACCATTTTTTTGGAACCTCGATCATGTAACAACTTTTCGTTTTTCTTTATCAGCATAAATATCAGGAACTGGCAATTCTAACAAACACATCTTTTGAAAAAATACAGAAATAAGTAGGAGGGTAAAAAGTAACTTACTTCTGAGCCTAATAAGATTCGCTTGAAGCTGTTTTTGGCAAACGCTGCACCCACCTTGCATAGAGCTTTCGCATTTCCAAAAAATTCTGTATAATATTACCCACCCAGTCTTTTCATATGCTATTAGTCTCAGCTATCTCAAACACTTAAAATTTGCGGTCTTTCAGTAGGATTTTATGGATTATTTCAGAAGTTGTCTCTTTAGCAGGGCGTCCGGAGCATGGTTTATCCTCAGTGTTGTTACGACCTATGTTATATTCAGAAACCTGCTGCTTTATCGTTGAATATCAAGTATCTTTAATGTTAAGTTCATTTCTTGTTCAAGTTGAAACAGAGTTGCACCTTTTAAATTCTATAATGGCGCGTTTTACCAATTTTCCCATTTTGGTAAAATATACAAAAGGATTTCACTCCGAAAGCTGTCAACCGTACACGAACCGAGCTTTTAACCTATAAAGTTTTATGTAATATACTAAAAGATAGTACTATTGAATGCCAGGAGGAAATCAGAGCTATTCCCGCCTGCAGCCCATTTTCGTATATCTTTACACATATTTTATTAGTCTTCACAAAACATATAAATGAATAAGGCAAATTTACAACCCATAAATTTTTATTAATATTTGCATAAACGTTAATTTAACCTAAATCTTTCAAATTAACTAATATGTTGTCTGACAGATGGCTATAGTTCAAATATAATACGCGATATTAGTACTTCAGTCTCGATTAAGGTAAGTCATGACCCTGTATCTAAACAAGTTCCCGGATTTCAACAGTCCAAGAAAAATTTTAAAATGTTATGAATTGAAAATACATTGATTCGTCCTAAAATCTAGCGAAAAGAGATGTATACTTCAAAATTAGTGAGGATAGTGGATACATTTCTTTGCAAAACATTTCAAGAAATGCTTTAAAACCTTTAGAAGTAGTAATTTGCGGTTTTAGAGCATTTGATGCCGTTTGGTTCCCTTGGAATCAAACTAAAATATGAACGAAATAAAGTAAATGTAGACATGATAGCATATATTTGTACAAGGAATATTATTTTTTTGCAAAATAATATTCAAATCCTTAGAAATATAGAATGAAAATTCTAGAAAATCTACACTGTGTGCGCTGTTAATTTTCTATTTATATGTAGTACTGAAATAATTATAATTTATACGCGGTTGTAGATCATTTCTATTGACTGGAGTTGGCTCTGTCCTCTTCTTGAGCACCGTTGGTGGTGTCAGTCTAGGCTCAGATGCTCTGCCGAAACAAAGGTCCCAGTCGACGAGAGTTTCCAGGAAGAAGGAAGTTGAAGTGTATCATCTTTCTCTTCAGAGTGTCGTTCCTTTCCATTTCAATGGACTTGTGAATTAATCTTCTATGTTAGCAATTTGCTGGCAGTTGCCAAAATCAATTTTATGTTCTGCTTCGAGCTAATGTTGGAAAAGAACTGATGTTTGTTCATTTCTTATTGAATGAGTTTTTAGATTCTCTTAGCCTTGCCGATAATCTTCTGTTTGTTTCGACAATGTATGCTTTACTGCAGGTGCCGCATACGATCTTGAAATTTCAGACCGATGTTATCCTTTGGGTTTCTTAGATACGAGCCTATTTTTGATGTGGTTTGTAGGCTATAGACCTGTTATGTTTTTTGAGCAATCTACCGATTCAATCTGTTGTGCCTTTTATGTATAGAAGTATGATCATTTGTCTATTACCAGTAGGTGGTTTTTTGAGTGGATTTTTGTTGTTATTTTATTGCTTTATTTCTAGTTAGTGGTCCTCAGATGGTAGAAATCAGCATTGAGGTATCTATCCGTGTGATTTGGATTTCCATATAGTGTCTATTGCAGGTGTTCATCCATTGTTTTGGTCACTAGGACGTCTAGGTCCGGGAGCTGATTATTTTCTTCAAGTTTGGGTTTGAGATGAGATTCTTTAAGAGCTTTGGTTTCGAAACAGATTTTTAAGAGCTGAAGATAGTGACGAGTTCATGGCAAAGCCATCTATCTGTTGTATATCTGGCCGTCAAATATTAAGGTAATAACTATTGAGTAGGGAAATCCTCTCTTTAGACGATCTGGTCCAATGCTTCATCCATCGGTATGCTCGGATACAGGAATTTAACTTTGAAGCTTGCAATGATGTTATCTTTATCAACTCTCACGGAACGAAGAATTGTTAAGGACTGTTCTGAATTTCTTCTGTTAGATGCGACCTTCTCTACACGTTGCTGCATGAGGCGGGCAATGTGTTTTTCTTGTTTTTTTTTTAGTGGAAAAGTTGATAGCGCTGACGGTGGATCTTAGAGAAATATTTTGTTTGTGTATCTTTGAAAGCATACAGAGTTGTAGGCACCTGTTGCATTTTTCCCGTAGTATCATACACACACACACACCCATATATATATATATATATATATATATATATATATATATATATATATATATATATATATAAGGGTGATTTTTATGATTTAAAAAGATGAGTAAATTTTAATGTTTCCGAAACTATGAAAGTTACCAACTAAAAATAATATCATTTGCATTGATTTTATAAATTAACAATATAAAATTATTAATTAAAGTCAGTTAAAAAATCGAGTAATACAACTCAAAATTACCTACCTTTAATTATAAAACAATCTATTTATATTACATGTATTTGACATAAAATATATTACTAGCTAACGACTATACAACTTTATTACAAACGGAGCTAATAATTTTGTACGATTTACGAAAAGTTCAAAAACATGACCAAATAAAGTATATATGGTTATTATTTTCTTCTAGGAAATGTAAATGTGTTTACGAATTTATGGCATACATTTGTTATAACTATGCAAATTACCGAAGAGGACAGTTATTTTCATATCTTGCGGCACTTTCTTAAGATTAAACGTTAGTTAATCTTATGACAACATTAAAAATCCGTTTATGTACGACAAAAATTCAGCGGTTTAAAAGTTCTAAGCCGAAAATAACGGAATCTTTTTTAATTTTGACATATTAAAGAGTTTTAGCTGCTGGTTAGTGAAATTTAATTAAAAAAAATTACAGATATAAATTTTTTAGTAGCAAATTAGTAAATCCGAACTAGTTTTGTGTGAAGTTGATTTTTGAGCTTTAATTTATGTTTATACTGAAGTGAAGATCTGTTAAGAATAATTGGACATATATTTTGAAGAATACACTCATCTCTAACATTTGGACAACAAAGGAGGCTGTAACGCGAAGAAGATGGTCATTGATTTTTTCCTGTTCTCTTATGAAGGCGGAATATGAGAAAATTATACGAGCTAGTGCGCTAGTGCTTTTGAGACAATAAATTAGCCTTATTATTCTTAGAGAATATATTTTAATCCATATATATATATATATATATATATATATATATATATATATATATATATATATATATATATGTATATATAGCAGTATTAATTTGTACGGTTTTAGATTTATTTTCTACGAGTTCATAATTTATCTAATTAATTTTACCTTTTTGTAATTTCCTGACGAAACGTCTATGAAAGAAGGTCTAGAACTTTTTAGCAAATTATATTTCCTTATTTTCGACATGGAACGCCTATGACTGAAGGTCTAGAAATCTCCAGATTATTCCTTTTTCTCATTTTTATTACACCATTTAGCATGAAAATCCATCTAGAACAATCAGTAATCTTCTAATATCAGGGAGAAGGGTATATAAAGGGACCAGAGCGGCTGTCGTGGACAGTTTAGTTTGAGACGTCGTTGAAGTAAATTGAATTGTTTGACAAGTTATCTGATTTGTGAAATAAAAGGCAATAAAATAATTCAGTGTCCGGCCGTCCGGACCAAATTGGTGTCGGAAGTGGATAAAATCAAGAAGAGGTTAAAGAGAAAAAAAGTAAATTGAAATTCTATGCCAGTAGAAATTAGAAAATAGAAAGTAAAAATGGAGGAACCACTTCAAGCTAGTTTAAATCAGATACTGATGGTGATACAAAACATGAAAATAAGGCAAGAAGAGATGAGACAAGAATTGAAAGAAGATATGACCAAAAATCAAGATGATATGAAACAAGAATTGATGACACTAAAAATAAGCCAAGGAGACATTAAGAAAAATTAAGAAAGTCTAAAACAAGAACTAAAAATAAGCTTGGAGGGCATGAAACAGGAACTTAAGACAAGTTAAGAAGATACCAAATAAGAACTGAAAAAATACATTAAAAAAATCAAGAAGATATGAAACGCATACAACAAGAAATGCAACAGAAGATTAGCAAAATTAGAGAAGATGTAAATGGTAAAGTGAAATATGAGGTGATGGGAATTCAGAAACAGATGTAACAATTAATTACATTTGCAAATTAGAGAATACAACATGAGGTAACGGGAATCCAGAAACAGAAGCAACAATTACATTTGTAAATCGAGTAGGTAGCCAGTACAGAAATAATAAAGGTAGATGGTGTTCCTGCAATCAGTGTGATGAACGGAAAAGTACCTTGACTTACCTCTCCGTTAATTCGAAGCCGCCTCCGCTGGTAATAGTTGGAGTCCACCGGAGAAGGCACGTGCTTTGTTCTAGCACTACGAGGTGATGCTATGGAGGTTCGACGTAAATTACGAATTTATTGTTACTTTTCTGTAAATGCGCTATGGGGAAGCCCATCTTTAAGAGGTTTATAAGACCCAACTCTAAGGAAGAAGACAAAAATACAACGAAAGTCTTTAAGAATAGGAGGCTGATATAATGAGACTAATAAATTTGACTTACCCAACATATCCGGAAGAGAAACAGAAACAAGTCAAACTCTAAGGATGGCCCGACTGAAGAAAAATTTTCGAGGCTCTTACTTATGCCCTTCAGTTTAAAACAGTCAAAGAGCCCTCAAGGAAGAATCATAAGAAGAATCAATGTTTCCCTGGAAGATTGCAAGACCAAAGAGGAAATCTTCTTGAGGTTAATGAGGGAGTTGTAAGAATTTTTAAACAAACAAAGGAAACATGACAACAGAAACAGCTTACATAGCAGAAATAGAATTCGTTGTTGGAAGTGTGTCCCAGAGGAGCATATACAAAGCCGCTGTACAAGTAGTACTGCTTCTGAAAGTGATGCTGACTGGTACAGGCTTCTTATTGCTGGTATAGATGATGAAGTTCGAAGGAGCGAATTGAAGAAATACTTTGCTCCTTGCGGTGAACTTAAAGAAATATGGTTAAGTAATAGTACCCCCTGTTTTGGGTACTACGGAAGAAGAACTTCTCACAGGTCATCCTCGAGAAGTTACGGGGCTAATTATAAATAGAAATGAAGACCTGCTGTGACCTCATTCTGGTGGATTCATGTTTGGTTAGAAGGTGTAGTTGTACAATTCGGAAAGAACCAAAGGGCGTTCACTAAAGCTTGAGAAGTTTTGGGAGGTTCATACAACGTAGTGACTCGACTAAACGATCTCGTGTACCGAATTCAGAAAAGCCCTCATGCGAAGATGGAAGTCGTGCATCTTGACAGTTTGACCCATTATCAAGATCAAGAAGGTTGATGAGGACGATCAATGCTTGGAAGCGGGCAATGTAATGGACTTTATACCAGTATACATTTCATAGTTTTTAGGTATGAACTTGTGAGTGGTTTTCACCGTATGGAATATCTTTTGGTAAGTTTTAACTTAGCACAGAATGAGACAAACTAGAGGGGAACCCCTGAGAACGTTCCCTTGTAAGTTACAGTTAATCTGGATCTTTTGTTCTTATCATTTTTAATAATATTCAAAAGTTTATCCTAAGATATGTAAAAGTAACCCTATTCTCTTTAGTTTTCGATGTGCAGTCACGGAAAACATAGGAAGTTCTTTGTACCATTTTTAAACAAAAATATTTTATACAGTATAGGATAATTTTATATACAAAACACAAAAAATATATAAATAATAAAGTTAGGTCCAATCTAATAAAAATTCTCATGGAAATTTAGTTTTGGCAGTATTATATCTCAAAAACTAAGGCTAAAGACAGGAAAATTAATGTAATAATCGTGTTTTTCCAGCTCATCTTAATATGAAATCAACCCTATTATCTATGAACCATATTTAATGAGTCATTTGGTTGTCTTGTATTAATTCTATTTTATAAGTTGTTAAATTTTATGTTTACAAACAAATTTAATAATTACTGAACTACACATATTTATAGAGATATCTATAAAAAATATCGCTTTACTTTTATGTTCCTTGTATAAAAAAAAACTTGTATATTCCTTTTGTGTAACAAGACAATTAAGATAAGAGTTAAATATTAAACAATATCTATTCTTGCTACATCAAGTAAAGTGTGTATAAAAATTAAAGTATGTAAAACACAAACCTATATATGAACTCTATTAACTCATTTTCAAAAAAAAAAATATTACACAGAGAAAATTTGATTATTAACAGAAATCTGCAACCATTCAAATGGAATAATTAAGCAAGATAAAATACCTACTTTTCTGATATACAATTTTAATTTTGCAGCATTTATCTAGCGTGTACTTAAGTATTTTTGGTATGATGAAATAAAGAAAAAAATCATCACGATATTTCCAGAAATATAACAAGTTTAAATTAAGCGAATCCGTGCATAAAAAACGTGAAATATCACCAAATTTTTCATCGGTGCAAAAAAACATCATGCAATTTTTCGCATCCGGTATTTCTCCGCTGGATAATTTTTCAGAAAGGAAAAATAAATGTGTTTTAAAATATAGAAAATTTTTATCAACTAAAAACATGGTATTTAATATCTTTATTATAGCTTGGTGTAAATATTTACCAAAATTGTGTATCAAAAATTATTTTACTTCATTTAGTGCAATCATTTGTTCTTTGCAATATTTTTATGATAAACAAACATATTAAGGAAAAATTACTTTTTAAAATCAGTTTCAATTCAGGTAATCCTAGGTTATGAAATACAATTATTGTGGGGTTCATTTCGGTTATTTAAAATGATCACAATGCAGTTGGTGTACTTTCTTAAATTGACGGAAACATGCATATTGGTTTGTGTTGCTCGTGTGTTTTTGAGTGATCCATCGAGATGTCGCTATTCGTATCTTGTTTGCTCTTTATTCATTTTAAAAACAGTTTAAAGGGCATGACTGTGAACTGATGGATTGTACAAATTCAATGGCCTGATAAATCCCATATGAGGAAAAACAGAGCAGTTGTCATTTTTCGGACCTGGAACTTTATTGTTTGGAATATTCTCCGCATTTTTTAACACGGTAGTAATGTTTATCAACAATCTTATGTTCGCACACTCGAGAATTTTCTAGTCCTCTAGTAGCGTCCAGTATTGCATACTTCCTTCCGATCTGTCCTTTACACAAACAGGTACATGTCGGTACCCTAATAAGTACCTCTGCCGTATCAGTGTAGCAGGGAGGATAAGTTTTGACTTTCTTCTCGGTATGATGGTACAGGTAGGTCATCATCTCGATGGTGGTGGAATAGGATAAATTGTGTTCTGTAGCAATTTATTCAAACTGTGCAACTTCTAACACGGAAAGGATATGAAGGAACTGAAGTTTGCATATTTGTCGCCTTAAAAAAAAAAGAAACTCTCCGAAAGTTAGGCGTTAGTGAAAAAGGAATTCTATTCATTTTAATTTGCCAACATCCAAGATGGCGGTTCAAAATGGTGGACCAGAATTTTTTAAAGCTAATATTTTGCTCTGAAAATACTTGTTCGGGGGTTCTGGGGCAACTGAGCACGAATCTGTAATGAAAATTTCAATTTTTCAATATCCAAGATGGTGGATTCAAAATGGCGAACCTTAATTTTTGTAAAAACTAAATATTTATTCTAAAAATATCATTTATGGGTTTTTCGGGTTGTCAGGAGTTTGTCAAAAGAATTTAGCATCTCATTTATTGTTTCTTTTTTAATTTTTTATTTTTTTTTGTCGCTTTTGTATTTTTTTTCAGCAGTCACTCTCAGAATACACGTTAACAAAAACACGCCTAAGAGCTAAAATAAAAATAAAATACAAAAAGACAAAAGACATAAAAGGCTAAAAAAACACCAAAAAAATCGCGTAAAAAGAAAAAAGATAAAAAACAAGAAATAAGATGCTAAACACTTTTAACAACCTCCTGATAACCTCAAAAATCCCCAAGTATTTTCAGAGCAAATAGTTTTTTAAAAAATTGAGGTTTGCCATTTTGAATCCGCCATCTTAGATATTGAAAAATTGAAATTCTGTTTACAGACGTGACCCCAAAACCCACCGATTAAGTGTTTTCAGAGTAAAATATTAGCTTTTAGGAAAATTAAGGTCCGCCATATTGCATTCGCCATCTTGGATATTGAAAAATTGAAATTTTCATTACAGATTCTTGCGCAGCGACCCTAAAACCCCCCGAAAAAGTATTTTCAAAGCAAAATATTAGCTTTAAAAAAAATATGGTCCACCTTTTTGATTCCGTCATCTTGGATATTGGGAAATTCTCATTACATATTCGCATTCTGCGACCCCAAAAACCATTTTTGCACCATTTATTTTTGTTTTTTTTTCGAAATTTTCAGGATGATCTCAGTTAATGAAGTAATTTTACCACACATCATTTGAAAGCTTGTGCTTTTTTGATAGTTTTGATATTTTTTTGAAAATTTTTTAATGAAAAAGAAACAGTAAAGTTTATAAAAAAAATCTACTAAATTTTTCAAATTTTGATTATAAAGGTTAGCAAATATTAAAAAAGGTATGTCGAGTATAAATTTAATTAATTGTTCTTTTCAGCTAAATCAACAGGATTTTAAATAAATTGAACAAAATTCTTTACGCGGTGCCTTGCGATGTTACCGCATTGCTTTAATTTGGTTCTTAAATGTTATGTTACTAAGTAACGTGGCATTACAGTTCTTATTTCCAAAAACATATATAAACATATTTAAAATATTATTATTGCTACATTCTAATTAATCGAAAATAAGCCATCATCATTGTTGCATAAACCAATATGTTAAAACATAACAATTTATTATACCTACCTGTTTTTACACCACTATATTTAATTAATAAAAGTGCTTCTACCTATAAAAAAATTATACCGGTAGTTTTTAAAAATAACATATAATGTTCATTACCTATTACTATAGTTTAGAATATATTATAATCGTTGTTAAGTTAATAACATAAATTAATGATGGATATGAATGAAATAAACAATAATTATTTTTGTTTGCGGTGCATTAATTTTTTATATTGGTATAGACTGATCCTTACGCAATATTGTTGGAAAATAAATTGTGTACAGGATGTGTATGAATTTCTAGTTGTATCAGAATCACGTATTTGAAAAGAATATTTTATAACATTAAAAAAGAAGAACCGTAGAACATGATGACATATCATTTAAGAGTATTGAATGAAGAGATTTTTTTTATTATTTAAATAAATGTAAAACAGTTTTCCACTTAATAAGTTTTAGCCAAAGAAAGCAGCAAAATTATAGAGTATTATTCGCATTTGGGGTCACGGGGTTCTACAGAAGATTGCTCCTTTTACTCTTCTTCCTCTTTCGTTCTATAGACTAGCGGCTAGATATAGGAATACGATCCATTGGATGCGCATGTCCATTTGCTGTCATTTTTCAATCGCTATATCTGCGGTTATGTTTCTATTTTTTTTTATTGTTTACAGTAGCTTTAACTCAAAGGTTTGTTTAGGTTTACTTTAAAAAAATTTAAGTAGTTTTCAAATTCAAAAATGGGTGTTTATTGTTTGCGATAAAAATTTTGCACATTAAAGCAATTATAAGCGATACGTTGTGAAGTTCATGGTTCAAATAAAGTTATTATTGAATATCCATATGAATCCACATTGTTCAAATGTGAAAATTGCCTTTGTTCTTCAAGAAAAACAGGTATTTAAGATATTATTGATGATAACAACATAATGTGAAACTGGACAAATGCGAAAAATTATTTTTTACTTCTTATCAAGGTATGTTGAAAGTGATTTATTATCTGTTAGAATGTAAGATTTTGGAGATTAAATAAAAAGACACGCTTACTCTCGAGTATCAGAAACATGACTACTTTATTAAAACGGCATTGCCAACAGTACAAATATAATTTACACTATTTTCAGTTGGTTGCTCATACAGGGCGTTAATACATTAATAAAAGGAATATTTCGAACTCCTCATAACATTGTCAACTTGATTTTTGAAATTTTTAAACATTCTCCTACTATCCCTATGTGTGGGTAATAACTTATTTTTTTTTAGGATTTCAAGGCTGGCTTTATGAAGAAGAAATGGTAATTTTTTTAAAATCATAATTCACAATATTTTAAAGACTATTAGGTTGTGAGTTCAATTAAGAGGAATACTGAAAAAACAGAAGCCTGGAAAACTTGAATACCTAGGAAATAACACGAACCTATATAAGACTATTACTTGCAAGCATATACATTGAGTTTGTCTTGATAATTTTGCAATCAAGAATAGTTGTAATCTAAAAAACAAAATACAGGATAAAATTGAGCTAAAAATGCCTGCAAGCAATTCTGTTGCCTGGAAAGGAAAAAATTATAAATGAAATAAACTTAAATTGATTACTAGAATATAAATAATGAAAATTACTCAGATGAACATCTGTTTATATTAGAAAAATCAAAGAACCTAAAAATTGAAAACAATGATCCTTTCAAATGAATAAATAACAGTATGATACAAGAGCCAGCAAACAAGAATAAAATAAAGAAACAGTCATTTTACTTTCTAAAAAAAGAAACTACAAAAGTAAAAATAAATAATAAAAAGCCATATGAGGAAGAGCGAAAAATTATTAAGGGAAGTCTGAGTGTCACTGAAATAACTTCAACTAACAATGCTTTTGATTACTGTTAATGTTAATAATTGTGTATATGAAGTATAAAAAAATGAATGTTTGCAATGTATATTGTAATATATATTATCTTTTAATACAAAATTAACTGTATAGTAACCAAACCAATGTTTTTTTTATTGATTTTTGAATAAAAAATTAAGTTTCTTCGAAAAATATTGTTTCATACATACTTTTCATAAGAACTATACTTTACCCTATATTTATATAACTCAGAAATGTTAATAAGAATTTTCATTTAAGTCTCTCTGTGCTCTCAATTTAAGATTTTCACTCTAGTATAAAAAAATATATCTGAAAAAATCATCATAAAAATAATTTTTTGCTAATACAATTTTGACAATAGAAAGAAAACTGTTTTTAGATAATATACAACAGAAACATTAAATTTCTGCGAAATTGAAAACAAATTAGTTAAAAATTAATACATTTAAGAATCTAGTTTTTCACAGATTTTTAAGGTTCATAAGTAAAATCAAAAATAAACCTTGAAACGTTTCTTAAAAAATTAAATCAATCAATCATGAACATTATTTTATATTGATATGCAAACAAATTAATTGCATAACCTTAAATTCCCCCCTACGGCAAAGGATTACAATGAAAATAGACATGCGCATTAAATAGATCGTATTCCTGCATCTAGCCGCCAGTGTTCTATAGGAACTGCTGGCACTGGGAATGCGCAAGTTAATATTTCCTAAATCTATGTCTAGGACTAAACCGAGTTTCTCACAAAGCCAGATTCATATTCAGCGAGTTCAATTATTTAAAAAATAAATTTTCGTATAAATATCTATAGAATTATCATTACACAGATTTGACTAACGCCTTTGACATTATTTACCACAAGTTGCTGGTGTACAAGCTCAAGAGGCTCGGTATGTGTAATCTATTTTTAAAATGGATAGCCGTATATTTCTCTCGCGTACGCAGTGTGTTAATTTATGTGGTGAAATATCAAAAAGAATCCTCGTGTTATGTGAAGTCCCCCAGTGGTCTCATTTAGGTCCTATTTTATTTATAGTGTTTATTAATGATGTTATAAATGTTTTTAAATTTAGTCAGTGCCTTTTATATGCTGATGATTTAAAAGTTTTTATAATTGTTTCGTCGTTGGATGATTGTAGTCATATTCAACGAGAGCTAGATTTACTAGTAAAATGGTGTGATAATAATTTTTTAAGTCTTAATGTAAACAAATGTAAAGTTTATGAGATTTGTTAAATGTTTTTCGCCTGTGATAAATTTTTATCATATAAATGATTTCGATTTGGAATGTGTGCCATTTTTTAATGATCTCGGGGTTATCTTCGATAAAGAATTATGTTTTAATATACATGTTGACAATATTATACTAAAGAGTTTTAAGATGTCGGGTTTTATAAAGAGGAACTGTAGATATATCGAAAACACAAGGGTTACCCATGTACTTAATAACAGTTTGCTGAGTGGTATTTTGGAGTATGCTTGTACCATTTGGGCACCTATATATCGGTGTCACATAGTTAGACTTGAGAGAGTTCAGTAAAAAATTGTAAAATTCTGACTATACAAAAATCGAGTCTCATAAGAGAATTTATCGCACGAAATTCGTTTATGGTTGGTAGGTCTCCCAAGTTTAGAAATGCGTAGAAGAAACCATTATTTGTTCTTTTTGTATAAGCTGGTTAATGGTTTGATTAATTGTGATGAGCTTCCTGGCCAGTTTAATTTTAGAGTATCTGGTAGACATACTCGACAACGTCGCTGTAACAGTACACCGAACAAATTAAAGTTTGAGAGTTTTCGTCGATTGCTTAAAAAATTTTTTTAATGAATACTTTTTAAGCATATATATTTTCTATGCAAGTTTTTATTAATTGAAAATAATTACTGTATTATCTGTATTACCAATATTCTTTTTGTATTAAGTTAGTAGGATCTATGTCCTATTTGGAAATTGTTCTATAATGAACATTAAAATAAGATAAATAAATAAATAAAAAGAACTAATAGTGAATGCATCCAAGGTCTACGCTGCTGGAATTTGAGGTTATGTACGAAGAAACTGAATCAGTAAATGTAAGTACAAGTATGTTGCCAAAGTTATTTAATATTATGTATGGCTCTTACAACCTAAAATTAGTTTGTTGTCAAGTAAGATTTATATTTAGCTACCTCAAATTATTCTGAGTACAAATTTTCATGACAGTGTTTCCTGTATAATTGGGTATATATATATATATATATATATATATATATATATATATATATATATATATATATATATATATATATATATATCATTTTTCTTAATTTTGTATTTTCTTGGGTTTAGGTTCTATAATTAATAAAACACAAAACGATTGACGTTTCGCCCTTTATTCAAGGCATTTTCAAAATTTTTTCCTAAAAAAATATATAATTAAAATACATCAATATAAAAAACATATTTTACACATTTTGGAAAACAAACAAGACACTTAAAAACAGTAGTCAAAAACTTTAAAACATTTTAAAAATATTTAATTTTACCAGTACATACCTTGACATTTTGCTGTTCTGTTTCTAAATAAACTTTAAATTTTCATCGTTTACTGAGGATACGTGGAATGCGAATGTGTTTTATTTTTTTAAATATTTTTTATATTTTACAATGTATATAAAAAAAAACAAATAAGGTATATGTTTGGTTTTATGTTTAAGAGGATATTCTATTTTTGATTCTTATTTGACTGGATCGAATATTTAATGGTTTTGTTTAAATTAGGTTTGCGTAAATGTGGCTCAAATTTCCTATATCTGTTCTGTCGTTAACAGTGTTTTTATCTTTTTTAATTTCAATCATTTCTTTTATCTGTAATTTTTGGTAATTCATATCTTTGTTTTTTATAATGGTACTGTTATAATCAAAAGTGTATATATATATATATATATATATATATATATATATATATATATATATATATATATATATATATATATATATGCAGGGTTATTCGCCCTATACGGCACGGAATATTGCGGCCAAAATACCTGACTTTCAAAAAGTTTTACTTTTGGGATATATAGGTCTGATATAGTTACTTTTTAAAATTACTTTCATATTATACAGGGGCTCTTAAAAGCTCTCAAAGTATCAAAGTTTTGTTTTTAAATGGAACCCCCAGTATATGCATTTTTGGATTCTTCGATCAAAATAAGTGCCTATTTTAATAAGGTTTATAGTAATTAAACTTCAAGGGTTTTTAAATAATTTGAATTTTGACAAAATCTCACCTAGCTTGCATGTTTCAAATACTTAAGAAGTATTTCAGTTATGTACTCGAAATTTACAGTGAAATGTAACAATAAATCATATTTTATATCCCCATTATAATAAACTTGCTATATTATACAGGGTGTCCAAAAATTAAAACTAGTTGCGTATGGCATTTAGAAATGTCATAATAGCGATATTATTTTTTGTAAATGTGAAACTTCATTTATTGAATTGAATTATTTGAATATTATTGTGTTATTGCTTTGTCAAAATGAAGTTTTATCCAAAGAAAGAGTGTATTGATATGATTTTTATCGTTGAAGAATGTCATCAAAATTGTTTGCTGGCTTCTAGAGTCTATGCTCAAAAGTTTTTGAAAGAAACCATCCTAAACAAGTGTTTCAAGGATTCTTAACAAACACAGATTTCATCCTTATAAAATCCAGCTTTGTCAAGAAAATGATTTTGACAACCGAACTGAATTCTGCTTGTGGGTGTTAGATAAAGTGGCAGAAAATGAACACTTATTTGATAATGTGTTGTTTAGTGATGAATGTACTTTTCATAACCATGGTTTCTTGAATAGACACAACTTCCATTACTATTCTGATTCAAATCCGCATGAATACAGAGTTATGAGAAACCAGAATATGTGGTCGGTTAATGTGTGGGGAGGAATACTGGGTCCATAATTAGATTCTACTTTTTTGAAGGAACTTTTGAATGGTTTGACGTTTAGCGATTTTCTTTTACATCAGTTTCCAGTGATGAAGTTTTAAATATTAGAGTAACTATGTGGCTTCAACTGGATGCAGCTCCGCCTTATTATCATCGCGAGGTTCGGCAATTTTTACATGTCAACTTTCGAAAGAAGTGGATTGGGAGAGACGGATTTCAAAATTGACCTCCGAGAACTCCGGACTTTACTCTACCAGATTTTTTTTATGGGGATACATAAAAGGAATTGTCTACAATGCGCCCCCGACATCACCACAAGATATGAAAATACGCATAAGAGGCGCTTTTCAAACTGTAACCCCGCAAATGTTGTGCAGAGTTAGAAGTGGTTTCGAAAAAAGAATATGAAAATGTTTGGAAATTGATGGTCGAGATTTCGAACATCTTCAATAAATATTTTGCTTCTGTTTTGTGCTATCGTCAATATGTTATTATCATTATTGCTGTTATAACCTGTTGGACGACAATAAATCGCGTTCAGAGTTTCAAAACATTTGTAAAGATATTCCTGATTATTATTCTTATAGTTGTAAATTACCTGTCATATCCAAATGCCACAGGCAACTAGCTACATTAGAACATCTATTCAAAAAACACAAAATGGTGCAGAAAACGATTATTTGGCGTATTCTTTCAAACTCGAGAACTTAGCTATAGAACACCTACACCATTCGATAGGTATTTAAAAGGTACATTATCTGGTAAGTTAAAAAATATAGCGTTCTATTTAAATTATTCAAGTTATAGCCACTTAAAGTTCTTATTTGATTAGTTTTAATTTTTGGACACCGTATATAATATAGCAAGTTTACTATAATTGGGATATAAAATACGATTTATTGTTACACTTCACTGTAAATTTTGAGTACATAACTGAAATACTTCTTAAGTATTTGAAAAATGAAAATTAGGATAGATTTTGTCAAAATTCAAATTATTTAAAAACCCTTACAGGCGGATTCACTAACGTGGTTTAAATTTAAAACCGACCTAAATAGACAGCAGAGTGCTTACACTAACAAGAGCAACAATAAGTCAAGAGTAGTGGATATATGAGAGAAGGAAAGAGGAGGAGGAGGAGTAAGAGTAAATCATCAACACTTTTCATCCTCCTCCTCTTTTCTTCTCTCATTATACTTTTCAAATCTCTCATTATACTTATTAAAAAACCTCGTATCATCAACACTTTTCATCCTCCTCCTCTTTTGTTTTCTCATTCGAATTATCTCGTATACATTCGAGTTACTTCGTATACATTCGAGTTACTTCGTATACATGTTAACATGACCTTGTATCCCTTCTTTAAATTTTGATTATAAAAGCAACACTTTACCAGCTTAAAACATACTAAAATGAAATATGTCTTCTGCTTCTAACGAAAGTGAATTAAATTTATTAATTCAAAAATTTTATAAAAAATGTAAAAGTTCTGCTTTTGAGTTCGAACATTATGCAGTTGATAGTGGTCCATCTTGGTTTCAATATTATTTGGATATATCTAAAAACCATATAGAGGCTGTGAAATTGTGCGAACGTTATTTTCAAAACAAAGATATTGTACAGTTTATACGTGAATTAGTGAAGTTAAGTTGGTTTCATGATGAAGTTCGTCATTTAAACCAATATATTAGAGATCCTGTTGTATTACAAGAACTAATCAAATCGCGTGGTGAAGATGATGCCTAAAATTGAAAATTTTGTGAGGGACCTTTATGAAGGGTTCATTATGAACGAAGCATGTTCCAGATATTTATCTTGTTTAGTTGAAGAAGAAAGTGAGGGTCAAGATTTATTGTTATATATAAAATATGTTGATCATGCAAATTGTTGTAAAAAAGCAGCAGAATTGTGTAGTGAATTTTTGAAGACTAAAAATGTGTTAAAATTCTTTGATGAACTTAAAAAAATTGGACTCAATAAAGAAATAAATTTATGTATTGATTTATTGGTTAATTAAAGTTGGTGTGAAATAAACTATTTAAATTTGTATAGTTGTTTTATTATTGTGTAACGGCTGTTATGTTTAAATATTTGATTATGTAAAGATAGGAAAATATAATTTTCTGTTAGTAATGTGGGGATGTGGATAAATAAAAAAAATATTATTACATTCATTGTTAATTTATTCATTCATAAAAAAATTTTTATACATAAAGAATACATTAGAAAGGGCACACATTGAAGGTGATTGAGAATGATAAAAACATTTAGGAGATGATTTATTTAAAACAGGTTGTTCGTCCAATTCAATTATTGGCTTAGTACAATATTTTCTAATAAAATTAGCTTTCTCTTCTCCTTTAATATAAATGAATTCTCCTTTTTCTGTCAAGTTTTTTACTATAGATGAAAAATTATGAAGAGGAATATATCCTGTATTCCAATTGATGCAGTGATGAAATTTCATTAACCATTCTGCTTGCTTGTATGTTTCTGGTGGAAGCATTTGTAGTGGATACGGTGGTTTAAAAATATAATGACTCATTTTATGTCCATCAAACATTGCAAGTTCTTTAGGAATAAACTTGTTGTGTTCATCCTTAAATCCTTGAACATCCATAACTATTCTCATTTTTTATTTAGCAAATTTTTAAAGTACTAAATTTTTTTATTACAAATTGTTTTTTCGAATAGTCTTCAATAAGATTTTTTAGATGTTTAATTTTTTTTAAAAATAGTTCTATTTTTTCTTTTTGTATTTTGTACATTCCATTTGATGTGCAACAAACTATGGTATAGAAACAACTGATCTTATTCGATATATTTTCATTTTAATAATGATATTTGATGTGGTGGGAGAAGTTAAAGTTGTTTAACAATTTTTGTTAATGGATTATAGCTAAATACTTTATCATGTATTATAACACAATACGCAGCTGTTTTTCCCGATATTTTTTCTTTTGTCTCAAATTCAATTCTCATGGTTACTGGGCCGGATTGTAATAAATCTCTCTGATGAGAGCAATTAATGTAAGCAATAGGTGCATTATCTTTAAATTCTTTGGGATTAAATATTGGTTCTATTGGAAAGTTATAATATACTTGACGAAATTCAGAAAACATTTCATACAGGGTAGCAAACTTATTATTTTTAAAATCAAGCTGAAGGTCCTGGTAAGGATATCTTTCTGAATTTAAAAACACATTTATATTCCTTAGGTCACAATGATCAAATTTACTCATATCTGATTTTAAATTACCACGTCTATCCTTTTGAAAAGCAATTAGTACATGTCTTGGTGTTTCAATTTTTGTGGAGGTTTTGACAGGCCAATTATGTCTTGTATTTTCTAATAACTCTGGATATTCAATTAATTCCCAACTTCGGAAAGTAAGAAGAATATCATTGTTTTTATCAATAATTTTCGTTAGTGCCAATTCTTGGGGAATGGCCACAGTAAGATGTGGAACTCGCCAACAAAGTTTGGTTATTTTAATTTTCGGTTTTTCATCATCACTTGTGGTTACTAAAGCATTAGTGTCATCATTGCTTCTTATTAGTATTAGTTCTTGTTGTGAATTTAAAATTATTTTGTTATAATCTTCAAAAAATCCCGAGTACATTTTTAATGGGACGCATAGGGAAACGTTTCCTTTTTCATCAGTCATAATTTTTTCTTTAGGTTTCGTTTTTGGATACCATCCAGCATTTTCCAATTTAGCACTTTCGTTTTGATTAAATGATATGTATCCTTTAAGAGTTGAAGTAATTCCTACATCTCGAACTGAATCAATTGTAACACCATTTAAAATATAACGTAATTCTTTAAACAAGAATGCTGGAGCATTGTTGATTAATACCGTATTAGCCAATGGAGTATCATCTTCTTTGGTAACTTGAAGTTCTAAATATAATTCACTTTTGCAAGGTAAAGGATATTTTCCTGTTTGTTGTAGAGCAATTCTAATTTCATCATTTAATCCAAGTTTTGTAGGATTGAAAGGTTCAAATGATAGTATTTCCCAGCTTAATATTGATTCATCTACAAGAATATTTTCTTTTACATTTAAATATTCCATTTTATTTTAGTTTGAAACCTAAACTTATCAGAAATTTTTTATTAGAAGGTGTTAACCTTTGAGAGTTTAATTTATTACTAGTTAAATGTCGTTTAGTATCTTTCTTATTAATGTTTTTAGAGTAAAATTTTTTTGAAAAATTATAATTTGAGACTTTTTTATTATATAAAATAACCATTATTCATCTATTTTTTTAAGATGTAGTCTTACTGTTACCGTTTCTCCTCTGAAATTGATGAGATCACCGTCTTGATCTACTATTTTAATGTTTATATTGTCTATTACCTTTACAGTAACAGGAAAGTAAAGTACATTTTGTGGTGATTCTATTATTTTAAAACCAGGAGCTACACTAGGAAAAAATTGATGTATTATATGAACAGGTTTTCCATTTAAATATGATCCTTCGGCAATATTACAATCGATGTTTATGGCGTTTACTTTAATAATTTCCGCTGGAAAATCTGAAATGTGCTCCTTAAGACCTTCTAATTCCTTATTTTTAAAACCTAATATTTTTCCTATAGTTCCATCACGAAACGAGATAGGAATATCTGTTTTAATATGTGTTCGTAAAGTATTATTATTGGCATAAATATGAAGAAAAGTACGATTGTCCAAAAATTTTTGAATAAAATTATTTAAATCATCTATTTCATAACTACCTGGTGGTATTCTTATTTCTTTATTTGAGTCATAAATGAAAAGATTATTAGTCTCATCAATATTTGGAATAGCATTAAAAGTTTCAAAATTTACAAGTCCAATGGAATATTCAAAATTTTCATCTAAATATATTGGAGGATGAATATTAACAGAAAGCGTGGGGGAATTACCACTAATGACAAAACTGTACGACATATCTCTTTAAAAATTTTTAACAAAATGAATTAATATCGTTTTTCAACCATTATTATAAAGAAATTTAAGACAAAGCTCACCACAATTTGTTTTGTTAATTGATTGATAATGATCGTAGTTATATTTCACAATATTTTTCTTTTTATCGCTGAAAAAATATTTTGTTAATTCGGTAGATGGTCGCAAATTGCCATAACTATCAAAATATAAAATATTTTTCCCTTTTTTTATGTATGCAGTCCAATGAGTTCCATCACCACTATTCTTATCGAGATTAACAATACCACTTTCATTTTTATTAATTTTTTTTGGTAATTTATCTCTCATGAATATACCTCGAAAGTTGGGAATTTTAAGTAGATTAATATATTTACTTAAATCATAATTTGTAAGTGGTTTTCGAGGTATTTGTTTTAACAGTTTTTTGAATAAGGTTTCAGATATAATCCACATCCAGTTTTATATGGTTTTAAATAAAGACCACTTCCTTGTTTTCCTACTGCTATAGATTCCATCATTTTATTATGTCTTTTGGACTCTTCTAATTTTTCTTTAGCAGCTTTTGCATCGTTGACAGCTTTCGCAATACCTGCTGCTCCTCCTCCAAGAGCACCTAAAGCAGACAAACCAGCAAATAAAGGAATAAGAGGTAGAAATCCACCAGTTTTTGGAATTGGTATGATTCTATTTTTTGGTGATAATATTCTACTATCTCCGATAGATCTAAGTGCAGTTTGAATAATATCAGTCAAACTTTTAAATTGTTTTCCGTTTAGTGCTTGTCTTGCTTTTGAAATAGCTTGAGATAAAGTTATTCCTCGTCCTAGACGAGTTTTTCGACTTCTGTTTTTCCTTCTTTTTTTTAATCCCATACCAAATTTTCTTTTAATTTTCATTGCACCTCTTATTCCAAGTGCAGCAGTTTTTTCTCCAAAAGTGGCGTCTTTTGCTCTGAACCTTTCGGCAGCTTTGTCACCTAATAATTTATCAGCAGCGTGTCGGCTTTTTATATCATTTGATTGTGCATAGGCAATATCATGCTCTTTACAAGCTTCATCCAATAAGTTTATGCCTTTATCGCCTCTAGCTAGTCTCTTTTCTAGTTTGGTTCCAGGTCCACAAAAATTATACCCAGGTAGATGTAATTCAAAAGGTAACTTATTTATTAGAGTATTAATTAAACCACTACCTCTTTTTCTGACTCTTCTTTTATAAATGGGTTGTTGCTTATATGAGATTGGCATTATATAATTGAAATCTTGGAACAAAGTGACTAGTTTTAAATTAGAACTTACCCTTTATACATCCTCTTATATATGAAAATTGTCAAACAACCTTATTCAATTATTATTAAAGACCATGAGACTTCAAGAAATAATTTTAGAAAACATGGAAAATTGTTTGAAGGCTCTAGTAAAAGGGGGTTAATTATTGGTCCATCAGGGTGTGGTAAAACTAATATCATTATAAGTTTAATTGAAGATCCCAATGGTTTACGGTTTGAAAATTTATATATTTATTCAAAGTCTCTATATCAACCAAAATATGAATATTTGAGATTACTTTTTAAACCATTGAGAGAAATTGGATATTATGAATCCGAAAATGAAGAAAATATTGTTTCTCCACAAGAAATAAAACCAAATTCCATAATTATATTTGATGATATAGTGTGTTGCAATCAGAATGTTGTAAAAGATTATTTTTGTTTCGGAAGACATAAAAATACTGATTGTTTTTATTTGTGTCAAACGTATTCTTCGATTCCAAAGCAATTAATTCGTGACAATGCGAATTTGATTGTTATATTTCAACAAGACAAAACGAACTTAAAACATATTTATGATGATCATGTTAATGTTGATATGTCATTTAATCAATTTAATGAGTTATGTTTGATGTGTTGGAAAGATAAATTTGGATTTTTGGTAATAGACAAGGATTCGAATTTAAAATCCGGTCGATATCGAAAAGGATTTGATTCATATATTTTCTTATAAAAATAAAAGTTTTGTAAAAAATTTAACTAATCATGAATGAACACTTAGCAAGAGAGCTTGTTAAGTCAAGGAAAGCTGTTAAACAAAAATATCAAAGTTTAAAAAATGCTGAATTTGAAGCACAATCCAAATTGGAGGAAACCTATAAACCAATAACTCAACCCCTACAACAATTAATTTCAACAATTGGTAAAATTGAATCGGCTGAGGTAAAGGAAGAGCTACAAACACCCATTAAAAAAAATTATGAAACACCAGAAAAAAGATTGTTTCCAACACTAACACCAAGAAAAAAACTACAGTATGGAACATCAACACCAGAAAAAAGAAAGACAGGGAAAACTCCAATTCTTCCTACAGAAATACCAACAATTATTGATTGGGAAACCAGTATAGCCTCACATAGTCAGATGCCATCTTTACAACAAACAAGTGTCATAGCAGAAACCACCCCTTCTTCAATTTCACAATCTACGGTAGGAAATCTTTCGGATATATTAGAACAAACACGCCAAACAATTCAAACATTTGTCAGTACACCTTTATATCAAGAATATTTATCAGGATTTCATGAATTACCTCGTCAATATATTGACGGAGGGGTAAAAGATGTGGAACATAAGTTTGATCACCTCTATGGAATAGTACATGATTTTGAAACTGAGAAATTCTTTTTGGGTTTAACACAAAGACCTATAGAAATTATCGGTAAAAACATAAAAGTTGAAGGTATAACTTATACAGGTACACCAGGTTTATATGAATTATTATTTAAAAAGGAACCAGTAGGTTATAAAAAACAAGATTTGGAAAATTATATGGATATTTTAAAGAGAACCAATGCATACCGTAGAAATTATGATCCAAATGAGCAGGTACAGGGAAATGGATCACAAAAATATATTTCTATAATAGGGCCTTATTTACAAAATAAAGGAATTACAAAAACTAAAACCATAAATCCCGAAACGCATAATATAGTTCAAGGATTTTTTGACAGACGAAAAGCTCCATACAGGGAAACTCGAATATCTTCGAAAAGAACAGGATCCGGAATAACTTTAAAAGTTAATAAACCTTATACCGATTACGTATATTGGGATAACGTAAATGAACTTGTTGATAGACTTCGACTGTTGGTAGCATCTATGATGGCTGGGAATACAGGACATAACAACGAAATTATTTCTATTATTGAAGAATTGAAAGAAGCCAATATAATTGTATAAAAGAATTTAGTAAATATTGTTACATAACATTGTTAAAATGACCATTGATAAATTTGGACGTCATATTTCTAAAAAGTATACAGTAGATATACCTACAATAGAAAATAAAATACTAGCCAATGTTAAAAATGAAATATTAAAAAATTTTAAAAGTGATGATATTGTTCAAAGATTTGAACCTGTGTTAAAAAATGATATTGTAAATTTAAAAAAGAGAGTTAGTGAAAATGATGAAAATGTGGAATCTATTTCGAAAAAAATTAAGTTATTTGAAGAAAATGTTGTGTCAAACTATGATAACAGGATATTAAATATAAAAAATATTGTCAAAGACAATGATGAACTATTAAAAAGTTTTTCTCAAAAAACATCGAAGTGTGAAGATGATTTTAAAACAATAAAACAGAAATATGATGAAGTAAAGAATTTTGAAAATAACATAAAAAATGAAATAACATTGGTTAAATCAAAAATAAATGATACTTCTGCAATAGAAAATGTTAAACAAATTATTATAAAAGATATGGTATCAAAGTTCCAAGAATTTACGAACAAACTTAATAATAGGGTTTCTGAAGAAATAGGTAATTTTCAAAACATTCATGATGGTATGAATAAAAACACACAACAAATAGAGAGAGCTATTAATACACACTTTATAATCCATAAAAAAGATAGCGATAATATTAATGAAATAAATCAGAAAATTAATTCAATTGAAAATAATGCTGAAATAATTCTATTAAACTTGAAAAATTTGGAAAAGAAATTAAACACAGATTTACAAAATGTAGATGAAAAAATTGAAAATAAATTTAAAAATGAAATTTTAAAAAATAGTGAACAAATCATGGAGATAATCTCACAATTAAACAATCTAAAAACAGAATTAAAAACCACTGTTGACGATGAATATTTTCAAAAGATGTTAAATAAAAGATTAGAAAAAGAATTAGAATCTTTAGCAGAACTAATACAAGCTATGATTAACACCTCTATCCATGATTTAAAAAAAGGACTTGCACAACACAGTTCAAAAATTGAAGAAATTTCAACAAAGTTAAATGATTATGAAAAATCTTTGAACGATGTAAGAATTGAAATTGAAAAAGCGATTTTAGATATAAAGAAAATAGAAAAAAAATTGGTAGAAATAAAATTAAATTTAACAAATGTAGAATTTCAATTAGGAAAAGATATAAAAAATCTAGAAAATAAATTGGTAAAAGAAATAAAATCATTAAACGAATTAGTTCAAAGAGCAGCCGAAGTTTCTAGAAAAGAGTTTAATGACACAATGGCATATGCTAGAGAAGAATTAAACGCAACAGTAAGAGAAATGAGAAACGAAAGTATAAAATCACTTGTTGTTTTTGAAACTAAAATTAATGTAAGAATTACCAACATTGAAGATGAAATCAAAAAAGTCAAAGATTCGAATAATGCATCTTTTAAAAATTTGGAATATAAAATCGAAGATGAAATCAAAAAAGTCAAAGATTCGAATAATGCATCTTTTAAAACTTTGGAATATAAAATCGAAGATTTGCTAAAAAAAGATAACAAACAAATAAAATAAGTTATTTAAAGAAGGTATTAAGAAATTTTATTCTAGTACTATGAGTAAAAATATTAAAGAAACAGTTGTAGATGAATTACATAAACCGGCAAGAAGAAGATATAGAAGAAGACGAACTATTGTTAAAAGCCTTAATGACTTATGGCAAGCTGATTTGGTAGAGATGCAACCCTATTCCAAATTTAATAAAGGTTATAGATATATTTTGGTGGTGATAAATGCATTCTCAAAGTATGTTTGGACTCAACCACTTAAAAATAAAAAAGGAAAAGATGTAACTGAAGCTATGAAAAAAATTTTAGAAAAAACAAGTAAACCGCAAAATTTGCAGACAGATTTGGGAAAAGAATTTTTCAATAAAGATTTTAAAGATCTTATGAATTATTACAAAATTAATCATTATAATACTTACTCTAATCTCAAAGCGAGTATTGTAGAACGCGTAAATCGAACTTTAAAAAATATAATGTGGAAATATTTTAGTAATAGAGGGAATTACCAATGGTACTCTATTTTACCCACTATTATTGAAAAATATAATAATAGTATTCATAGAACTACCGGATATAGACCTGTTGAGGTTAATAAAAAAAATGAGAAAACTATACTGCAAAATTCTTTTACTTTTAAAAAAATATTTGATTTAAAGCGCACTAAATTTAAAGAAAATGATTTTGTTAGAATTTCCAAACAAAGAGAAGTTTTTGAAAAAGGATATACTCCAAATTGGTCAACTGAAATTTTTCAAATTAGAAAGGTTCAGTTAACAAATCCACCCACCTATTTATTAAAAGATAGTAAAAATGAATATATTGAAGGAGGTTTCTACCAAGAAGAGTTACAAAAAGTTAAACATCCAGATGTGTTTTTGGTTGAAAAAATTTTAAGGAAGAAAGGGAACCAAGTTTTTGTTAAATGGTTAGGATTCGATAAATCACATAATTCATGGATTCTTAAAAAAGATGTATTGTAATTAATTTTAAGTAATATTGTATATCAAATTTTTAAATAAAAGACCTATTTATATAACATATTTTTTATTTACGATAATCCTTTTTACAACAAATACTAACAATATAATTTTTAAGATGTTTACAACTGAAATTAACAATATAAATTTATATTTTTACATTAAATCTTTCAATATATATTTTTTTTCTATGATCTACATCAAAAATACTTTTAAGAATACTTTCACATTGTTCAACTCGTTTTTCAAATCTTAGTCTGTCAAGATAAAATTTCTGATATTCACTTTTTCGAGCTTGTCTAAATGCAAAGTCCCATGTCACTAATATATAAACTTTATTATTGTTCTCACTGATTGTCACTGATTTCTTCATATTTCTATTGTAATGCACCGGATTTTCTTAACTTGTTTTCTAATTCCTGTTTATGTAGAGATAACATTTCTAAAACAGTTCCGACATTCTCACTGTTTAAATTCTGACATGGATCCAAAACACTATAAATATGAGACAACACATCTCCTGACTGATAATTATAGTGATGAAACAAATTAAAATATTTGGAAAATTCTTGCTTTTTAATTATATGAATTCTGTAGTCAACAAGTTCATCGATTTCAACTAATTTATCTATTGATTCTTTTCCCAGAATCACATAATGTTCATCCTTTTGAATTCTGATAACAGGAGAATGATTTATTTTTTCAAAAAACACTGTGATTTTTTTCAATTTTTAGTGGGTATGCATATGCTTGAGAAGAATAAAAATAATTCACCAACACTCCTTGATTTTTTTGAAGTTCTTTCCATTCTTCTTCATTCAAGTAAATTTGAAATCCATTTCGACCTCCAATTAGAACTTTTGGTGTAAAATCATTTATACCAATTCCAACACAAACAAATTTTGATAAGGAATTGTTAAGATAGTAGATTTTTGAATTTAATAATTTTTCATTACACTGACTAATTTTATCATTGGTTTCACTAGAACTGGATTTATATCCATTAAAATTGCTACTATTAAACATGATGTCTTGATGCTAACTGAAAACTAAAATACTGGGTCTGAATATATCTTATCCACCCCACTCTTCTATAAATTTCAAGGTCAAGCAAGTTTATTAAATTTTTATGACCTATCTTGATAAAACAAAATTGTCAAGAACGACAAAAGTGAAAAACTACCTATTGATAAAATTATATTGAAGATAAATAGAATTAAACAGTTTTTACCTTTCTCATCATTTTTAATATGAGCACAGCTAGAAATCGTAAATGGTTTTTTATTTTTTTCAATCCAGTTAGTGTCAAAAATTGTATTATTTGGATAATGAAAGTAAATTTTGAAAAAATTACTATTAGATTGACTATTATTCATATTATATGCGAAAGCAGTTGAATAATTATTAATATTCATAGCTTTCATATAATTACATATTTCAGGTTTAATAGTAGAGGTTTCGTTTTCAAAACACACCATTCCATGTAAAACCCTTGGAGGATAAAGTACATATAAAGTATTATTTAAAATTGAATGTAAAACAATGTAGTTGATAAGGGATGCCATTAAAACAATTTTCAATTTTAAATGTCTATTAACAAAACAATAAGAGATTGAAATAAGACTGAACAGTTTTAATTAATTTTCTACAATATATAGACATTTTTTTTTTCAAAATATTAAATAATTTGTTTACAAATTAGAGATACAAACATGGTTATTAAAACTATTAAAAAATGAAAGATGTTGACATATTTTCTTTCACTTTAAGGACATTAAATAATTTGTTTACAAATTAGAGATACAAACATAGTTATTAAAACTAATAAAAAAATGAAAGATGTTGACATATTTTCTTTCACTTTAAGGACAACAGGTTCACATTTTTTATTTTTTTCACCTAACCACAAACACTCGATTAAGTCACAGTTCTTCCAGTGACGATAATGTTCCTCAATTAGACAATCATCAATTTTCCAGGCAAATATTTCTGCACCACAGTAAAAACATTTACAAACATCATGAATAGCTAAATAATAAAACCCTGATTGGGCTAACACTTTAGGATTTAATTTTCCATTCCAGAATTTAAATGAGGAAAGTCTTTTTTCATATGTTCTATATAATTTGTTATCAATTTCTTTTTCAAAAGATTCTAAACACATATTTATTCTAGACGGTGGTATATTTTATACTGATATAATTTTAAAATTTACCATGTTCTTAAATACTTCAAATTTAGCCTTGAAGAGTAAAACTTTTAATCTTAAAATAATTTTTTATAATTCATTTTCATGGTCTATTAACCACTGAAAAAATGGAATATCTTGGTGACCCCATGCTAATGTATCATAACTATTGGGAATTTTAAATCTTTTATCATCATTAGAAGTGAGAGCTAATTTGTTAACTAATTCTGTATAAATATTGTGAAGTCGAGATCTAAACAAATACATTGTACAGAAAGCTTTTGAATTTTGTTCTACAACATCTTTATAATGTGTTAATTCTAATTGTTTTTTAATGCTACTTTTCTTTATCCCCTTAGCTTTTTTAAGCAACCCATTTTCTGACTTAACACAATAAGCTTTGGCCCCTGTGCCATAAAAGCTTTCTATTGGTTCACCAGCATATTCATCCTTAAACTTTCCAACAACAGATTCAGTTATTGGTATTTCATGAATATTATTAACATCATAATTTGAAGTATCGAATTTATCAATATTAACCCTAATGTCTTCATAAACATTACTTGTCTCAATTTCCAAAATAAAGGAATCTGTATCTGTGTACAGAAGTTTAATATTATTCTTATATAAAGGTTTTAAAAACCCATAAAAAAAGTCATACATCACCGTTTTTGATATATCTAAAATACTAAAGCCTACATAGACAGGTTTATCATATTGCACTAACACTTTACGCATTTGCACAGCTACTAAATTCTCTGAAAATATTGTTACATCTTTAAAGGATGGTTTAGCAATTAAATTTTCTGCCCCATCTTTTCTATGATTTTTTGCCCATTGTGTAACCAATCGTATATCTGTCCTTTTATCCACATTTTCCATTGTTTTTCCGTAGATGCTATTATTTGCCAATTTATAAGAATTTTTCTGAAATTGATTTTTAGATTGATTTCTTAAATTTGTATTTAGATCAATAAATTTTTTTAACCATTGAGATTGTGTAAACTCTATAACCCGATGAATTTTAGTTAGTTTAATTCCATATTGAATACATTGTTTTAATAAAGTATAGTGAATTACATATTTTTCTTTATTTTTTAAATTTGGAATTAATTTAAAAGTTTTAGAATTTTGAGGCTTATAATTTTCTGGACAGAATGGAAATTCATTATGTAAATTGTGTAAATTTTCAGGATATTCTAAATCAACCTCTAGCACATAACCCTTGTCATTAGTCTCAGATATATTCATTATATCTAAATTTTGAATTTGTTGATTTGATAACCAAACAAAATCTTTTTCGGGCAGATATTGAGACATCGCATATCCGTAAAGATTAGTTGCATCAAAATACATAATATATTTAGATGGTTGTAATGGATCATAATTTGAAAGAAATAAATTGTTTGCTATAGATTTCCTACATACACAGGTACTGATTCCTCCTCTTACACTACCTTTAAAAAAATGTAACATATCTGGGTCTGTTATTAACTCCAATTCGACTCCAGTATATCTTAAACAAGCGTCAAAACTTAAACCTGGAAAAGTATAATAATGTGCAGGATCAAGTTTGTAAGTTTCCATACACGTTTTTCTAAAATTTTGAAAAACATCTGCCAAAAGTAATACATCAGATTTAAGATATAAATCGGAATATTCACCGATTGTTTTACATTCAAATAAATTCCAAACATTTTTAGCCCTCTCATATTCTTCATCAGTAATGTGTTCATCCGTGAGGTCATTATAAAAATTTTTTTTATTGGGTAACTCCGTTTCATTTAATTTGGCGATATTATCAATATATTTATAAGGGAAAACGCCTTTTTGACGGATATACTTAAATTTTTCCTTTTCATTAAAATATTTGAACACTTCTTTGCATTGTTCATCATTAAGGATGGAAGCTAAATTTGACAAAGAATATGGTAGGAACTGAAATGAATCAATAAACTTAAGATATAGAAATTTTGACTTGGTGAAACCAGTTTTTTTATCTAAATATTGATCTACTTCAATAGATTTTTGAAATGAAATGTATTTCTCTTTATTCTGGGCTATGACAAATAATTGTTCATGATTTGGACATAAATTTTTTATAAACAGATGAGAATCATAATTACGCAAATTGTGTAAAACTACTGGAATGGAATTAGATAATTTATAATTTAAGTTGCATATAGAGTGTGACGGACCTCTATAGGAACCTGTTAAATGACAATGATCAGCAACCTTATCCGAAATTATAGGTTTATCACATATATGACAATCATTCGTATATTCAAAATGTAATTGTTCCAACACATTTAATTTTTTCATTGGTATTAACTTTTTCATATATTTATTGTAAATATTAAGAACGTCTCTTTCTAAGTAAGTTATAAAAATTTGTGCACAATTGGGACCCATATAATTTTGAAATTTGGAAATTGAATCATCAAATGAACACTTTATATAATAAGCAAACGAATATGGAATATGTTGACATTTTTTTTCAGTATATGGAGAACTTGGATCTACATCATTAATTTCATTATTTAAAGGCTTAAGAATGCATTCAAAATCTGCATATATAACAAACGGAACTTCAATTTGTTTTTGTATATTCTGAAATTTTAAAATATTTTCGGGAATAATATTTCCAAATCTATCTATTTTGGTTTCAGTTGAAGGTAGATTTATTCTTACAAAATCACAATCATATGTGTTATGCCTGACTAATAATTCTTCAGTAGTAAAATATTGTAAACAACCGTCGCATAAAAATTTTTTCCCATGATGTTTAGATAATTGTTTTGAAATTAATCTAGATAAATCCGAAATATAACAGTAATGGAAATTTCCATTATCATCTCCAATTAATAATAAATTAAGGTGACGTTCTCGCTTATTTTTTGTATAATGTAAAGGTCCTATAATTTCGAATTGAGTTTTTAAATTATTCTTGATTTTTTCTAATCCATAAACATTAACCGAAATATTGTTTAAATTTTCAAATTTACTTATGTCTTTTAAAGTTAAAGGAAAATTGATACCTTTAAAGTTTAAAATAGTGGTGAAATGTGGATACGACTCCACCTTTTCAATTGGTCCGTTAGGTGAATGAAGAGCTGCAACCACAGACCAGGCGAAACAACATTCATCATTGTTTTGAACGTTGACTACAGCATTTTTCAACTTGATCTCTGACGGTAGCGGTATATATGAAGAAGCTTTTAAGGGGTTGTACTTGTTGATGTTAAGCTCAACGTGTAATATTTTTATTAAAATCCATCCTGAAATTAAAGAAGAATAATTAACAACAAATTTATTTTTGGTTTAAGTTTAGTTACTAAATATTTAATAAAAAATAATTTACCCGAATCTTTTTCTGCCAGTTCATCAGCTTTCCGGTCAATAATTTTAATAATATCTTCTAGTTCTTGCGTTAATTCTGAACTATTACATAAAATCCGAAATGGGGTATTGAAAGACTTAACTTCATGACTTTCATTGGAAGGATTTAAGTAAAGACCAAATAACTCCATGTTGAGTTTGATGCAGGTGTGTCTTTGGATTTCATAACTGATTACCTCAATTATTTTTTGTTGTATTTCGGAGAAAAAATCATAAATGTTGATTTGGTATTGAGTTGATGATATTTTATATGAAATGATTCTTTCCTTAAATGCCGATTTTATTACAGACACATTTTCATCCCTAACCACCATTGAATTGGTTTTGTGTTTATTTGTTCTCAAATGACAGAACCATAATGACTTTTTTATAAATATTTTGCAGAATTGACAATATCTTCTTTCACCTAAAATTTAATAACTTCTTTATTAAATTTGCCTCTAATTCATCAAATGAATAACTAATTATTAAATTGAAACAAAATTTCTATTTAAAATTAAACTTACAGCTTTTCTTCTTCTGTTCTAACTGGGAGCCATTGTTAGAGTGAATTATCTTCTTGTGGCGATTCAAATTGTCTTTTCGAGTAAAAATTTTTAAGCACTCTTCACATTTAAAATCCATTTTTCTAAAACGAATCTCTTATTGTGAAGCCCAAGTCGATTTTAACACACTGAAGGTAACACGGTCAGGTATGAATTTAAATGGTGGAAAAGAAGTAGGAGGGGAGTTAAGGAATGGGATGGAAAAAGCTAAGAGTAGCTTTATAAAGTTCTATCGCCCTTTCCCACATCTTCCTTTTCTCCTCAGCTGTTTTATTAGGATCGCAATTTAAAATAGAATCCAAAACAAATCCTAATGATCTTTGATAAGACAAATGTTTATTTTTAATTTTGAAATTTGATTTTGAATGAAAGCTTAGTTTCGGATAATCGTTTTCGAAGGGGATTGACACTTCCGTTTGTGTTAAAACAGAATTTTGAACTGTCTCTGTTTGTGTAGAAATAGAATTTAAAATTTCATCGAAATCTGGTGGCGAGTTTTCAAAAATTATTGGAGAATTTGGAAAATTTAATTCACAGTAGGTAGTTTGGCCGCACGGAATTGAATTTTGACTAAAATTTTCATTTTTTTCAGATGGTTCACTTATTATTGGAAGAATTTCTTGGGAACCACCACCACTAGTAAACGATGCTCCCAAATCTTCACTACAATCTGAAATTTTGTAACTATCCCGTGAACCATCCTCCTCCCCCAAAACATCAACCCCCATATTTCCACTACTAGTCGATTCCGAAATTTTATTTTTTTTTTGATTAGTTGAAATTTTGAACAGAGATAGAGGAGAAAATGAAGAATTACCCGGTATTCCTCCAGAATTGTTTTCACTTTCAAAATTTCTAGTTTTCAACATTCCAAAAAAATTTTGTGATTTATTTGAACTCGAATCATTGTCACTGTCACTGTCACTTTTACTCTGATAATTTGTTAAATTTTTATTAATTTTGGGAATCCCCATTAGCTTTTTAAAATTGTCGATATTATCTAAATCTTGAGTTAATATGTCGGGAGTATTTGTAATGGGAGTGTCCGTTGTTACATCTAAATCTTGAGTTAAAAAATTTGGGGTTTCCGGCGTTAAAATATTATTAAAATCTAAATTTTGTGATAAAATTGAATTTTGAAAGTCAAAATCTGTCTCCGAAATATTCTCTAGTTCAGGCAAATATTCCAAATTTTCTAAAAATTTTATGTTCGTTTCTGAACAACTTTGGAGTAATTTGTTTTCTAAATTTTTTTCTTGCATCGTATTAATCATCGCGTTAAAATTTTGGGTTCTCTGACTTAAATTTTGGTTGTCACTTTCATTTTCATTTTTCAAAAAAGCAGGCTGAATTATTATATTTGAAATTATATTAATTTTGTTCACCACTCCTAACTGTTCAGTGGAAGTTGAGGCAAAAGGAAAAGACATACCTTTAAAATTTGAGTACACTTGACAGCAACAAACTAAAACACACTAAAACAAACTAAAACAAACTAAAATTGGAGACTTTAAATTTAAAGCGTGGTAAACTCGACTTAAGCTTGCTATAAACTGATCCTCGACCGTTTTATATGAAAGCAGACCACGGTTTGTCCTCGTAAGTATAGTGACCTCAATAAAGGTCAATGACCTCAATTCTGCGCGTCACACCCCGCGGAGCCCCCCTCCCCCCCCTTCCCCCGCAAAATTTTCCCCCCGCCCCCTTCCCCCGCAAAGCCTCCTTCCCCTTTCCTCCCTTCCCCCCGCTGAGCCCCCCAGCTGAGTTCCTCTGCGGGCGTATAAAACACAAAATTTTCTTCGGAGCATCTTACCTTAGGGTCCCCTATAACTCTCGACTGGGGGGGGTCCAGGGGGCGGGGCGGGGGGACCTGCCAGGGGGCGGGGGGCCGAAGGCCCCCCGTCCCCTGGAAGGCAGCGCGGGCGGCCGAATACATTCTAATCTAAATATTCTAGGACTACAGTTTCTTCATTTTCACATTTAATTACACATAGTTCATTGCGACAGATTGGACATGTTTTATTAATTAACATCCACATTCCTAAACAAGGGATGCAAAATCTGTGATTACAAGGTTCTGGTGACATCATTTTATTAGATAATATATCTTCAAGACATATAGGACATTCTTCGGTTTTATTTTCAATTATTTCATTAACAACTTTTTTTTTTACCCTTCGCGACTTCCTACCGTTTTTATATATTGGTTTTTTACTAGGCATTATATTGGCACCACTGGAACATTTGCGTCCCAATCTAAATCAATATTTTTAACACTACTATTGCAAATTAAACAAACTTTGGGGGTAATAATTTGATACAACTGTCTTGAACACATATCGCAATGTAAATCATTGCTTAAGCGTTTTAATTTTCTCTTATTATGAGTATTTACATGTCTATGAGCCCCTGCCCTTTGATAAAATTGTATAATTTGATAGCATGCGTGACAAAGAGTTTTTTCTTGATTTTCCGTCACTACAAACACTACGATATAACTCTGAGTAATACAGAACACAACTTCTTTGGGATCAGTGTACTTATGTTTCACTAAACAAAATTTAGCACTAGCACTGTCTTCTTCATTATCTTCTTCAATATCGGAGTCACCAGAGTCAGCTTCAATTTGTTCGAAATTATTTATATCGTAGTTTAAACAATTTCTGAAGTTCTTCTGAAATTTTTTTTCGTTAAGATGTGTATTGTAATCCAATACTCCAATTAATTCATCTAGATCTGGATCTTCTTCTTCAATATTATTATCCATAAATTTTTGAATGAATTTTTTAATATTTACTTTGTAATATTTACTATTAAATATAAAATTATTTACTTATTATTTACTTATTATTTGTTGGTATTTAATTTATCATCTTTTGTTGCTCCACGTATCTATTTTATAAATTTACTGAAGTGAAAATTCATTGGTGGTAGGACTTTATATCGACTTCATGGTCAAATAAGGTTATCCACCTCAAGGTCAAACATAAGGTTAGATCTCCTACTATGATCGGATTCGATGAAAAGTTAGCCATGTTGTTAACTTTAAGATTAAACTCAAGGTGATGTATACGAGGCTTTTTGAAAAGTATAATGAGAGAACAAAAGAGGAGGAGGATGAAAAGTGTTGATGATACGAGGTTTTTTAATAAGTATAATGAGAGATTTGAAAAGTATAATGAGAGAAGAAAAGAGGAGGAGGAGGATGAAAAGTGTTGATGATTTACTCTTCTTACTCCTCCTCCTCCTCTTTCCTTCTCTCATATATCCACTACTGTCAAGCAAGTTTTAAACTCTAAAAATACAAGAATAAAAAAATCATTTTGTTTTACTACTGAACTGGCAAAAATGGAGAAGTTTCTTTATTTTCGAGATACAACTATTTTATATATTGCCAAGCTTGATCCTTATCCTTATTATCCCTAAATAAGTGTTTATCTGTTGACATATGTATTATAAATTATGATAATATCATAAGCAAAGCAAAACTGGCTGACTATAAGATTTCAATTTCATGGCAACTAGATCGGGTTTAAATCTTAAATCTTCTTAGTGAATCGGGCAGTTTAGGTACTATAAACCTTATTAAAATAGGCACTTATTTTGATCGGAGAATCCAAAAATGCAATAATATACAGGGAGTTCAATTTTAAAAACACATCTTTGATACTTTCAGAGCTTTTAGGACACCCTGTATAATATGAAAATAATTTATATATCCCAAAAGTAAAACTTTTTGAAAGTCATGTATTTATATATATATATATATATATATATATATATATATATATATATATATATATATATATATATATATATATATATATATATAAAAGCACTGTCAAAAATTACATACAAATAATGAATTAGTTGGTTTTACTAAAACTATCAGCAAAAAATATAATCATATGCAAAAGAATTTAGAAAAATAATCATATTCACAGATACATTAAAATAATTAAGATATTAATAATTGTAAATACGTATGTCATAAAAAATGCCATTCCAGCTGTTGTCTGTGTAATGATGACAAGTTGTTGTTGCTATCTTCCCTCAAAAGATCACGGCATATTTTATATTTATCAGATATATAAAAACTTTATAAAACAAAATTAATTAAAATGAATTTCTACCGAATTTTTAATATTAAAAACGATTAAACTTTAACAAACATTGTAAGGTTTTTCAATGTTAGTATTGTAATGCATAGCAGGATAGAAACAAAATACCAACTGCCAGCGTGGCTAGGAAGTTCATAAACATTTTTATGCAACAATGTAAACAATAATTCTATGATTTTGATATATAAAACAGAGATTTTCCGAATGGTCGTTTTAATTTCATAAACATCCTCTTGCAGAGTACCTTATGTTAGTTCAGGCTAGACATATTGAGAATTTATAACTATGAATTTTGTCACTTTTAGTTAGTATTGTAAACTTTTATGCTTTTAGTATTGATCAAGTTATCCCTTCTGTCATATTGTCTTCTTTCAAATTGTTTTTCCTAAAATTGACTGGCTGTCAAACGTATCAAAATTTGTTTTTTTTTAAAGAAATCGAATAGTCATTTTTTCCAAAAACTTAGGTCGAATTAAATGAAATATTTGAATAAACTTGTTATTCAATTTTGATCATTAAAATGAGTACTAGTACAAAATGGCGTCCTGCGGGGTAGTAAAAATAGAGCTATAATCTCCAAAATATCGACATTGGTGTTATTATGTTTATTTTTTAAAGTTTAAAATATATGTATCTCAAAATTTCGGAATTTCCTACACGTTCATGGAATACAATATTTATTATTTATATCACAGTGAACGGGTAGTACAATTTACCCTCAATATGAACTAATTTAATTAATGAGAAATTACAATATCCCAGTTTGGCAAGCCTTTGCCTTCTGGAAGTTCAATCTAAGCATAATTTTTTGCCGTCCTCAAAACTTGTCTACCACGTCATGTGTCCAAGAAAACCTAACATTCAAGTACCAATAAGACCATTTTTGGTTATAGTCAGAGTTAGGTATAAAACATCGACGACTTTTTATTTTCCAGTACTTCCATTTTAAAATATATCTTTGTCTTCCCACATATATTTCAATTTGAATGTTCTTCAGTAGGAGTATATTGTTCGAAACAATATTAGAGTAAGAAAAAAGTTATCCAAATCGAATTTCAAAATTTGAGTATTATGGAAGATTTTTCTTCACCTATCCTCAAAGTGTCAAAGAGTTAAAAATCATTAGTTGTGAAATTTTTGCATTTTTATCTCCACCATTAACAGTAGTTTAACATTCAAATTTATTTTCAATGAAATAATTGATTTCAAAAATTGTAATTGCTGGATTTGAGGATGTAATGGTAGTCTTAGAAGGGTTTCATAAAAAAATTCTTAATCTTAGCTGATACATTTTTTACATTAAAAAATAAAGTTTTCAACGTCTTCTGACTCTCAATATCTAAATTCTATCGTCTATATATCAGCTGTAACATTTCTGGGAACAGGTCATAAGAGATTATCCAAGACGTACTGTAAAGTACAAAACTAATTACCAGCTGATGCCGTGAGAGGAAATAAGAGATAAAGGTTGGTTGTTCATGTTTTGTAACACATTTTGAGAATCGATTTGCTCAGAAACTTGATATACGAGGTGTTGCAATTAAGTTTCGGGAATTTAGCTATAACTCGGGAACTCGCAACACTGCGTCATTTGTCAACATCTACCTAGAGAGGGGGGACCTTCCTTTTAGTTTCAGTCCAAGATTGAAGTCGATAGTACATTTGGTTTGTGTTTTATGCGCATTTTTCGAAAGTAACTTTTTTAGTGGTGTCATGAAAAACGTGTTGTGATTCAATTTTTAGTGACATCTGGTGAAAACTCTTGGAAATACTCCGAAAAATGCAGGTGGTGCATGGAAATGAGTACATGTCGAAAACGCGCGTGTTTGACTAGGCCAAACGGTTCAAGGAGAGGCGTGAATCGGTAGAAGACGATCCACGTGAAGGAGCTCTCGTCACCTCTCGTACCGACGCGAATGTTGACCATTTGCGCGCGTTGAATTTGAACATGCGAAAGAGTTGTGCAAAGATGGTGCCAAAAGCTCTCACCCATGAACAGAAACAAGTGCGAAAATTGATGTGCGAGAATTTGTTGTCACGCGAGGATTTGTGGTTCCGCATTCGGCAGAGACTTGATGAGTCGAGTACTCACTGGAGATGAGACCTGGATATTTAAATACGACCCCGAGATCTGTAAACAAAGGGTGTAAAAGAGTGGAGAGCGGCCAACGAAAGCGAGGATGTCCAAGTCGCGACTGAAGGCAATGTTGATAGTTTTTTTCGATCGCGGCTTCATTCATCGTAAATATATTCCTACCGGCCAGACAGTGATTGGACAGTTCTATGTTGGCGCCCGAACTCACCGAGAATGGCTGGATTGTTCATCACGACAACGCACCGGCCCATTCCTCGTTCATTGTGCAAGAGTGTTTGGCGGAAAAAGGCCCGCACCCACCCTACAGCCCCGATATTGATCCCGGCGACTTTTTTTTATTCCCCAAGTTGAAGTCGCACCTCAAGGAAACTCATCATGGCAACGTACGGGAGGTCAAAGAAACTGTAACCGTGTTGTTGAACGGGTTAACTTTGGAGGATTACCTAGGGTGCTTCCAATCGTGGGAGCAACGTTGGAAATATTTTGTAGAGTTAGGGGGAGACTATTGTGAAGGTTGATAATAAAATTTTTCCCGAATTTGACTGTTTTTTATTAACAAATTCCCGGAATTCGTAAGAGGCAAATTCTAATGCTAGGTTCAAATTCAGGGCAAAAAATATATGGAAGTTATACTTTTCTCCAGAAGGTAAAGAAAAACTTCAAATACGAAGGGTTGTAATATTTTTAAACAATTTGTACTTTTTTACATGATTACTAGCAACAAAAAATATATTATTATTCGTCATTGCTTTCTGTCATTCGGAAACACGTGCTAACAGCGTTCTTTTTTCCTTTTTTCGGTTCCTTTTATTCGTTCCTTCATTACTCAAACGCTTTGTTGAGATGTTTATTAAATGGTGCAAGAAGAATGTGCTTATTAGATTTACGGTTTTATATCTTGCGTGGCTTGCGGTAAATATGCGACTCTTTTTTATAAAACTCGACATGGCAGATGGGGAAAACAAAATAAAAGGGACGTTACGGACAAGCATGAATTACTAAAGTGGTAATATATTTTTACTGTTATTATTATTCAGTAGTAATTATCGTTTTCTTTCCTGTTTCATTAAATATTTTACTTAAATAAATAATTTATATATGTCAGTAAAATGACATGAAATGACATTATTTTTTTAATAGGGATAAAAAAGTTTTGTTCAAGAAACAAATGAAAGGCGTTTCTTAAGTTACTTTAAGTAATAAGCAAATGGAAACATATTGAGGTTATTTTAGGACTCTCCAAAACAAAAATCATCTACCCAGAATATATTTGAACGATTTGCCTTTGTTAAATTTTAATTTACTACTCGCATAGTCTATAAGAAAGATGAAAGAGGGCTCAAAAGTACAGATTTTTTTGCAACTTCATCTTTAACCCCTTTCGCGTCATCCCCTCTTTAAAAATCCGAATGAAACGTTGCCTATATTTAAATGGAGAATATTATCTGTCAAATAATAAAATAATTTTAGTAATTTCGAAAATTTCCGCCAGCAAATAAAGAAACGGACAAACTTTACACACACACACACACACACATATATATATATATATATATATATATATATATATATATATATATATATATATATATATATATATGATTCAGTAATAATCCGGGAATACATTCGTTCGTTCGTTTGGTTTCCTGTAGAAGTTTGCAGACGTTTCGCTTAAATCTCATTTGGCATCTTCTGTGCTTGTTGGTTGTAGACTAACTGTTAATCTACAACCAGCAAGCACAGAAGATGCCAAATGAGATTTTGGCGAAACGTCTGCAAACTTCTACAAGAAACCAAACGAACGAGCGGATTCTAATATAATTCTAACAATCCCTCCAGCAATAATGATACATGAAATTTATTGCCTGGCCTTATACAAAAAGAGTTTCAGAAAAAATTAAATATATTCTGAACCAACATAATATCGTTATCTGCCACAAAACTCAAAATAAGTTAAACCTTTTTTTACCAAACTGAAAAGTAATACTCTTTAAATGAATAACTCTAGTGTTGTATATTCACTTCCTTACATCAATTGTCCAAAAAATATATATAGGAATGACCACACAGTTATTTAAAAATAGATTAAATGGGCTCAAATTTACGAAGAATGTTATGACTGCATTAAATAAACATATACGAGAAACAGGCCATTCCTTCCACCACAATACAACAATACTTGAAGAAACGCAGTTAACGACTGAATTGATATATGAATATACCCTCTTAAAAGTCAATAGATTGGAATATCCTCTTAGAACATTTATGTGTTATCAATTTGAATATAAAAAAGAAACCAAAGACTCCATAAAGTAATGATTTAAAAAATTATGTAATAAAGAAAGAATCATTTTTCCAGTACCACAATCAATACATTTTATCTTTCAGTATCGAAATTAAAATAGCAAGTTCATGATGCGTAACTACATATTTTTGTAAAAATTTAAATATTTTTAAAATCATATAAAGTTTTTAAACGTAAAATAAGTTTTTAAAATTTTTTGTTGAATTGTCCTTTAACCTTTTAACTTTTTCTGTTAATATGTAGAATTTTAAACGTAATTTGTGTATTTTAAATTTTAGGATGTTTGATCAAGAAAAATGTTATTGGTATTATTAAATTAAGGAAAATAATATAAAAAAAGAAACCTTTTTGAAAATGCCTTAAACAAAAAGCTAAACTCAAAATATGTTGTTTGTTATATATATATATATATATATAATATATATATATATATATATATATATATATATATTTATATATATGTGTGTGTGTGTGTGTGTGTGTTTGTGTGTTATCAAGTGAACCATCGAGATGTCGCCTTTGTTCGTTTTGTTTACTGTTTTTGATTTTAAATTCAGTTTTATAGGATTCAAAGGCGAGATGATGGTTTGTACCGAATGCGGTGGCCTGACGAGTCCCATATTAGGACGAAACAGCGCTGTAGCCATCTTTAAGACCCTAAGTTTTTCCATACTTTGGAATGCTCCGCACTCTTTAATACGAGAATCATGTGAACTAACAAATTTCACGTCTGCTTAGCCAAGATTTTTATTATTATATATATATATATATATATATATATATATATATATATATATATATATATATATATATATATATATATATATATATATATATAAGAACGATAAAAGGTAGACTTTTCCTATCAAATCATTAGCATTTTGTATATTTTCATTTGCTATGAATAACTTCGAAAGAATAACTTAGCTTTCTAGTGAAATGAAAAATAATTTATTGAGACTGTTTGCTATCTGTATTTTCTTTCTAGATTAAAAGAGGTCAAGTCTGGCCTCCTCACTGGCCTGGATTCATTTTTAAAGTTTGTTTTAGCTGATTTAAAATATGAGTAAATCTGTTTAAAAGATCTGACAGAAACCATGGATTATTCTATTGTGCGGTCAGCAACTTAGATAATATGGCGTTTTAAACTATATTTAATTAAATCTTACTCGATTTATTAAACAGTGATCAAGATAAAGTAACTTAAACAAAAGAAAATCGAAAACGAATTTGCATTTTCCATTTATAAACCACCAAAATTTGCCCGCATATTAGCAAACGCGTATATAATTAGCTCGAGGTGATTAACCCAGGTAACTGCGACTGAGGAAATTTTGGACGATGGCCTATATTTTCCAAGATATATACATGTTTAGTAGACTGTGTTTAATTATCGCATTCCTCCTACATATGTTGTGTTTGGGTGACATTATTTATAGCGCATATACCAGTAGTAATGGAACATAACAACGCAACATTTATGTAACATAGACATATCAGGGAGGTAACACTACTTTTTTTTCATTTGGCAAGTATTAATACTACAAAGATTTAGATATAAAGCCACGAAAAAGTTCGAAATATCTATAAAATTCATGTAAAATTTATTGTGACTTGTACTCCAGTTAAATTAGATACTGAGGCTGAATAAATTACCCCTTAAAGATGACGAGAATGATAATTGACTTAAGGGCCGGTCTGAAAAGATGATCTTAGAGCATAAACTATTATTAACTGAAAAAATATCAGAAAGAATATTTTTTACAATATATATATATATATATATATATATATATATATATATATATATATATATATATATATATATATATATATATATATATATATATATATATATATATATATATATATATATATATATATGTCTGCAGTTTTTCTTTACCAAACTCATCATCTTAAAACTCTTAATTACAATACTGTCAACATGTGTATTAAAAGTTAATTATTTATCGAAGACAACTCCGAGCTCATTAAAAAATTTGTGACAGGTGAAAAACTTAAAAAAAAATCTCTGGTCCTATATTATTTTGGACGAAATTGGTTCAGTAAAATCCAAGATGGCGCTGATAATATGGTGGACGAGAAGATTAATTTTGTCCATTTTTTCCAAAATTGGTATGGGAAAGTTTTCGGGGTGGTACATACCTAATGCAAAATTATTTTTAAAAAATTTAATATGACGGATCTAATATGAACGATTAAAAATTTTATATTTCTCGATTTTGTCCAATTTTTAAGAAATTCAATATGACTGATGCAATATGGCGATCTAAAATTTTTTTATTTCCGGATTATGTTTAAAATTGGTACTGCGAGGTTTTTGAGGATATAAATTACGAATTTAAAATTACTTTTAAAAAATTCAATATGGCGGAATAAAAATTTGACATCTGTCGATTATGTTTAAAATTTGTTGGTGGGAGATTTCTAAGATTGCAAATAACGTATTTAAAATTATTTTTAAAAAATTCAATATGACACAGACAGAGATAATATGGCAGTCTAAAAATTTTATATTCCTAGATTATGTCCAAATATTCAAGGGTGAAGATTAAGATTAGATTGGAGTTGGCGGATCCAATATGGTGAGTTGAAAATTTTATTCACGTTTTTTCAAAGTTAGTATTGGGGAGTTTTTTGCGAATATAAAATTATTTCTTAAAATTAAATATGGGAGACTAAAAATTTTACATATTTCCGATTGGTGGTTTCTTGTAGTGTATATTAAGGATTTTAAATTAATTTCTTCTTTCTTAAAACTCAATATGGTCGGTAAAATATATGGGACTAAAAAATAAGCATGTCTCAAGTTCTTTCAATATCGGAATTTGGGGATTTTTGGGGGCCTGGGTTAGGTATCTAAAATTAAACTCTTAAAATTCCAGATAACTCCGAGCTCATTTAAAAATGGCACAAGTTCCAAAATGTATATGAATAAAAATTTATCACAAGCGAAAAACTCTAAAAAAAATAATAACTTTACATTTACTTACATTAAAAGTTAAAAAATTATTATATGAGTAAATGAAGCCCTCTTTGAATAGAAATGCAATCGTCAAATAAAGAAACAATTGCAACAATCTCTAATCAGCATACAAAATGCAATATAAAAATATTTTATTCATTATCACTGGTAAACTCTAAGAATAAAATATGACCCAAATGAGACCTCTGAGGAACCCCATATGATACGAAGATTTCTTCTAATGTTTCACCACACAATTTAACACATTGAGAATATCGATTTTAAATACAAATCACACACACCAAGACACTCGTTCATATGCACCAGCAATTTATGGTAGACACCATCAAAAACTTTAGTCAAATCCGTGTATAGAGAGTCCACTTGATCTCCTGTCACTACATATCAGACTAAAAAGTCTTGATAAACCATTAAATTGGTAACTGTTGATCTTTCTTGAAAGAAAAAACATTATGTTCTGAGCCGATGTTAGTTTTAAAAATATTGAACAACTTGTCAGTTATTACTGATTCAAATATCTCTCTCATAACACACAGCAATGATATACCAGATAGTTTTCCACCACGTAACGTCACCAAACCTCAAAACAGGGAACAAGGTAGACTATTTCCATCTCGAAGGGAATATTCTTTTATTAAAATATTTTTGGTAAGTCAGGCACAACTGAGGCGCAAGAGAAACCATGCACTTTTTGATAAAATATGTCAATACTTAATCGGATCCTACGCTCTTGTTTCAATCGAACGAATCAACCTTGTTTTAAAGTTCGTCCAAAGAAATGTGTGAGACTGCAGATGTATATACTGAGATCAGAATAGCATGACTGAAAAGGTTGAGCACAAGCTGAGACTATATCATGTAGAATGTTCAGCTGCTTATTGTTTATTGCATTATCCGCGGAATGCCATTGTCTTATGTAGGACCAGAAATGTTTTGATGTTATTTGGGATCATTAATTCAGTATTAAAGACAGATTATAAATACCCAATGTCTATCTGAATTTTGATTTCAAGACGCAACAGCAGAAAAACGTTCAAGCTTGAAGCCCAGACCGTCTAAACATTTGATACAATCTGTTCTTCTTGTTAATAAGCCTTTTAAGTTCATAGCTCTACCATAGTAGTGGTCGTCGGAAAATTTTCTTTCAATCAATGTGTTTCGAAAAATGCAAAATCAAAAAATATGTGAAAAAAAAAAAGAAAAAAAAAGACATTTTTTTTCAAATGAGCGGCAAACAACTTTAACCCCAGCCAATATTTTCGGCCTTTAGGCACAATGGATTTCGTAATTTAGGAATCAAATCCTCCAAGGAAAAGTTCCGATAGGTCAAACCAATTTTGCTGAATAATTTGTTATTTCAGCTTGGAGTGCGAATTTGGAGCAGCCATCAAATGTTCGATAAATGTTTAATAATAATTTCCTGCAAAGTTTTCTAGCATTTTAAGCGATGCTGTAAAAATTGTAAATTTTATAAAATCGCGTGCTACAAACTCTCGTCCATTCCATACGCTTTGTTAGGAATTTGGAAGCCTATACTCATAAAGAAGTTAGATGGTTTTTCTCGTGGCATGGTTTTCACCCGCTTGTTTGAATTGAAATCTGAAGTTCAAGCATTTTTTCTTTACCATTCATTTCATTTGTTCTCTTGTGTATTTTATTTTGTTTGACTGAAAAAACTTGTATACTTAGCCGACACTTTTTCTAAATTAAATGATTTAAATCTGTCTTTACAAGGCCCAGGTATCACCATTTTCATTGTGCATGATAGAATAGCAACTATGCTAAAGAAGTTTAACTTTCGGATTCATAGTATGCAGGTGAATGAGTATGAATGTTTTGGTTCTTTCAGCATCATTTTATTAGAAAATGAAATTCAACTTAACGAAAATATTTAAAGGGATATTACTGAACATATCAAATAATTTCAATTAACGTTTAAAGACTATTTTCGTAATAAATCTTTTATATCTGGATACGTAATCCTTTTCAAGGAGATATAACTTCGGATACTTCTTTAACTTTACTGAAAAAAGGAAAGCTCATTGAGTTAACCTTACAATTCCCTAAAAACTGTTTATAAAGATTACTCTTTATTTGATTTTTGGTTCAGTGTAAGAAATGAGTATCCTGTGGCGGAAAAAGCTATTGAAGTTTTATTACTCTTTTGTACAACATTCTATATGAAGAAATAAGAACCTGATCCGACTCAAAGTTTCAGGCATCGAACCAATCGTATTCATTTTGCATTAATTTTGTTTTGTAGGTTAAGCTATTACTTTAGTTTTAATAATGTTTGTCTGTAAACGTTTTACGATTTTTTTTAGTTTTTCCTTATGAGCTGTTATTCAATATGGAAAATAAATTTTAATAACCCAATTTTACCATTTCATTTACTGTTCCCAATGACTACGCAGGAAGTTCGCCCATTTATTCCGGTTTATAGAAGGGGTTCACAAAATTAAAAAGGTTGGGAACCGCTGCCTTAAGGTCACTCTTTATTTGATTTATTCTATTTTCCTTAAAGCTTGTTGATATCATTTACCATCAGACTGCGAAATTTCAGATACTTTACGCTCTCAATAAAAAAATGCAATATTTAACATGGGCAAAATGGTAAGAACCATATTTAGTGTGACATAATCATTCATGACTTAAAAACTTCACAATATATTTTTCTAGAAAACAAATATATTATGTATTACATTATGGCATGCCGTTAGTTCACAATCGCAAACTTCGTTATCTACAAAATATTTTTAGCGGTCGTCGCGTGGAACTGTTACTAGAATGTAGAAGCGGCAACGCTATAACGCGAAGTAGGTGCGTAGAACTTACATTTTTTCGGATGGTTGCAGGCTATCAGTTGAGATTTAAGTATCGGTCATTAATAATGTGTTTCACGGTTATACCCATTAGATATAGGATATACGATATTTAATCAAGATAAATAAATGTAAATCAAAAACACAATAAACTTCGTATGTGACCTACCTGATCTATTCTACGTGGTATAAGAAGTATTACCGAATCTTAGCTATGATTCTCTTGTGTGCGAGTGTATGTCAAAAGTTCAGGAAAGATGTATCGTATGAAAGAGCAATGATACTTTTGACTACGATTACATCTTATGAACTATCTTAAAAGCTTTAATTATGTTCACAAGTTCAGCGTTACGACTTTTTATTTAAAATTAGTCCATCTTACACTATAGTATAGCTCTAACACTCAAATCCTAGAAATATTTATTTGCATATGTTATAACAGGGGCGGATCCAGCCTCTCTCTTTGGGGGGGGGGCGGTGATATGGCAAGCGAAAATAAGTTGTCGACGGGGAGGAGGGGGTAGAAACCAGTAACAGTCCTATTTTTAGTGTAAAAAGCATGGTCGGGTCTATTTTTCTATATTTGAAGCTCTTGGAGAGGGGGGGGGGCGATCACAAGTAAAAACAAGTTGCCGACAAGGGGGATGCCAGCAGCATAACTATAAGAGCAGAACAAAAAGCTCCTGGGGGAGGTTATCGCAAGAAAAACAAGTTGTCAACGATGGGGAGTGCCAGCAGCATACACATTCCTAATATAAAAGGTAGAATCGGTTCTATTTTCCTGAACTCAAAGCTCTTGGGAGGGAGGGACGATCGCAAGCATACACATTCCTATACTCTCTTCAAGAACTAGAGAGACAAATAAAACTGTTACCGAAACCTCCAACGTACCTGCTCCACTGCCGCAGATAACTGAGGACTGCCGTAAACCTAATTATATTTAATTACAAAACTTTTATAAATTTACTGCAACAATAAAACTTCTCATAGTTTAATTTAATTTCTGTCAGTGAGCAAAGTACACGTTACAGTGTGTTCTTAGTGATTTTTCTTGTTTGCGCTTGTTTTTATATATTATTTGAGATTAGTGAGATACCCAAAAGATAGGGTTCCCACCTCTATATTTATTCCAAAATCGTTAAACTTATTACGACGAATAATAATGTTAAAAGCCCTTTTGAGATGTGTTCCAACATGACAACTGAAGGAGAAAAAGAAATACTGGAATTGTTAGTACTCCCAAGCCACATTCGATCACAGGCAGAAGAAAAACCTCGTTGGAAGAAGAGATGAAAACTGCAATAAAAGAAGTTGTACATACATTTTATTATGAGAAGCAGAACCCAACCGTCCACAAAATTCTAACTGAAATCAATGAAGATCGCGATTTACCTGAAATTAAAAGAACTGTACTCTGAAAATTGCTCAGAGAACTTAATTTTTGCTGGGAAAAACCAGATAGAAAATCTGTGCTTATAGATCGTCCGGAAACTGTTCGTTGGAGAAGGAAATATCTCTCTCATATAAAAGGTAGAGTTACTAGAAATAACACAACTTACAAAATTAGTAATTTAACTGAACTTTTGAAAGATTTTTTTGAATAAAGTTAGTGCGGAAAATTGGGAAAAATCCATATAATAAAAGAATAAAACAATTTTTCGTTTTGTTGTATTTTATTGTTTAATGCTGTTTATATATTTTTTTATTTTTTATATATTTTTCTTTAATTTTATATATATTTAATTCCAATTAGCCGTAAGTTTTTTATTATTTTATTATTGTATTTGTGTCTTTTTCTTAAGCGTGTAGCATTTTTTTTTTGGGGGGGGGGGCTATCTGATTTCCATATAATAGAGTAAATTAAATTAAGATATCAGTACAATAGAAATATAAATAAGTAGGTCTATTTTTAACTGTAACATATAAAAAGTAATTATATTCGGATCTCTTTTTGGTGTTTAATTGTAATTCTGTAGATGTTTTAAGAGATAAATAAACTGAAACGTCAAATGTCCTAAAATGTTTTTAATTAATAATAAAAGCCGACCGAAACCTCAAAAAAATTTTGATATTATATGGACTAATTTATTTTTTTATATGCTTAATTTTTTGTATTTTTAACAATGGGTATCGTGTAAATATTTAAATTATAACTTAGAATTTTTTGAGAGAATAAGGCTACGTTTTTGTCTGAAGGTGCCTAAAACGGTTTCTATGACAAAATTAAAAATAATAAAAATACAGTTGTGATTTGTGTGCGTGTGAAATAGTAAGAAATAAAATAATATTATAAAAGTTTTTATTTTAAGTTTATTACCGAAAAACTATTTTATGCCATAAATACTTAGGGATAAAATAAACCTCCTTCCGACGGTTTGACAAGGATTAAAATCAATTTTAACACTTCACACTTCCAAATATCTATTGTTATCCAACCCAAATAGTCCATTATTATATACCGGTATTTTTGATTATAAAACTTCAAACCCATTTCTACGAAAAATATATGTGTCTAACAGATTTTGCCAAAGACACCGGACTAAAGAACACAGGTAGTTTGCGAAGAGAAAAATGGTTAAAAATGATTGATTAGTTTCTCTAGTTCTTGAATAAACTATAATATAAGAGGCAAAATCGGGTCTATTTTCCTGAACTCAGAACTCTTGGGGGGGGGGGGGGCGATCGCCCCCACCGTCCCCCCCCTTGGATCCGCGCCTGTGTTATATCCAAGGGAACCGGGAAAGTTAAATAAAATTACACAAAATGTTAGATTAAAATACTAAGTCCCTGTGGTACACTTATAATTAAAACCAAATCGGCTTTGCTATCTCCTTATAGGGAATATCAAGTTGATTTTTAAATAACCCGCAACTATCAAAGTAAATTGTTAATTACAAGAAAAAATAGCACTCCGACGATAAAATTAAACAGGTGTTGCGTCATGTCAAGTACTTTTGCCGTTTTCGTTTTGCTAATTATTTATGTTTTATGTCACTTTTGCAATAACTGTTTGTGTTTGTTGAATGTTTATTAGGAGTTATCGTTGAAAAATTCTAATCGAAGATAATAAACTTTATGTCAACAAATGTCTATACAATCTTAGGTTTTAATTAAACATTTGAACATAAATTACCAAAGTCAGATAGATTCGAGAAGTAACCTTTATTTTTTAATTTCCTTTTAATTTATTTACGAAGAAAGTTCATTTATATTTTTAACTCGCTTGTAAGAGGTACTAAATTCTACCGCTGTACATTATGTTCAGGAAGTTGCTGCGGAGGTCCCACATTATTATGACCGAAATTAGTTCAGTAAAATCGAAGATGGCGCTGACAATATGGCGGACAATAAAATTAATTTTGTCCGTTTTTAAACTGACATGGGGAGTTTTCGGGACCGTACATAACGAATCTAAAATTATTTTTAAAAATTCAATATGATTTCTTCCAAAAATTGGTATAGAGTGGTTTTTGATAGTGTATATTACGAAAATTATTTTTAATAAATTCAATATGGCGGAATCTCGATTTTGTTTAAAATTAGTACTGGGGGTTTCTAAGAGTATAAAAAACGAATTAAAAATTGATTTAAAAAATGAAGATGGCGGATGAAATAAAAATTTTTTATATCCGATTATATCCAAAATTGGTACTGAGAGTTGTCGAGGATGTAGTTTAAAATTAGATAGATTTTTTTTGAAATTCATTATGGCGGATTCAATATGATGGGTTAAAAATTTGACATTATTCACATTTTAGCAAAACTGGGGTTTTCAGAATCGTAGCTTACAAACATGAAGTTAATTTTTTACAATTTAATATGGCAGATAGAATATGGGGACTAAAAATTTTACATTTTACTGATTTTGTTGAAATTGATATTGGGGGTTCTTGGGGCGTATACTACAGATCTTAATTAATGTCTTCAAACTTAAGATGTAGGATAAAATATGTCGGACTAAAAAATGTACACGTCTCAAGTCCTTTAAATATCAGTGTTGGGGTTTGGAGGTTTTTCTGGGGCCTGGATTACGAATCTAAAATTAATGTCTTAAAATTCAAGATAGCAGATTTACTATAGCAGACTAAATATTTGTTTGGTACAATGGTAAATTTTTTGAGACCTTAGAAACTCAACTCAGTTTAAAATTTAAAATTGAAAATTTTTTATAAAAAAATTGAACCGACTTCTATAAAAGAAATGAAAAAAGAAAAATAACAATATACATTTTTATGTGAAATTTGAATTTCTGAGGTCGCTGTCAAATTATTACTAAATAAAACCAACAAATACTAAACGAGATACATTCTAGCTGAGACAAGAAAGCCATTACAAATCAAATATTTTTTAATTTGTGCTCGGAAGACCCCAACATACAGATAAACGGAATTGCAATAGACAATGTTACGGAGTATGTATACTTAGATCAAACAGTTACGCTAGAAAAAGATAACAAAGGCATAGAAATAGAACTATGAAGACGCTTAGCAAGGGTAGTCTTTATAAAGCTCTCGAATATTCTGACAAACAAGAACATAATAGGGTGTTTGACCTCTGTGTCCTCCCTGTTTTAACATACGGAGTTCAAACCACCCCCACAAAACAAGTAGTGACACAACTGAAAGTCACACAAAAAGCAATGGAAAGATTGAAGATAGACGTAACAGTCAGTGATAAAAAGAAAAACGAATAGATCGAGAGAGAACAAAAGTGAGACAAAGAATAACACAGTTAATATGGGAATACGCCGGACATGTAGCCAGAATTAGAGATCGGAGATGAAATGCCAAAATCATGGGATGAAAGCCTTGGAGTGGAAAGAGAGGCTGAAGGAAAACTGTTTATATATATATATATATATATATATATATATATATATATATATATATATATATATATATATATATATATAAAATAGAATAAAATATTGGCGAAGCGGACGTGAAAATTTGTCAATCTACATGATTCTCGTATTAAAAAGTGCGGAGCACTCCAAAGTATGGAATAACTCCGGGTCCGACAGATGGCGACAGCGCTGTTTCGTCCTAATATGGGACTCGTCAGGCCACCGCAGTCGGTACAAACCATCATCTCGCCTTTGCATCGTATAAGCCATACTTATAATCAAAATACGGCAAATAAGACGACAAAGGCGACATCTCGATGGTCCACTTGATAATACAAGAACCATACAGATTAACAAAGTTTGTAAGAGAACCGTCATATGGTGGCGCGACGGTGAATTAAAACAGAAATATGTAAAATCAAGTACACGAAACGCGCTGCCCAAAAGATAGGGGTCGCATTTTTCGGTACTGGCAAGCAAGCATACCGCTATTTAAGCAGCCAAAGCCACGTGCCGCACCAAACGATCCCACCATGAGAGCATCGTTTAGCGTGTTTCAAAGCCAAACAAGTAAATAAATATGCAGATAAGTTTTTGTCCGTATAATTTAAAATAAAATAGAATAAAATATTGGCGAAGCGGACGTGAAAATTTGTCAATCTACATGATTCTCGTATTAAAAATTGCGGAGCACTCCAAAGTATGGAATAACTCCGGGTCCGACAGATGGCGACAGCGCTGTTTCGTCCTAATATGGGACTCGTCAGGCCACCGCAGTCGGTACAAACCATCATCTCGCCTTTGCATCGTATAAGCCATACTTATAATCAAAATACGGCAAATAAGACGACAAAGGCGACATCTCGATGGTCCACTTGATAATACAAGAACCATACAGATTAACAAAGTTTGTAAGAGAACCGTCATATGGTGGCGCGACGGTGAATTAAAACAGAAATATGTAAAATCAAGTACACGAAACGCGCTGCCCAAAAGATAGGGGTCGCATTTTTCGGTACTGGCAAGCAAGCATACCGCTATTTAAGCAGCCAAAGCCACGTGCCGCACTAAACGATCCCACCATGAGAGCATCGTTTAGCGTGTTTCAAAGCCAAACAAGTAAATAAATATGCAGATAAGTTTTTGTCCGTATAATTTAAAATAAAATAGAATAAAATATTGGCGAAGCGGACGTGAAAATTTGTCAATCTACATGATTCTCGTATTAAAAAGTGCGGAGCACTCCAAAGTATGGAATAACTCCGGGTCCGACAGATGGCGACAGCGCTGTTTCGTCCTAATATGGGACTCGTCAGGCCACCGCAGTCGGTACAAACCATCATCTCGCCTTTGCATCGTATAAGCCATACTTATAATCAAAATACGGCAAATAAGACGACAAAGGCGACATCTCGATGGTCCACTTGATAATACAAGAACCATACAGATTAACAAAGTTTGTAAGAGAACCTTCATATGGTGGCGCGACGGTGAATTAAAACAGAAATATGTAAAATCAAGTACACGAAACGCGCTGCCCAAAAGATAGGGGTCGCATTTTTCGGTACTGGCAAGCAAGCATACCGCTATTTAAGCAGCCAAAGCCACGTGCCGCACCAAACGATCCCACCATGAGAGCATCGTTTAGCGTGTTTGTCGGACCCGGAGTTATTCCATACTTTGGAGTGCTCCGCACTTTTTAATACGAGAATCATGTAGATTGACAAATTTTCACGTCCGCTTCGCCAATATTTTATTCTATTTTATTTTAAATTATACGGACAAAAACTTATCTGCATATTTATTTACTTGTTTGGCTTTGAAACACGCTAAACGATGCTCTCATGGTGGGATCGTTTGGTGCGGCACGTGGCTTTGGCTGCTTAAATAGCGGTATGCTTGCTTGCCAGTACCGAAAAATGCGACCCCTATCTTTTGGGCAGCGCGTTTCGTGTACTTGATTTTACATATTTCTGTTTTAATTCACCGTCGCGCCACCATATGACAGTTCTCTTACAAACTTTGTTAATCTGTATGGTTCTTGTATTATCAAGTGGACCATCGAGATGTCGCCTTTGTCGTCTTATTTGCCGTATTTTGATTATAAGTATGGCTTATACGATGCAAAGGCGAGATGATGGTTTGTACCGACTGCGGTGGCCTGACGAGTCCCATATTAGGACGAAACAGCGCTGTCGCCATCTGTCGGACCCGGAGTTATTCCATACTTTGGAGTGCTCCGCACTTTTTAATACGAGAATCATGTAGATTGACAAATTTTCACGTCCGCTTCGCCAATATTTTATTCTATTTTATTTTAAATTATACGGACAAAAACTTATCTGCATATATATAATATATATATATATATATATATATATATATATATATATATATATATTCCACACTTATATATAAAATATTTCCTCTTTTGCTGATAAATTTATTAACAACGTCACTATTTTTAATTAATAAAACGAAAAATAAAGAGTTTAAAAAATATATTTTAGGACGCAAATCGAGGAAATGAATTGCGTTATTATATTCAATATCCCGCCTAAATTGTAATTTGTGGTGAAAATTATTAAAAGCTTTTTGAATATTAACCATCGATGTATCTTTAAAAAAAAACAGGTAAGTCAGTTTTTTTAAGGCTTCCTCTTCTAATTATTACCCATGACAACCCAATACCTAGACAATAGATTAAATTGACACAAATATACAAAGAACGCATCTACGGCTCTACACTAACATGAAACTATTCTTAAGCATGAGTTTGATTTTGTAAATACTAAAATTTCAACGCAAGATGAAATGATTCATGTAAAAAACATATCGTAAACGACAAACAAGACAAACAATTTAAGCCAAATTTACCATAATTTGATCCGCTAAAAATATTTTTAAACAATTGTCAAAACTTATGACTTACCTCTGTATAACCATCAATAATTATTCCACACCCGCTACACATTATTATAGACTTCTCAGATATTTTTTATATAAAAAAAATCTAGGTAATGGCAGTAAGTGATCGAACATGAAGTCTCGAGGTGAGTACATTTAAGTTTTATAAAGATGTTGTATTGTGATTTTAATTATTTAGACAAAGTATATTTTATCGTTAGTGATGTAAATTAAATTTAAATTTTGTAGGTTGTAAACAATACTTGATTTTAAAGTAAATAATAAAAAGATGTTTTTGAAAAAGCTTGCCACGACAGGCGAAACGTTAAACAGCCTTTGATGTCACAATTGAAGTAAAAACCGGTACCCAAGAAATAAAGAAATTGTGTTATTGAATGGTTAAGAAGAAATAAATTATAATATAAATAAAAATATTTATTTCTTCTTAAACCATTCAATAATACAATTTTTTTATTTCTTGGGTACAGAGAAATTATTGGAACTTATAAACTTGTTATTTCGTGCTAAGTTGTTACTACGATATCAAGATGAGATAGGCCTTGACAAAAACTCAATCAAAAATTTAACACTTAAGATGATGCAAGTTGAATCGTCATATTAATTACTATTAATAATTAATACTTAATAAAAAGTATTAGCACATCAGTCCTAAAATATATTTTTTAAACTCTTTAGTTTTCGTTATACTAATTAAAAATAGCGAAGTTGTTAATAGATTTATCAGCAAAAGAGGAAAATATTGTTTTAAGCAATATAAAATTATGTTATAGAAGTAAACAGTAATGAGAATTTTGCGTTTTAAAAATCACGCCAAGTAGTATTAAAATCTTAATAATTTCTGGGTCTCTCTTCACACAATATTATTATTAAACACAAGAATTTTCTCTTTTATTTATTATACTTGTACACTTCCAAATTTTAAAACTGGTACTTACGTAACCACGTATGACATCACTTGTAACATTTCTTGATACCGTAGAATACTGCTTACCTGTAAAAGAAAGGAATCATCATCAGTCAGTGTCACATCTGTTGTATTAAAGCAAATAATATCTTGACAATGATATTTAATATTTTTATATTTACATCTATCAAAACATAAGTATCTATTAAATATATCTTTGTTTTTAAAATAGTCGAGTCAAATTAGTCAGAAAAAAAATAGACCTGCTGTTCCGAGGTACGATCATAAACTTTTTTTGTAATTAGAATATTTCACAGAAAAACAGTAATTGGGTGTTGGCCTATGAAAATAGTATAGCTGATATCGTAAAGAAAAATTACACCTATTTTTTTTAGTTTAAAATATTGGTACCACTTTCTAGAGATGATTTTTTTTTTCAATAAACAAGCTAAAAACATACATACATATATGTACTTATATTAATGATATACTCTTTTGCCAAATTAGAACGAACAAATTTCTCCGTAGAATTAGCATATAGTCAGAATTATAGCACTCTGTGTGATCGGTGATTTATTTAAATGATAATACAAGGGCAACAACAAAATATTTTTTGGCGCGAAGTGTCACAAAAATTGGAGTGGTGGAGCTGTAATGTCGGTATATATATATATATATATATATATATATATATATATATATATATATATATATATATATATATATATATGGAGGGTTTTCAGTCCCTTTTTTATAATTAAAATACAACAAAGTTTTCTTACTTTGGACCATATATTCACACGTCAATGTAACGTTTCGGCTGGAACTTCCTTAGCCTTTTTCAAACATTGTACATTCAAATACTGCAGGAAAATATTACATTTGAACAAATAAAACAAAACGGAGACAAGGCAAGACACTTTAAAGTTATAAATTATACTGAACATGTATGCCGGAATGTTAACTTTTTTCAATAGTGTTTTTACTTCTCGTATTAATAGATAAGGATAAAATACTTAAAGGTGACCAAAGGGAGTTTCAATCAAATGCCATTAAAAAAGCAAAGGAAGCACTACTAAAAACACTTACCCAAATAACCTAATTGACTCAATATTTAAAAAGAGAGAATAAACAGATTTTACAATAAAGGAAGTAATTTCATAATACCCAAAAATATCTAACGTTTCCATACATCTCAAAGCTTTCGCATAACATACACAACATATTTAAAAAGGAAAATATTACTATATGTCACAAAGCTCATAACTTATTGAGAAATAATTTATAGGGCAAACAAGCCAATATATATAAAATAGAGTCAATAGACATAAATTTGACAAAAAAAAATAAAACAGCCCTAACTAACCACATGACGGAAACTAATCATAAATTTAACTTTGAAAAAATCCAAAATTTTAAGAACCGAAAATCATACATATATATATATATATATATATATATATATATATATATATATATATATATATATATATATATATATATATATTAGTCTTCTGTCCAGTTTAACCGTGTGCCGACGTGCAAATATTTTCGCAAAATAAGTGACTTTTTGGCTAGGTGTTTACTAAATATGTTTGCTTCTAACAACCTTCACAGAACTATAGGCAGCTTAACCATAACTTCTGGAATTTCAGTAATAATATTCAAGGGTCGTTTTGGGAAATTCCTTTCAGCACTCAATTTGCTTGTACTACACTCGGTAATCAAAAATAGTATTCACTATTTTGGTATTAAGCTTTAAACATATCCTGTCTATTGAATTTAACAAAACGTAAATATTGAAGAAGCTAATTGTATTTTAGCATTTTACAAGTATCAATAGGTATGCTTTGTTAATACATCGTTTATTTTTTCTCCACATGCCGTGGCTGTTACGAAATTTTGAAAGTGATTATGTTAATTTTGAGATTGTTGTATTGATTAATAAACTTTCATTTTTGGTTTGCGTTCGACGTCCTGTCTGTACCTACAGTATTATTGATATATGCTAACCAAAATGCTAAATAGCATATACAGTGTGTCCAAGAATGTAGAACAATTAGTTTTCTTGTTTGACTCATCTTTATTTTCAGCAAAGAAATTACAATTTTGATAACATTAGAGTTATATTTTTACTCTGTTTATTATTTGAGGTATTCCTTTCAAAATCATATTATATAAAAAATTTAGTTGTGTACAAGGTCTTGCAAAAGCATTGATCTTAGAAATATGAAATTTGGAAATTGTAACCCTAGCTCAACGAAGGCTCTAGATGAAGAAGGATTTCTCGGCTAAAAAGAACGTCAAAAAGAGGTTATTTTCTGAAAAGATAAACATATCGGCAACCCACTATATAAATTTTTTAAATAAAACTGATGAGATATTTCTTAACTGTATTGAAAGGGAATTTTAAGTTAAATTTCTTTCAGGTCGACGCAAGGCATTTTAATTACAAAGAAATCAACTAATTTTCGATTTCGATCCCTACATCGAAAAACACTGTAAACTTTATTGTAGAATCCCTTTATTTTTAAAATTTAATACTTAGCATAAATACATACATTATTCTTCTTCTGACACATTGTAATATTCTACTAAAGATCCTTTTTTTTCCTGGAATATGTGTCCACTCAATCCAATAACAAAGATCTAATTTTAATTAAACTCAATATAAAATAACAGTATAAAGTTTAGATAATCGTAAAATAATGTTAGAAGATTAATCTAGTCGATAAAAAAATAATGTAGTGAAGTTATCCTCTTTTCATCCTGCTTATATATATAAATATATATATATATATATATATATATATATATATATATATACATATATAAATATATATATATATATATATATATATATATATATATATATATATATATATATAAATAATATATATATATATATATATATATATACATATATAAATATATATATATATATATATATATATATATATATATATATATATATATATGTATGTAAATAAATATATATATATATATATATATATATATATATATATATATATATATATATATATATATATATATATATATGGCCATACGGCCATGTGTTCCGTCATTAAACTCTAGCAGCCCTTAACTGAATCCTGTTCATTGGGAATACTTTCCTTACTAATTTCGGATCAAGGTTCCCAATAAATGGCTTGCTGTGATTCAATCCGTGTTTGGCTATATAGTGGTTTTCGTGATCTTTTTTGATCCATTGTTTGACTATTTCCTGGGCGGCGCACCGCGGCACTCAAAAGCCGGTTTCGGACCAATACATTGAGATGATGAGCCAGCTCTCGCAAGGTTGTCAGCTTTTTCATTTTCATGTATGCCTTCGTGACCTGGTACACACTTTAAGATAACTCTATTGTCCTTTACTAGAGTTGTAAGTTCACTGAAACCAATCTAGATGATAACTTTCGGCCTTCAGGGCTGCTTGCCTGTCAGAATAAATGAAGATTTGCTTCCTTTTGTAAGCTCTTCTTTTATCTCATCTGCACACTATAAGATTGCATATATTTCTACCTGAAATACTGTTGGGTATTTTCCCAAGGAAAGAGTCATTTCTTTCCTTTCCTTCTATATCTCAGCTCCAGTACCCTGACTGGTTATTGAACCATCAGTGTACCGGATAATTGTACTAGAAGATGTTTCCGGTTTTACTCTTTTACTTGCCATTCGATCCTCTGTTATGACTTGGAACGGTATATTGTAGCGGTAGCCCGAGGTCATATGTTCTTGTTCCATATAGTTTTGTGTTCAGTCAACGGCATTTGTATTACTAGCGTTAAGTGGTATAATCAATGGAGCCCGATTCTCGCCTCTCCCTGAATAGTATAGCGGAGGTAGATCCAGAATGCACTCCATAGCCGATATAATAGCCCCCGTAATGCTCAAGTAGGCGACCTTCTGTACGCCGCCTAGCTTTTTTGTCATGGTTATCCATTGGGCCACCAGATCAAGGCAGCATATGTGTTGGTTGGTCTCATTCCACTGGTATATAACCAATGCACTCTTGTGATGAGAGACCCATGTTTTTTTAACAACCATAAGGGTTGTTATAATTGTTATATATACATATATATATATATATATATATATATATATATATATATATATATATATATATATATATATATATACACAGCTACAGCACTGTCTACTTAAAGTACCCATATCAAAAAAAAATCGTTACAGCTCCACTGATGAGACCATTAGGTGGTCGAAACTAGTACGGAGAGAGAACCAGAGTGGAATTCGCAGAGAATATACTGTCGGTCCCTTTTCTTAACGGTCGTAAGGAGAATAAAATAGCTTTTCCAAATACATAGACCGTGAAATTCTTTATTTTTAATAAATTTCCTACCGCTCCGGGGTATATTCAGATGTTCGTTTGTACTGTTTAAGATAACAGTCTGGCATCAGGTTCTGCGGGTAATATCCTGCCGATATTTTGCGATATGGGGATTTTAAGTAGACAGTTGTTTTTTGTGCATTCTGCTTTCGGTTCGTTACAGCTCCACTGATGAGACCATTGTGGTCGAAACTAGTATGGAGAGAGAACCAGAGTGGAATTCGCAGAGAATATACTGTCTGTCCCTTTTCTTCACGGTCGTAATAAATAGCTTTTCCATACATATATATATATATATATATATATATATATATATATATATATATATATATATATATATATTGTTGCGTAGTGTTTTATGGATGGGAAGATGTGATTCATTATTAATCCAGAAATACATCCGTTCGTTCGTTTGGTTTCTTGTAGAAGTTTGCAGACGGTTCGCATCTTCTGTGCTTGCTGGCGGATAAACTTGATCTACAACCAGCATGTTGTGTGTATATAAATAAATAAGTTATTGTCCGTGTAATATAACAACAAAAATAAAATAAAATCTTGATGTCGCCTTTGTTGTCCTATTTGCTGTTTTTAATTTTAAATTCAGCTTTATAGGATGCAGAGGCGAGGGGATGGTTTGTACCGACTGCGGTGGCCTGACGAGTCATATATTAGGACGAAACAGCGCTGTCGCTATATATCGGACCCGGAGTCTTTCCATACTTTGGAATGCTCCGCACTTTTTAACACGAAAATAATGCAAATTGACACATTTCACATTTTATTTTTGTTGTTATATATATATATAAATATATATATATATATATATATATATATATATATATATATATATATATATATATATATATATATATATATATATATATATATATATATATATATATATATATATATATATATATATATACAGGGTGATTCAAAAATCGATCACGAAACTTAAGGGGGTGATTCTACTTGACAAAATAAGGGTAGAGCTTCATATAATTTTTTTTCAAAATGTCATTCGTTTTCGAGTTACAAGCCGTCCAAGTTCAAGTTTTTATTTTTTGTTTTTTGAATTACTCGCTTACAGGAAAACCGATTTGACTAATATTTGAAAGATAGGCTAAGTCTTCTGCGCTTCATCATTTTAGTAACAATTCACATTGATTGTTTGCCGCTAGAGGGCACTTTACCTACATTGAAAATTGTTTTTTTGTCATAATTTTTTAGTGTTGACAGCTACAGTAGTTTTTGGCATAATTTCTGAAAGACTGATGCCAGGCCTTTAAAAAAGGTGCTCTTTATTTACATCGCTAAACCCAACGGTTTAGACGTAAATCACCCTTAAAAATTTAGTGGTAAATTTACTTTTCTCATTTCATTACCACCAGCTACCAGGTAAATAGCTATCAAAGTATACTAGAGCTGTCAGTTTAACATCAAATAAATTCGCTTTTTAAACTATTTAATTTATAATCTTAAAATAACTAATAATGGCTAATCAGTAAATATTCATATTATGGATTATTGCGATATACATTTAATTGATAAAAATTAATGAAACAGTACTAAACAAACTAAAAAAGATTCTCAAAATGTCCCCCATTTTCTTCCATACATTTCCTAACACTCTTCAAAAAATGTCGCCTAACTCGATGAAAAATTTCTGGTGTTTCTTTAATAATTTGGCACTTTTCGATTATCCTGAAGCGAAGATCCTCGACGTTGATTACTGGAATATCGTACACCAATTGTTTCAAATGACCCCAAAAGAAAAAATCCATAGGATTAAGGTCTGGTGACCTCGCTGCCCATGCCAATGGTCCACTTCGTCCTATCCATCGCTCAGGATACGTTGCATTCAAATACTGTCGGACACGTATACTAAAGTGGGGCGGAGCTCCGTCTTGGAGGATCCACATGTTGGCCCTTACTTCCAATGGCACATCTTCCAGATACAATGGGAGACGATTTTGGATAAAATCTAAGTATACGTCACCAGTTAATGGGCCATCAAAGAAATGAGGACCAATAAGGTAATCTCCTATTATCCCTGCCCACACATTTAGTGAAAATCTACGCTGATGTTTCGTTTCTACCACATTGTTTGGGTTCTCGTAAGCATATGTGTGGATGTTGTGTAGATTTGTTATGCCATCACGAGTGAAACCAGCTTCGTCAGTGAATAATATGACGCCAATTAATCGATTATCGTGTTCATACTTAGCTAGGATCTGATTGCACATTTCCAACCGTCTCGGCCGATCATCGTCATAAAGAGCCTGCACCTTTTTTGAATGAAACGGGTAGAGTTGTTCTTCTCTTAGTATCCTCCATGAACTAGCCTGACAGAGCCGCACTTCATTCCCAATTTTTCTAGTACTAATACCTGGATTATCTTCAATAATTTCAAGCACTCTTTCTTCTTGTTGCACGTTTCTAGCAGTTCTAGGTCTTCCCCTATTTCCATTATAACTTTTAAAGGAACCACATTCCGCAAGCCTCCTGTGCACACTGGAAAATGTTTGAGCATGAGGGATATTTCTTTCCGGATAACTCTCCATATAATATCTTCTTGCCAACTCTGCATTACCATTTGCTTTTCCATAACAAAAATGGATATCACAATATTCGATATTTGAATATTGGTGATTAGCCATTATTAGTTATTTTAAGATTATAAATTAAATAGTTTAAAAAGCGAATTTATTTGATGTTAAACTGACAGCTCTAGTATACTTTGATAGCTATTTACCTGGTAGCTGGTGGTAATGAAATGAGAAAAGTAAATTTACCACTTAATTTTTAAGGGTGATTTACGTCTAAACCGTTGGGTTTAGCGATGTAAATAAAGAGCACCTTTTTTAAAGGCCTGGCATCAGTCTTTCAGAAATTATGCCAAAAACTATTGTAGCTGTCAACACTAAAAAATTATGACAAAAAAACAATTTTCAATGTAGGTAAAGTGCCCTCTAGCGGCAAACAATCAATGTGAATTGTTACTAAAATGATGAAGCGCAGAAGACTTAGCCTATCTTTCAAATATTAGTCAAATCGGTTTTCCTGTAAGCGAGTAATTCAAAAAACAAAAAATAAAAACTTGAACTTGGACGGCTTGTAACTCGAAAACGAATGACATTTTGAAAAAAAATTATATGAAGCTCTACCCTTATTTTGTCAAGTAGAATCACCCCCTTAAGTTTCGTGATCGATTTTTGAATCACCCTGTATATATATATATATATATATATATATATATATATATATATATATATATATATATATATATATATATATATATATATTTATATATCATTTCTCTTTTATTTTCTCTTTTCTTGGGTTTAGGTTCTATATTTAATAAATACAAAAAATTATTGACGTTTCGCCCTTTATTCAAGGCATTTTCAAAATTTCTGCCTCCACGTGCGGCCCATGTGATACTTCGATCTCCTTATAAAATTTCATAATGGATGTTTTGTTTTAGTAGCTTCAACCCAAACTATCAATGTTTATTTTCTTGATTCTTGAACCATAGATTATATCATTTTTCTTTTATTTTCTCTTTTCTTGGGTTTAGGTTCTATATTTAATAAATACAAAAAATTATTGACGTTTCGCCATTTATTCAAGGCATTTTCAAAATTTCTGCCTCCACGTGCGGCCCATGTGATACTTCTATCTCCTTATAAAATGTCATAATGGATGTTTTGTTTTAGTAGCTTCAACCCAAACTATCAATGTTTATTTTCTTGATTAAATATAGAACCTAAACCCAAGAAAAGAGAAAATAAAAGAAAAATGATATAATCTATGGTTCAAGAATCAAGAAAATAAATAAATATATATATATATATATATATATATATATATATATATATATATATATATATATATATATATAAATAATATATATTATATATATTATATATATTTATATATTCAGCCCAAGAATAAGCATACTTCGTTATGGAAAACTAATTATAATTCAACAATTGTTAAATTTGAAATGTTTTTTATTCTTAATTGTAGAAGAGCAAGAACAGGATTATTTTCTGCAAGGGTCTACTTAAAGTAGAAAATTAAATTTAGGGAAAAGTGTCTCTATGGCAAAAGTTTTGCGTAAAGTCAATGAAATCTACTTGAACAAGTATCGATATTAGCTCCATTCACAGAATAATCAGAAACTAGTCAGTGCCAATCAGATTGTTTAATTCTTTTTGGATAATCTGGTTGGCGCTGACTGGTTTGTGATTTCTCTATAAACAGGGTAATTTTTCTTCATAAAAAATATGAGGATAGAAAGGAAAAAAAATAATGTTGAACAGATGAATCAGGCATGTAAACCATTGAAAATTACTAAACACGTTTCACTAACAGAGGCGAGAGATTGATTAGCCTTTGTGTGTTAAAAACTTTTCCATATATGTTAGCTTATGAAATACCCATAATAAAGAATCGAAATGATTCTTCATAAAAAATATGTACATGTCTTCTTTATATCAATAATCTTTGAAATAATATTGAGACGCACTGTACATATCTCAACTCAGTTCCAACAATCTATTAAAATTAATAACAAAATTGTTTTAATTGGTTGTGTTATAATAAGATCAATTTAGTTTTTGGTTCGTAATTGCGTTTCGTTAAAAATCGCTTGGAGCTAATTTGAATAACAGGTGGCCGCATTATCTCTCTTGCAATATATTTTTTATATACATATTTGATAGGTACGGTAATTTTATTCGTAGCTAGTTTTAAAATTAATAATCGAATTTCTCGCGTTAGAGCTACTACATATTTAAAACTGTTACTAACTAGTGTGATATTAAGGGGTTTAGAAAGCAGACATTAAAGACGTCTAGGGGAGATTGAATAGACATTGGACACATTTAACAAAAGTGGCTTCAAGTTTGATATTTTCAGAGAGATTGATCACGATGTTTTGAACTCTTTTGAGTCTGTCAGCATATAATTTCGCTACAAAAATGGACATTGTTAATGTTATTATATGTAAACAACCGGTCGAAAATTTACCTTAAACGGAAAGATTTTAGTTTTACGTACAAAATTTTGTGTGTTTTAATTTTTTCATAAGTAATAACTCAAAACAAAAAAGATATATGAAAAATGAAATTTAAATTTTTGGTAAAGTAACCTCTGATGGCACAGAAGTGAAAAAGTTTTATAACAGAATGAAAAAAATCATTAAGCATAGTCCCAATGGTAAATATCAACTTGATAAATCAAAAAAAAAAAACCGCAAGATATTAAAAAAAAGATAAAAAAATTAAATAGGCTGTAACTTGAGAGGTATTGGGTTTTCGATATTTTTATGTGATTTAATACTTTTATTTTACCACGTATTCCGATGCATTCTCCGAACACCGTATATAGTAAACCTGATGTCCAGGAATATAACCAATTAAATAATAAAAATTCTCGGCTGTGCAGACACACTTTATATGCATATATATATATATATATATATATATATATATATATATATATATATATATATATATATTACGAACAATTTTAGTACAATTCTTCAAACAGATCATGATCTAATCTAAACATATTTAAGATCTCAATATTAAATAATTATGCACCTAGGTAACATAATACCTGTATGTGCACAAAATCAAAAATATTATATTAATTTCAAAAAACAACCATAAAAAGAAAACATATTGAATGAAAATAATACTAATTAATGGAATACCTACATACTAAACAAACCTACACACTAAACAAACATACACACTAAGTAACCTATGAAGATTTTGTCAAAGAAAAAGTTTAAATTGAGCAATGTTATGAAAAATATATGTTCTGCATAGCTTACTAAATTTTTTCACATTGAAGATTGTTCTTATACTAATTGGGATAATATTGTAGAACTTGGGCGCCAGACAGTTAACAAATCTATAACTAATGTTTTTATTACTATTTGGTATCCTTAGATGTCTATTCATTCTACATCTCGTTTCATAAGAGTGACTTACATAATTTTTTAATTTCGCAGACTTGTGTACATAAATACAAGAAAACAATATATACAATGAACGGACATCAAAAATTTGTTCTGAATAAAGAGACCTAGTAGAATATCTTTTTTTCTGCCAAAAAATTACCTTTAAAATGTAATTTTGTACTACGTTGAGTTGTTTTAACGAGTTTTGATACAGGCCACCCCAAACAATTATTCCATATCTAATTAAGGATTCTACTAATGTTTTATAAATATTTATTAAAAGTTGCCCGGTGAAAATGTTTCTCAGTATATAAAATTTATGAATTAATTTTCTGATGTTGTTTGTTAATTTTAAAATGTGCTGATATATATATATATATATATATATATATATATATATATATATATATATATATATATATATATATATATATATATATATATATATATATATATATATATGATCGTTTCTTATATTGGCGTGAATAAATGTCAAATTAGGTCTCCGGTAAAATTATTTCCTCTACTTTTGGGGTAGTGATACGTCAGGAATTTATATACAGTTAATAGTATTTTTAATAATAATTATGATGTTGAAATTTCCTTCATAATACTGTAGCTTTAATTTAAAAGAAGTAAAATAAAAAAATAAATCATACTATGTACTAAATCATAATTTTTATTAAAAAAAAACAGTGAAAGGGTTAATGCAGTCTACTTTAAATATAAAAAAAAACATTGTAAAATAAAGGATTGAGTGCTTACATTAATACAATAATTTTTAATTAAAATATATAAATAAAGATTTACTAGCAACTTTTAATTTTTACTCTAGCTCATACTTTTCATTTACGTAATTGGTTGAGGATCTGGAATAAAACTTTCCTAGAGTTGAATTTTTGAAATGGCAATCAAACAATCACATCTTTTCACTACTTTGGCGGGGAATTTTCTTACTGTTTGAGCTAAGATCAAAAATTTTTATTTAATTTTCTTAGAATATTAAGGAATTATATAATACACATTTATTTTCAATTAATAACATATCCAAACAAAAAGGTTACTATTTTATTTTTAGTCAAATAGAATATATAACAATAAAATTTAGATAATTTCTAGACGTGCTTAATAATATTTAAATATTTCGTATTGTATGCAATCATTTCTATTTTAATATGGCATATTGGTTTATAAATGTATAGTCATTCCAAATTATAACAACTTACCTTCTTCGTTGCTCAGCTTTAGATCTCAGTGGAACAATAATGCGATAGTAAGGCAATGGTATTAATGCCCGTTAATACACATCTAAATCAGCCGTTTTTTGTAGAGCCAGTGTGTGTTATTAGGTCCAAGCTTAGTTGCTCTAAAATATTTATATCCAACAGTGCTTCATAGCTTTTCTCAGACAATTATTTGTAGGAAACACGCTACAAACAACTTTTTGCTTATATTCTTTTTACAGAAATCTATTTTCAGAAAAATGCTCTGAACAGATTTACTCATTAGCTATAAAATAATCATGATCATTGTCAATTGCGTCAGCTATTGAATTTGTAGTTTCTTGTCTTTAGGAGAACTAAAATACTGGTAACCTTAAGAGTTTTCATACATCATATCCATAAAAATAAGCTTGTTCCTTTTAAAATCATAATTTGAATCTAGGGTAACGTATTAGGTAAATACTACTAAATGCTTTAAAACTTACCAATGTGTGTGCCTCTCACGATGAAGCATAGCATTTTTTTTGAAATACGAAAAAAAACTTTAAAATTAACGTTTCAGTTTCAAATTGTCAGTAAAACAGAAAATACATAAAACAAGCAAAGGCAAAAAAAATCCTGTCAAAATAAAAATTATTCAGTCAATGTCAAGAATACACTTTCACAAATATAATAAAAATTTAGGAAATTGATTATGGCCAAACCAATATTGGCATGTAGTAGTAGTTATTAGTTAAGAACACATCAACCTATATGATTTTTTAGTGGCGGGACCTACAGTTTAACGTGGGTCCCAAACCACGGTCCTCAAGACTCAACCAACCCCAAGTTTTCACTCTTTGTCCGTTTTCGTGTCTACCGACTATTGGGACTCTAGCCACTAATGGTCTGACAACTTTTTTTTTAAGTTTCCGTGCACGAAGATCGAACTCGCGCTGGTCAGTTCTAGCGCCTAATCTCACGTCTGATTGGCATGTAATGGCGCCGATTACGGCGGGGACTTTTTGGTATACGGGAGATATCATACGTGAGCACTATAACTTATAAATTAGTGATCGGCATAGTATCCCCCTGGAAGAGCGTTATCCAAATGAAAGGGTGGTCAAGTACATCATCTCTTTAATTCAAAGTGGCGTCTTTTTCAATCTCAATGGCCTCGTAAATTAACCATGCCTTGTAATTTTCTAGGCTGGCGATGGTCATGCCTCGAACTGATGTCGGAAAAGAATTGATGTCTGTTTATTTCTTAAGTATATAGTTTTAGTTCTTCTATTGGTCTGATCTATGAATTTTGCTGCAGGTGCCGCATACGATCTTGTACACCCCTTGATTATCTAGGCAGATTCTTTCCTTGTTTCATATCGTGCATATGTTGTATGTCCGTAGTAATCGACCGATTCTATCTACTGTACGTTTGATGTATGGAAATATGGTGATCTGTCTGTTGTAGGTGATTTTATTTTCTGAATGGGTTGCTATTGAAGCTTTATTGATATATTTATATTTTGTAGTTTGTAGCCATTTCATCTGAGAAATTTTTCTATTCTTTTGCAAAAAGTGCTGGTATGAGTCGACATGAGGTTACACAAAGTTATACGATTATAGTTTCGGCTCATATATCATCTTGTTTCATGTCATTTGACTAAAATTAATATTTATTAGAAAAGTGTAAATATTTAGGTTCTTTTATACCCGAAATCCTCTTGGCTTTACACAAAACTTGGGTATTTTTACACAAAACTGAAAAAAAAAGACATTTCTTGCAAAGTTTTTGTACTGGAAAAATCTAAAATAAAAATAATCATTTGGTGCAATTTTATTACACATTTATCCGATGTAGTATATATAAAGGCATTCTCTATTTGGAGTAACAAATTATATAGCGGTTTCTATCCAGGGAATTCAAACATGTCTATTATCTGTCCATGTCCATTGTCTCCCCAGTTCTCCCTATTATTTCTTATATTATTTGGTACATTATTTGATACAAAAGCCAAGGATTTTCCCAGAGGAGGGAATTAAAAAGAAATATAATTCGTGACAGAAATATAAATGTTCATGGGAAATGCTCTCGCGAATTTCATGAATTAACGAGTTTTCGAATATGCGGGAGCATTTCTTAAAAAAAAATTATAGATAGATTTTGAATTTTATCATAAATTATTCTTTTCTAAATTTTGGATTTAACAAGCGCAGTAACAAATGTATTAAAAATTTACTGGGATGTTGGTTATTTCAACTTTGTAGGTATATATATTAACTTGTTGATACCTCCATAAAAGCGGCATTTCTTCTTCGGTATAGGGCAGCATAGTATTCTGTAATATGTCGCGGTACATAAATTGAACTATGTTCCCAATTTTTTGCCCTATCGGGCCCATCCCATACCTAAAACAGCATTCCCAGATCATAATACTGCCACTCTCATGTTGCACAGTAGGTTTTTGATACTTAATATCAAACTTTTGCCTTTAAGCTTTCGAACAAATGAACTTCCGTCTGAACCAACTACTTTAAATTTACTTTTGTCACTCCAACTTCACAAAGACGTCTTCTCACAGTTCGAGCCGTTACGTCTGTGTTAAAATGTTCACGAATTTCTCCACCAATTTGGTCGGATGACTTATGCTGATCAATTAACGAAATTCTTTTAATGCACCTTTCAACATAGGGGGTAGGTTTTCTAGGATGACCTGAGTTTGGCAGATTATTAACATTCCCCAATAACAAAAACTTCTTTAGAATTTTCTAAACGACACCCTCACTTAAAACTGAATTTTTTTGCTAAAGTGCATTGTTTTACACCTTGTCTTTTTAACTCAACTGTAAGTCCCAACTTTATCGACAAATGTTTCTTTTTACCCATTCTTAATACGGTGTTGGTGATAACAGTGGCACAACAATACTAATTCAATGATTTTAAATTTTAAAAATACAACGAAGAAATAATGTTCCCATACATATGTCCAAGACATCAACAAAGAAGGCAGATAAGCTAGTTAGCCAGCGATATTGCAATTTCGTTAATTTGTTACTAGTAAACTAGCAACCACTGAGGAAGAAAAAGTAAATTGGCTTTGTGCACTATTTTTTTACATTTGAAATTTTTATTTCGATTTTTCTAGAAGTTTTTTGGTAAATTTAAACAATGAATATTGGAATATATCAACCTTTTACAAATTGCCCCATTGTGATGCTATACCATGTGAAAACGTGAAATGTGTTACTTTTCAGATGTCAATCACGAAAACTCATAAAATTAATTGTGATAGTGTTAAGCAACTAATTGATTATATTTCTCACGACTGAAATTCCTATAGTCAATCATTATTTAATCAAAATTAATCTAGGGTTTGAAAACACGTTAAATATGAAAGCAACCATAATTTATGTTATATTTATTTTAATATGTTTAGTCTCTGAATAAATATAAAATAAAAAAACAAATAAGTTTGCGCCATGTAGAATTAAGAAAGTATTATTACAAGCCTTATGACAAAATAAAAATTAATACCAATCAACTTATTTGTCTATCCTTGCCAATTTATATAAAAGAACATAAAATCTTATTTCGGAAACACTGCTAATTTCATAAAAAATTGTTTATACTTCATAAACATGACTTGGATGTATAACTTAATTTGTACTCAAAAGTGGCAGCAGTATTCGAATTTCCAATTAGTAGAAAAAAATATATACATATACATATATATATATATATATATATATATATATATATATATATATATATATATATATATAATAAGTATATAATTTTTATTTTAAGAAAATATTACCATAATTAATATACTTGTATTCTGTACCAAAATTAGAAAAACAAAACTGAAATAGACTCCACCGGTCCGTTAAATCGAAAAACTTGTCAAGGTATTTCATTAAACGACTTAATATTTGCTATATTATATTATTATAAAAACCCTAGCATTCATCTATCCCCTCACAGGAATCTAATCTAACGATGTTTTTAACCAAGTTAATCCCAATAAATAAATTAAAATGCCATAATAACCACCGTGGCATCTATCGGCCAACCACGAAAATATCTCTCAATTCTCCAAATCATCTAAAAACGACACCCTCACTCGGCCAGTAGATGAAGCTCCTGACTCGCTGAACTCAAGCTCGACCTTTCAAGGCAGTTTATTGACCCGAGTGACGTACGCGGAAGAAGCTGTGACGTAAGCACAAACATCGACTGCGGATATGGATGGCGATCCTGCAACGCATGAGTTGGTTCCCTGTTATGCCGGCGCGGCGACCAGGCACGAGTATAGGCGATTCCTGCTGGCAGGGCAGACGAACTTTGTTTGCGCTGTTGCGCGATTGTGTAAGGGTAAATAATAGTAATTCTGTGCTGAAAAAAACATCTAAAAAATCGCAGTGTTTTAAAAGTTTCTAAATGTCTTCAATCTTTATCTACAAAAATACTGTCGAAAAAAGTTTGCTAATAAAACTTCAGAAACAATAAATATATGTATTTTAAAAGGAGAAATTGTTTGTTCTCTTGACTTACAATGACAAAAGTATGTAAAAATCTTAGGGCTCCCAATTACACTTGCTCTCTATTTAGAAAGTATTCATAAAAATATTATAAGAAAAAAATTTTGAGAAACAATATTTTACTTCTTGTGGGCAAGACCGTTTTTGTTCTACACTGAAATAAAAAGCGGTTGACTTAACCAGTTTTGAAGTGTTAATTTTTAAAATGGTTGATATAATATTGAATTTGTTACTTAAAAAAATATGGTACACCGATATATAATTAAACATTAGAAATACTTGACGGTTTTAGGTAAATTTTATAATTGGGTAATAAGGATAACAGAAAGAATAGAACAACTTTGTTATATCGAGTGGAATATCCCGTAAATGTTTACTGGGAAGAGCAATCCTCTCTCTTTCTAAAAATACATATTAACTTTGAAAGGTTGATATTGAAACTTTTACAAATTTCTATTTTGGTGAAAAATATGATAAGTATAAAAAACATGATGTAATTTATATCTGTCACAACAATAATTTCTTATCTCAGTTGTTTAAAATAAAAAAAAATTAATAAATATTTTATCTTTAAATAAAAATATTTACTAAAGCAAGAATAGATATTTAGGTAACAGATAAAACAAGGTTGTTATCCTTGCAGGCCAGCGGGTCGTTATCTTATTAACGGACTTGTAAAAGGTTCTGAAAAGGTTCTCCATTCCACTGCTTTGTAGATTTTTTTATGTATATATCTCGGTTACTCCGTAACGGCGGCACCGATTTGAATGAAATTTGGATTATGTTCAGGAAGTTGCTGCTATGGTTCCGTGTTATTTTGGTTGAAATTGGTTCAGTAAAATTCAGGATGGTGCTGATAATATGACGGAAAAAGAATTAGTTGTGTCAGAACTTCTCTAAAATTAGTATAGAGAGTTTTCGGTATCGTACAGGGTCGTTTTGGAAGTTTTTGTAGGCTATCTGGGAAACCATAAAAGATTTTAAAAATCTGATGTAGTGTCGAGTTTTTTTTTGAGAAAATTATAATGATGAAAACAAATTACGGTTCTCATGATCGGTTTCGGATATACAGTGCGATTTTTCGAATTTCATAATTTTCTAAAATGTCCTATATTTTATTTATCAAAGCAACTACGATAAAACTAATAAGGTACTCTTAAAAGTACTTTTTCCTGTAAAATTCATTGGCATAGTCAGATTTTCAATTTTAGTTTTAATTACAAAGATATGATATGAACAAAGCTAACTAACCTGAACAAAGCAACCCACACATTAATCCCAAATCGTCCTTGTGTTACCCTTATATTTGTTGGTGGGAGTTCTGATCTGCCTATAGATGATTATTATAGCCATTAAATATACCATCACTAGTTATTCTTGACTCTAAGTTTTTCTTGCCTTGTAACATTTAAAGTTATTTTCCTTTAAAATTTTTAATGATTTTTTATGAAAATCCCCAACATCCATTTCAATAGTTATGTTCGACGTTGAACGATTTGCCGTAACACATGCAATTACATTTAAAATTTTATTCTCTTTACCTTCTTTTTCATACGTCTTTGATCATGGCTTTTTAAAGGATCCAAAATTGATCTTCTAGTATCTTAAAAATTGCTGGGTTGGGTTGTTCGCGCTCCGGATACCTTTCAAAATATAAAGCAGAGGTTCTCGACTTGTGTTTATTACACTCAATATAAAAATCTGTCATATTATACTTTTGGAAATTTTGAAATTTTGCCATCTTGGGTTTTTAAGCAGACAAATTGCAAGTTGACACGCTAATAAGCCTCAAATTGACAATCTTTAGTCGAATAAGTAATTCTTTTATTTATTCATAGTCACAGCCTACTATTTTCATACATAATATACAATATGTTATGTCCATCGAACTTAAAAAGTGTTCTCAGCAGTAACCCATGGAGATGCTTTAAGTATTTAGATATTCTTATTAATTGAGATCACTTAGAATATTTATTATATTATATACTATAGGTTAAGAGACTGTGATTAAAAAATGGACTAAATGATTTTATATTATATCAATATAGCTTCGTTAATAGACATTTCCCATTTAATAAAAACTGTTTTAGCCTATTTGCTGTCAATTTATATTAAAAATATCATATACTCTTTAAAAAAATGCAAAATGTAAAATAATGATGTAAAAAATACAGGGTGTTCCATTTAAAAAATTAAAACTTGGTGTTATATTTCCATAATTAAAACTAAAATTAATAATCGGACTATGCCACTGACTTCTACAGAAAAAAGTACCTCAAGAAAGCCTTTTTAATTTTATCGTTGTTGCTTTGATAAATAAAATATAGGATATTTTAGAAAATTGAAATATTCAAAATCGCCCTGTAAATCCGAAACTGATCGCGATAGCCATAATTTGTTTTGGCCATTATAGTTTTTTCAAAAAAAAAGCTCGGGACTACTTTATTAGATTTTTAAAATCTTTTACGGTTTCCCAGATACCCTATAAAAACATAAAAAACGATTCGTCCTGTACATAACGAAAATAAAATTATTTTTAAAAAATCAAAACATCCAAAATTGGTATACGAAGGTTTGTGACAGAGGTTTGTTACGAATTTAAAATTATTTTTAAGAAATTTCAAATGTCAAATTCAATATGGCGGACTAAAAATTTGACATCTTTCGAAATTTCATGCTGTGGGTTTCTGAGAGTGCAAATAACAAATATAAAGTTGTTTAAAAAAATTCAATATGGTAGATGCAATATGGTGGTCTAAAAATTTTATATTTCCGGATTATATCCGAAATTGGTACTGGGAAGTTTTTGAGGGTAAGTATTATGGGTTTAAAATTATTTTGAAAATTTTACGTTATTCGCCTTTCTTGAGAATTGGAATTAGGTGATTTCCGGAATCGTAGGTTACGAATTTGAAGTGGAGAATTTTTGAAAATTTAATATGGCAGATACAACATTGGGAACTAGAAATTTTACATTTTTTTGATTTTGTGCAGTTTAATATTGGGTCATTCTTAGAGCGTATATTACGCATCTCAATTTATTTCCTTCAAATTCAGTATGCAGGATAATAAAATATGTCGGACTAAAAGATTTACATGTCTCAAGTTCTTTCAATCTCTATATTGAGGGCCTAGGTTACGAATCTAAAATTAACTTCCTAAAATTCAAGATAGCGAATTTACTATAGCAGACTAAATACTTGTTCGATATAATTTCATTCAAAACAGGTATTTTGGGAATTCCTAGAATCAAAGATTTTGTTGTTGTTCAATTTATTGTGATCTACAACTAACTATAGAACAAATGGGTACTTTTTGGTACCCTAGAAACTCAACTTAATTGTTACAAAAAAATTGATCCGACTCCTAAAAAAGGGCTAAAAAGCAGAAAATAGCAGTATAAATGTAAATATAAAATTGAAAATTTTAAAATCGGTTCCAAATTATTACTAAATGAATAAATTATCTACTAACACGAGATACAAACAAGCTACGGTAAGAAAGCTATTACTAATAAAGTATTTCTCACTATTTTTATGTGAATTCCATTTTCTCAGGTATTAATTTAGCGCCGGCTTCAAAAATTTTGATTTCATATAAAAATTTATATAGTTATTTTTCGCATTTTAGTGCATTTTTAGAAGTCAGTTCAATTTTTTTATAAAAATATTTTTATTCTTTGTTTTTCTTCAAAGGCTACAATACACTCTTATTTATACAGAAAAATATCTACCTTAGTTTAGAAATTTTAAAAGAGTGGCTATTTTACCTTATGTAGAAAGTCTCTCTGGTAGTCCAAATTCCAAGTCTTAAAACTTTTTCGGGCTTAAAAAATTACCAAAAAATTGCCATTATTATAAATTAATATTATAATAAGCAAATAAATAAGCCTAAAAATGGCCCACGTACATGGCAAATGTACCTTTGCACAAGTGTAAACTATTAACTATTTCATATAATATTATTATACTAATTGGTTCATAGTTGACATTACTTGTATTGTTCAACTGTTAATAATGTCATTCATATCTAAAAGTAAAATGTCTACGTATAAATGCCTGTAATCAAATTTTATACTATGTTACTAGACATCTATTGGCGTACGCTATACGTTAAGACCCGTACATGTGTATCTATATGTGCCTTTTAAATAAAAAACAAATTAATTCCATTATAAACCTCCGGTAATATACAATCTTTAGGACTTTTTAAAACGCCCAAAATAACTTCGTAATCATTCTGTCAAGGTATAAAATTAAATGGACGTGACTTCCACAGAATTTTATTAACGGTGTACGATTCGATGTTAATTTAAATAATACAGCAGGAGGCTTCTAATAATAAGCATTTTAAAATAGAATGGTTTGTAGGCCCTGTGTTATAAATATTAATTAAGTAAATTTATTTTCTTGCTTCAACTCTCGTTTTAACACCTGCTAAAGGATCTAAATTTTAAAATTGAGTTTATTGTGAATAAACTTTAAACTTCTACATGATTATTAGGATTTTGTTCTCGATTTTACCGTAGTTTGTGTTTTACGGCACAATAAAGGAGGTATGTTCTTGGGAAAACAATAAAGAAAAAGTGTTTTTTATATCATAAAGGAATGCCTAAGAAAATAAGCTAACAAATATTATATATTATGTATAAAAAATTGTTTCCTAAAACCCACAAAAATGGGGACTATTCAGAAATTTGACTTATACCGAAAGATATATTAGACAAAATATTCGATTTAAACTATTTTTTTTTTAAATAGGGTTATGTTTCTAAAAAAAGTTTCAATAAGCAATACGAGTCATGTAAAATCGTTTCTGAAACATCCGATTTTACAGCTCTATGGGAATTGTATTTCTGATGATGGGTTGCCTCTTTTGGAGTCCCGTTAGCTGCCCATCACTTCTTTATGAATAAAAGAATTGATAATGACGAGCAATTTATTTTATTCGAGTATGATAGGTATGTGTATGTATTTACAACGGTGAAACCCGTTAAATTTTAAAAAGGAAGAGATTTGACCATCTGATAGAGATAAAAACAGTATACGAGATGTGGCAGTTATGAATAAGAATCTAATTAGATAATAATTATTTTTTAGATATAAAACCGGTAAGATTTATGGAAATGATGACGAATATATGGAAGTAATTTTGATAAAGAGACATAATATACGATATAGACTATTGATTGATGAGCAAAAATGCATTTTAAAATTACTAATTAAAAACATTTTTCACCAAATTTAATAATTGGAGTTGTGTGAAGATGCTGATTTATATAAATTAAATATTATAAATATCCCTCAGAATTAATATCAATATTACCTGTTTTATCTAAAATATTAGAAATTCTGTTGGATTTACATATTCGACAGTTTTTAAATAAAAACAAAGTAACATCGGGTCAAAGTATAGCCGTTCTTCTGCGCTCCGTGATGTAACCGACGACATTTTTCGAGCATTGGACGAAGAAAAAGCAACAGTTCTGATTATGCTTGACTACAGAAAGGCATTCGATATGCTAATCATAAGGATTTGATTTATTTACGGAAACTGCAATATCTTTTATAGGGTCGTACTGATAAACATCAGTATGAATAATTAAAGATAGGGACCTCTGATTCTTCAAAAGAAAACACGGGTATGCGTCAGGTTATCATTTTGAGACCCCTTTGTTACTCAGTCTATACTTATAAACTTAATAAATGAAGTTCAACATCGCTCTTATCATTTACATGCTGTATTTTTCTTTTAATCCATCTAAGACTGATATGTAAGTTCTACCAGAAACGTAGGACTTATAATCTATGCAAAACTTAGATTTAGAGAGAATGTCACTTCGAAATTAACAGTTGATGAAGCAGTTCCGAAAAGTATTTCCTCTTTATGTCGTTTTTTAAATCAGGTAGTTAAGGCTATGCTCCGCCATTATCTTCTTCTCTTTACTAAATTTCTGTGATAATGTATACGAATAATGTGTTGTTCTTGGTTGGATGTCTGAATAGTACAAAAGCTGCAATATTCGTAAATGTGTTACATATTTATTTTTTAGGTGCCACGAAAGAATTACTCATATACTTAAGTACTTAGATCAACTTAATATTTATGATCGTGCAATGCTCCATTCCTTATGCTTTGAATAAAACATTGCTAAATACAAATGTTCGCCTTACTTGGATTGCAAACTTATTCTTCGGACCAACATACAGATTCTTAATATTCGTCGAAAATCTTTGTAGACTCATATAAGTGTCGCAAAGAAATTTTTGAAAAATAGTTTTCTTAATGCGCTGCTGCTCTTTTGAACAAATTTATGTTGCATGATTTCAAGCCTGACTGTTTTTCATATAAAAGAAAACTTAAAAGCCTTTTATTGTTTTAAAATCATGCGACTCTTAATTTGAAGCCATTGAACAATTATATATGGGAATTGTCCTTTTTGCTTACTGTTGATGTTCTTCTCTACACTCATACACATTTTACTCCGTGATTTCTCTCTCTTTTTCTACCTTCCTATTTACCTATCCATATGTGCTTTTTATTAAATCTTTATTCTGGTTTTATAAAAAATGTAATTGTTTTGAAATAGCTTTCGTAAATTATAAATATTTAAATATAAATAGGAGCTGTTAGAAGCTTTGGTTAGGCTTAGAATAAGGCAGACCTCAACAACTAATAACATCTTGAGAAAACCTGAGAAAAATACCTTTAGAGTTAAATGAATTGTATTGCATCTGAAATGCTCCCAGTTGTATCTTTCCTCTAGTTCTGTTTAAAATGCATCGTTTATCAAGGCCACGCAGCATTTGAGCATTGGTTCCAGGTGATTTCCAGTGGCAGCCATTAATTTAAGATCATCCATTAATGATGATATAGTTTTACCACCTCTTCACGATTGTTCTTAATACTCAAGCTGTATCTGGTGGAATTTAAATGGCATAATAATGAGTTTATGATAAGATAAAACCATATTGCCATTAATGAATCTCCTTGATATATTACACTTCGTAATGGGATTGTGTCTTCCTCGAATTTGTTGATGGAAGGTATTTGCATTTAAAACCCAGTTCTCAGAATTGACATGAGGTGTTCTAAAAAGAACACAGTATGTACATCAACTACATGTATTCTAAATATAGCTGCCAGCCATGTGGCAGAGTCGAATGCTTTTTGGCAATCTACATAGACAGCGAAAAGATTCCTTCATTTGGTATAGGCCTCGATGGCAGATGACCGAATCGATAATAAGTTGCTTCTTGCAACCCATTGCACCTTTAGCACATCCTTTTTGCTGAATTGTAATGATATTGTTTTGTCCTGAATGAGCATGGATACCTTGTGTCAAGCAAGATGCGATCACCTTATACAGCATGGGAAGACAGGTAATTGACTCATATTTGGCTGCATCTTAGGTATTACGCTGATCCTTTGGCAAGAGATATGTGACTTTTTCTATAAGAAATAATGACCTTTCTTGTGGATCAAGAAAAACATCATTTATCAGAGCAGTCAGTCGTTAGTGCATTCTTCAAAACTTTTTAAGCCAGTAGTTCTGAACATAATCAGGACAAGAGCTTCCAATTATGAAATCCTTTGACGATGCTAGTAATTTCCTTGGTGTGAAGGGCTCGAATTGCTTCTAACTGGAATCCTGGCAAGTTAATGTTCTTTATTGATTCAGCTAGCGTTGATGTGGTTGTCGCTAGTTGACTACAGTTGGTTCTCTAGAATTTTTCTACTTGTTCTTTATTCAGATATCTATTATCTGCCATGTTTGATAAAGAGTTTAACTTCTGATAAAAGTCTTTTTTGATGGCTCAAAATAGATACTATCTCGTTTTCGGTTGTTGCTTGTTTTATACCTCTTACACGTCCTGCAGTCAAGGAAGTTTTTTTAGTGTGTTGAGGGCAACATTTATTCTGCAGTTATTATTATCATTCAAAAATCCGGATCGAATGTGGAGAATTACAAATTTCGGGATTTCCGGCATCGTCGATTACAAGCCTATAAGTTCTTTTTACTGCAGTATTATGCTATCCATGTCTTCAAGCTTGTTCTCAATTTAAACAACAGCCAAGGTCATATTTAAAATAAGGTTTACAATGTAACAGCTTTTAGATTTTGGGATATTTCTGCATTATAGAGATTCAATATATTACAAAAATTTTAACTATTATGCTCGATATCAATCTCAATTGGTATTTGATGGTATTTGGAGTAATATATTACAAACCTGTTCAAAATGGTGAATTCGATATGGAAGATTGTCAGGGAAGTAATAGAGACTATGCTTCTTGTGTTTTACGAATCTTGTAAACTAAACGAGACAGTAAATCTACGTTATAAAAATATCAGTTTGTAAATTTATAATTTAGGTTTCTGTTTCAGAAATATGTGTAAAAAACCATTTTAAGGGTTAAATACATTTTTGATCTCTCCTACGAATATCCAGAAAGCAACCTTTGCTTAAATGAATGAAAATAAATATTATATGAATCGCAACGAACGATGTTGCCATCAGTAATATCAAAAGGAAATAAAAAAGCTATTAATCAACATCTACTAAATATTTGAATGACTTTTACATAAGCAATCAATCATTTTTTTTCTGCAAACTCAAAACGAGTGAAGACTGCCTCATTGACGTCATTCATCTTTAAGCAATTTACCGTCATGGAGCTATTTACCTGATTGATGTGACTCAGAACTGAATACAATAAGTTAGAATATTAAATACGGTTAAATACGGTTTAACGGTGAAACATTGTGTATTTATCTATTACAAATTTATTGAAATTTTCGTTAGATAGTAAGAGAATATGATAAAATGAACCAACCCCCGGATGTTCCTCAATTCAACTTAGTAGTGACACTAAACTATGTATCTTTGTGTGTTAATTTTTAGGAATAACATAAAATTGGCCCATCTAATTTAGTGAATTTGCCAAATAGATTTAGTAATATGAGAAGCTTACTTAATTATTTTCAGAAAGTTTATACACAAAAAAAAAATTGAATCGTATTTGATCCTTAAACTTTTTTTATATATTATCTTGTTTTTATCTGGAAAATGTTATCGAATTGATCTAAGTATCTACCTTAGAATAAACAGATGATTAGTTTTCAAAACTTGCATTTACCATTTGTCCACCCAACTTTCAACGTTTGATATTTTCATATGCTTTCGCAGCTGCTCTAGTTTTATAGGATGTCAGACAATACAAAGGAACAGTAACTGAGGCTCAAAAATGGGAAAAAGGGCATAAGAAAGGTTATCGAACTTTTGCTTTTTACCCATTAAAAATTTGATGCAGGAAACTTTAAAAAAGAAAGCTGAAAAGGTTGTTGATCTTTTATGTTCCAGTTGCTGATTAAAAATATAAAAGTAACGTAATTTTCAGCAAAACAAGAAACATTTAATTTTTTTTAGAGTTATTCTTTATATTTAGCGTCAAACTGGTTCTTTTGTGAGTTATTGTTCTCCATTTTTTTTGTACGCCTAAATACTTACTATTACTGAATAATTTTTGGGAGAAAGTTTTGTTAAATTTTAGGTTTTAATTTTTTCTCGATTTTCGTTAATTTCTTTGAGTCAGATATTTAATTCAGTTCAATTGGTTCTGCTTTCGTAAAACTACATTTAAAATTAGTATTCAATTTTCTTTCTCTATTTAAGACAAGATTAGGTTTATATTTACTATTTTAATTACTTCATTGGTTTTTTACGTACGGGTACATGTGAAAAAATAAATTTGAAAATTGAAACACACCAGTTTTAAAATCGTTCGTACAAAATAATTTAACTTAAGATGTTATAGTTTTCCCACAACGTATTTAATATTCCAAGTACAGTTGGTTCAGTGAAAGAATACCCATGCGTCATCAATATACGAACGTATCACCGACAGTTTTGGGATCTGTTCAACTTAATTCGTAGAGAAATAATAAAAGGATGGAAAACAAAACATTATTCTTCCAATCCAAGCCATGGGTAAAATAAAAAGTAAGATAGAAAGAGACAACCGGGTCAAATGAATCATTTCGTTTTATGAATACAAACTTTTTTTGACTTCAATCAAAAAATTATTTTATTGACACTTATCGTTAAAAGTTTTATTGACATTGTGTTTTTGAAAGATTTTGATCATTCAAGTGAATTTAAAACAAGAGATTGTTTTATATAAAAGGCATTTACTATTGTTTCATAATTTATTACCGGCAAGTATGTATTATTTTTATTAAAAAACTGAACCTAGACGTATAAACATTTCTAACCTTCAAATCTGTCGTCGGTATTTAAATGCACAACACACGCATATAATTTTAAAAGTTTTTTCGCACTTCTTTAATCAGTTCTAATAATCAGGCATTAAAAATTAGGATAAAGTAATGATATTAGATTTGTCCTTTCATATAATTCCTGGAGAAACGTCATAGGCAGCACAACAGCTTGTGCTTAATTTGTGTGTGAGTATTTCGAGTTGGAGAAGAGAAGAGGTGGTCCTGTGAAATCTGTTTCATCTGTTCAAGGAATAGAAAAAATAATTTTATTCTTGGAAATAAATATTTTTAATTAGGTATCATTATTTCTAAAGAGTAATCACTGCTCTCAAAAATTTCAAGGAAAACTCTATATGCCATTATAAAAAGGAAGGGAAACAATCCGATTTTTTCCTTTCCTCGAAAAGAAAAAAAAACCACAGATTTTACCGAAAGAAACAAAATGGAGGTTTGAAATACCCTCTAGAATATTACGAAGTTATAATATAAATTAACTTTAAAAGTAATATCATTGGTGTATATTTAATAATCTTAATGTCTTTTTAATTGTTAGAAGTTACGAATTTAAAATTATTTTTGAAAATTTAATATGGCGGATCTAATATGGCGTCCTAAATATTTTACATCTCTCGATTTTATTCAAAAAAGTTATAAGGGTTTTTGAGGGTGTAAATTACGAATTTACAATTATTTTTTATAAATTCAATATAACGGATTCAATATGGAGGACTAGAAATGTTACATCTCCCAATTTTGTTCAAAACTGCTGCTTACGGGTTTCCAAAGGTGTAAATAAAGAATTTAAAATTAATTATGAAAAATTCAATACTGCAGAGTCAATATGGCTGTTAAAAAATTTTAAATTTCTTGATTAAGTCCATAATTGGTAATTTGAAATAAATTAAGATTAGATTAAGAATTAAAAAAAAAATTAATTCAATATGGCGGATCCAATATGATTTTTCAGAATTAGGCATTTTTCACATTTTTTCAAAATTGGTATATGGGAGTTTGAGGTTAATAATCGAAAGTTTCTAAAAATAAATAGAGCAGATACAATATGGGAGACTAAAAATTCTACATTGTTTCGATTTGGTTCTAAATTGTTATTGGGGATGTACTTGTGGTATACGCTATGGATATTCAATTAATTTTTTCAAACTCAATATACCGGATAAAATATATCAGACAGAAACATTTACTTGTCTCAAGTTTTTAAAATGTTAGTATTACTACGGCAAAGGAAACATTTGTTTGGGCCAGTTTCATTCAGAACTGGTATTTGGAAAATTCTCAGAACTAAAAATTTTTTTGTTATTCAGTCTAGTGTGGTCTACAATTTTAAATAATCACAATTTTCATACAAAATTTGCACTGCCTACCAATACGCGCTGTAAAGTTGAAAATAACAAAATAAACTTTTAAATGGCATTAAAATTTTTGAAATGGTTGTTAAATTATAACTAAATGATACAAATAACTACTAACACGAGACACTAACAAGCTACAGTAAGAAAGCGATTACAAATGAAGCATCTTCCAATCTTTCTGGGTAAATCACAATTTATCAAGTATTAATTTGGAACCGACTTCAAAAGTTTATTGGATTCAATTTTTTAAAATTTTATACTTCTTATTTTCATCAATCACAATACACAGAAGAGTTTTTTGGAAAAATATAATGCAGTAAAGAATTAAAAGTTTTTTAATCAAAAAAAACTGATATCTAGGTCAATACGTGACAACATCGAAGGTTTCTGGGCTTCTGTGTTAACTTTAATTAAACCCGTCATAATAAAACTAATAATAAGAGTAAAATAGTATTTTCCTGTGCGTCGTGTTAGCAAACCAGTAAACACAACATACACTCGTGGGAATAGATGGGTAAACAACGGACAATAAATAATATGATTGAATCGAAAAAAAATATGGTACTATTTCAAATCATTAAATTTCCAGTTACTTCCGCGTATTTCAATTTGTTTGTTATTAAAAATATTTTTTACTGTGATATTTCTCAATTTTGATATGAAACAATTCGAAGTGTGTTTAATTTGGTACTGAAAGTTGGAACACAGTAAGTAATACACCAAACAGAGGCCTATTTTTTATTTCCAAAGTTATCGTCTTGTGGAGGAACAAAAGCTAATTGTGCGCTAATTGCTTTACTACGTAAAGTAGTAGTAGAAAAACCTAAAAAAAGATAAAATGTGTGTAATAAGATCCACGTTAGAAAAAAATAACAATGACATATTGCATAACATATGATTTTTATGCAAATTCAATGATATGTTATATTAGTATGGTCTCACAAAGTTCCTGGTATTAAATTTGTAATGGTTTTACTACATAAATCGTAGGCCATTCATCTTTTTCTTTTAAACCATTTATTTATTTAATTAGGTGATATGTCAAAGGGTAGACCGAAGCGATGCAGAGCTCATGAGAAATCAGATAATAATACGTATTCAAAACCGTATTTTTTTATTAAATATTTTTACTATTTTACGCTAATTATTTTACCTCAATTCCATTTTTCTGTAAAAAACAAATTGATCTCTTCAAAGCTAATGTTGGTGTTTATTAAAAATTAAATCAGTACGACATGAAATTTGCACATTGAGTGAAAATTGTCATTTCTTGTAGATTTTGGATTGCTGAATTCGAATTACTCCATCACTAACCTAAAAGTTCAAAAAACGCTATTTTGGTCTATATTTAAGATTATGTATCAACGCTACATCTTTTTTCTCACACACACACAACTATACATAGAATCTTAAAGTATAAGTCTTACTCTTTCAAATGCCGTTGAGCTTATATAAATATTGTTCTTTTTCTTCGAGACGTGTAACTTTGAAAATTCCAAATTGCATGAATTTTTCAAATTTTGGAAATCTTCACCTTTCCTAACCGATTTTAAGCGACAATTCTGATTAACCATGGATGTTTTAAGGCAATCAAGGCATCGCTCAATCCAAACTTATTATTCGTTTTGTAAAATAAATTTGTTTAAACAATTTGTTTAAACAATTTATTTAAACACTTTGTTTAAACAATTTGTTTAGACAATTTGTTTAAACAATTTGTTTAAACTAATTATTGTAAAATTCATTATTTTATAAATAAATGCTTCCAATGCATTTTATAAAAAAAATATGTTTAAATAATTCACAAAACCACATTCTACAAATACAAAGTCTACAAATGTATATTGTGTTTAAACAAATTTATTTTGCAAAACTAATGATAAATTTGGATTAGGCGATGCTTTGATAGCCTTGAAACATACATGGTTTATCAGAATTGGTGCTTAAAAGTTAATCGATCACGAAAGATGAAGGTTTTCAAAGCTTGAAAAATTCATGCCATTTGAAATTTTCAAAATTGAAAATCTCGAAGAAAAAGAAAGCTATTTGAGCAAACTGAAAAGCATTTGATAGAGTAAGACTTTAAGATGCTATGTATTGTTTTTTGATAAAAAATAAATGTCGAGATGATACATAACATCAAATAGAGGCCAAAATGGCGTGTTTTACACTTTTAGGTTAGAATATTTAAAAAACCTGACGTGATGGAGCAATTTTGAGGCCGGATTCAAATTCAGCGACCCAAAATCCCCAAAAATGATTATTCTTATTCAGTATACAAATTTCACGTCGTGCTGAAATCTTGTCCCCATATTAAAAGAAGATTTCCAGCACCCGTTCTTATTACAAAGCTTAATTTTGATTGATTAGCAGCTTTTATTCTTACTTTGTATTATATATTTAACGATAATTGAGCATATTGTTTTAAAAAGTTTAACTTTGTGACCTGTACGTGTACGCTTCATCGAAACATACCGTTCTTATTACAACGCTTAATTTTGATTGATTGATTAACAACTTTTATTCTTACTTCGTATTGTATATTTAACGATAATTTAGCATATTGTTTTAAAAAATCAAACTTTGTGACTTGTACATGTGGGCTTCATCGAACTAAGAGTTTCGGAATGAATCAGATCCGTTGTTTTGTAATCGTTTGGAGCTTTATTTGATTAAAATGTGAAGTTTTTGCTGTCAGACAGCTTGTACGTAATAATGATGAATAAGTGAGGATTGAATAAAATTTTAAGACGGCGTTAGCTAAGTTGAAATGCAAGATTACATAACAGGAACCCTTACCAATCCCTCATAAATGATCAATGATAAAATTTTCGGATAGCTTTTTGATGTTTTATTATATATTACAAAATATTTTCGTAATAGTTATTGATTCCTTCAGTCCCTAAATTTGTGAAAATTAATTATTTAAAAAAAAATTATTAGTCATCTGAACGTAAATGAATCTGATTTATCTTGATCTACTCTCTCCTTAGTAAATCAGAGAAGCTATAAACAATAAATAATAATTCAATTTATTTAAGGCTTAGGTAAAACTTGATTTTAAACCCCATTTTACTTTAAGCTTTACTTGCGCATATTTGCCTTTTTGAACCTTCGTTGTCTTAACAGTCGTATATTCTTTAAACTTCACCATCATGAATTACAGCTACCATAACTGCCGATTAAATCAATATTCAACAAATCCACGTCATTGCAAGATTTATAATCAAAATAAAAAGGCAACACACTGAGAATATCCCACCCTACAGAAATCTTCAAGTTTAATGAAGCCACGATAGATCTTATCTTCAAATGTGAATAATTAATCAGTCATTGAATATGCAGATGCAACTGGCTAATACAGGTTTGGTTCCGAGCGCATCATTATGTAATATTAGTTAATAGTGAGAAATAAAAATATGACTTGAACGCACACAAGCTTATTATGGGAATCACGCCTGAACCCAACCGGCTGACGAATAGCGGTACCACCGCACTGGGTTACCAGCGCCATGGTACAGTTATCTGGGAGTCCGTTAGGTTCGCTGGTTGATGATACTTGCCGCGCCTCTGTGTACGGTTTGAGTCTTTTATTGCTTTTCACATGGTTATTTCAACAAGGACGTACTAACTCAGAAAACATGCGAGTATATGGGTCATGGAATTCTAATTTATATGAGAGAAACATATAGTAAGAAGAGAGGAGAACAAAGACATATTTTTAATATCTTCATTTTGTTTCAACTCTTTAATAGTTACTTTAATGGTCATATATACGTTGTTATTTATTAGAACAAACAATGCTATAAAATATCCGAATAATACCTACAAATTAACCCAATTTACTTGTTAATATTTATTTATCTCAAACATCAAGATGGGGCTAGGATACAAAAGGCTTATAGGATAACAACAATACTAATAAACCAAGATTTAAAATCTTTTTTACGTCAAAAATCAAAATAAAGTATATTATGTTGAAAAAGTCAAAAATTTGGATTTTGTTAATTCTTTCTCGGCGAATTATTACAGGAGATTAACATTTAGCAAAAGCAACATAAAATTTATATGACAGTGAAATACAAAAAGTTAGTCTTACTAATGAAAGATATTTAGTTAAAATTGAAAATGAGGCAGTATACATATCACAATAGTCTTAAACACTTCTCACAACAGAGCATATAAAATTTCATATTGATCAATCTTTCCTAATTTTATGTTTTCAAATTTAGAACATCCAGTGAATACATTGATACATAATGCGGCTGAAATTTCGAACGTTCACGCGAACGAATTTTGTACACAGTAAAAAATAATTTGAAAAGGTATAGAAATTTTTTTAAAATTCATATTAAGACAGCAAAACAATGTAAAATATTTAAAAAATGAATTCTTCTTCTTTTTTCTACCTGAAATGTTTATAAAACTTGGGAATTATATTTGGTATCACTTGAAGGTTAACATTTATTAAAATAATTTTAAAAATATCGCCCGTGAGGGTTTACAAATAAAAATATAAGCAAATTTGTTATCGACTGGCTGGATCGGTTGATATTAAAACATATTGACGAACTAGGTATGTTCATATTAAAGCCCTGTATAAACAGATATTTCTAAAAATGCTTGCGGACAGGACACTACCACCCTTAAATTTGATTTTAAAAAAATCGTCTATGGCGTTTCAGAAGTTAAAATCCGCACATATTTTATATTAACGGGCTAGGTATATTCATATTAAAGCCCTGTATAAACAGATTTTTCTAAAAATGCTTGCGGACAGGACATAACCACCCTTAAATTCTTTTAAAAAAAATCGTCTATGGCGTTTCACAAGTTAAAATCCGCACATATTTTATATTGACGGGCTAGGTATGTTCATACTAAAGCCCTGTATAAACAAATATTCCTAAAAATGCTTGCGGACAGGACACTACCACCATTAAATTAATAAAAAAAAAACGTCTATGGCGTTTCACAAGTTAAAATCTGCACATATTTTATATTGAAGGGCTAGGTATGTTCATACTAAAGCCCCGTATAAACAAATATTTCTAAAAATGCTTGCGGACAGGACACTACCACCCTTAAACTCATTTTAAAAAAAATCGTCTATGGCGTCTCACAAGTTAAAATCCGCACATATTTTATATTGACGGGCTAGGTATGTCCATACTAAAGCCCTGTATAAACAAATATTTCAAAAAATGCTTGCGGACAGGACACTAACACCCTTAAATTAATTTTAAAAAAATCGTCTATGGCGTTTTACGAGTTAAAATCCGCACATATTTTATATTGACGGGTTAGATATGTTCATACTAAAGCCCTGTATAAACAAATAATTGTAAAAACGCTTGCGGACAGGACACTACCACCCTTAAATTCATTTTAAAAAAAATCGTCTATGGGGTTTCACAAGTTAAAATCCGCCCATATTTTCTATTGACGGGCTAGGTATGTTCATACTAAAGCCCTGTATAAACAAATATTTCTAAAAATGCTTGCGGACAGGACACTACCACCCTTAAATTCATTTTTAAAAAAATCGTCTGTGGCGTCTCACAAGTTAAAATCCGCACATATTTTCTATTGACGGGCTAGGTATGTTCATATTAAAGCCCTGTATAGAGGGAAATTTATAAAAATGCTTGCGGACAGGACACTACCACCCTTAAATTCATTTAATAAAAAATCGTCTATGGCGTCTCACAAGTTAAAATCCGCACATATTTTATATTGACGGGCTAGGTATGTTCATACTAAAGCCCTGTATAAACAAATATTTCTAAAAATGCTTGCGGACAGGACACTACCACCCTTAAACTCATTTAAAAAAAATCGTCTATGGCGTCTCACAAGTTAAAATCCGCACATATTTTATATTGACGGGCTAGGTATGTTCATACTAAAGCCCTGTATAAACAAATATTTCTAAAAATGCTTGCGGACAGGACACTACCACCCTTAAATTAATTTTAAAAAAATCGTCTATGACGTCTCACAAGTTAAAATCCGCGCATATTTTCTATTGACGGGCTAGGTATGTTCATACTAAAGCCCTGTATAAACAAATATTTCTGAAAATGCTTGCGGACAGGACACTACCACCCTTAATTTCATTTTTAAAAAATTCGTCTATGGCGTTTTACAAGTTAAAATCCGCACATATTTTCTATTGACGGGCTAGTTATGTTCATACTAAAGCCCTGTATAAACAAATATTTCTAAAAATGCTTGCGGACAGGACACTACCACCCTTAAATTAATTTTTAAAAAAATCGTCTATGACGTCTCACAAGTTAAAATCCGCACATATTTTCTATTGACGGGCTAGGTATGTTCATACTAAAGCCCTGTATAAACAAATTTTTCTAAAAATGCTTGCGGACAAAACACTACCACACTTAAATTCATTTTTAAAAAAATCGTCTATGGCGTTTCACGAGTTAAAATCCGCACATATTTTCTATTGACGGGCTAGGTATGTTCATACTAAAGCCCTGTATAAACAAATATTTCTAAAAATGCTTGCGGACAGGACACTACCACCCTTAAATTAATTTAAAAAAAATCGTCTATGACGTCTCACAAGTTAAAATCCGCACATATTTTCTACTGACGGGCTAGGTATGTTCATACTAAAGCCCTGTATAAACAAATATTTCTAAAAATGCTTGCGGACAGGACACTACCACCCTTAAATTCATTTTTAAAAAAATCGTCTATGGCGTTTCACAAGTTAAAATCCGCACATATTTTCTATTGACGGGCTAGGTCTGTTCATACTAAAGCCCTGTATAAACAAATTTTTCTAAAAATGCTTGCGGACAAAACACTACCACCCTTAAATTCATTTTTAAAAAATCGTCTATGGCGTCTCACAAGTTAAAATCCGCACATATTTTATATTGACGGGCTAGATATGTTCATATTAAAGCCCTGTATAGAGAGAAATTTCTAAAAATGCTTGCGGACAGGACACTACCACCCTTATATTCATTTTTAAAAAAATCGTCTATGGTGTCTCACAAGTTAAAATCCGCACATATTTTATATTGACGGGCTAGGTATGTTTATACTAAAGCCCTGTATAAACAAATATTTCTAAAAATGCTTGCGGACAGGACACTAACACCCTTAAATTATATATATTATTATATTCATATTAAAGCCCTGTATAAACAGATATTTCTAAAAATGCTTGCGGACAAGACACTACAGGGCTTTAATATGAACATACCTATCCCTTCAATATAAAATATGTGCGGATTTTAAGTTGTGAAACGCCATAGACGATTTTTTTTTAAATGAATTTAAGGGTGGTAGTGTCCTGTCCGCAGGCATTTTTAGAAATTTCCCTCTATACAGGGCTTTAGTATGAACATACCTAGCCCGTCAATAGAAAATATGTGCAGATTTTAACTTGTGAGACGCCATAGACGATTTTTTTTTAAATGAATTTAAGGGTGGTAGTGTCCTGTCCGCAAGCATTTTTAGAAATTTCTCTCTATACAGGGCTTTAATATGAACATACCGCCATAGACGATTTTTTTAAATGAATTTAAGGGTGTGTTTAAAATCTTTTTGTTTTGTTAAATAGTGTCAGTCAGGTGTCCTAAATTACTATAAGATTTTCCAAGACAGTCCTAACCAGTAAAATTTGTTTTTTTTACAACAATATAGGATGAAATACTTTTGTAAATAAAATTTTGTTTCTCATTTTTCGGTAATATTTTTTTGAGTGTATAATTCGTCTCGTGAACGTTCCAAACTTCAGCCGCATGATACATACATATATATTTGCAAGAATCTTCATTTTTATGATGAGAACAAATTTATTGAAGACAAAATAGATGGTCATTCAATGCTATTCAACATTTGTTTTTAGTTTACTTTATCCGATGGGAGACTTTCAGTGAGGTTAATATTGTAAAACTTACATGTTTGTAAAGATGTTGTATATTACTACAAAAAGGCTATATCTTAAATTATGAATAAAAGTACCTCTGAATATTTAGCTAGTTTTTATTTAATTGCAGGAACGTCTTTTTTTTCACCAGATTCTCTTTTTACAGAACATCATTAATAATTATATCTCATTTAAATTATGAGTAACTTGATATTCCTGTATATATAAATTATGCTAATTTAGACATGTTTTTTAAACCACACAAGACAGATTTTGTAATAGTATTGAATAACTATGCGAGCATTATTATTATAATTTCTTCCTATTTAATATATATATATATATATATATATATATATATATATATATATATATTGACAAAAGTTCAAACATATATGTATGTATGTATGTATGTATGTATGTATGTATGTATGTATGTATGTATGTATGTATGTATGTATGTATATATATATATATATATATATATATATATATATATATATATATATATATATATATATATATATATGTATATACAGGGTGTCCCACTTAAGATGGATACAAGCCAATATCTTGATTGTTTGTTAAGCGATGTTTTTCATTTTTGGTAGGAGGCTGTATGGTTATAAGGCGCACATTTTGCCCAGGGTAAGAAACGCGATACCTCATAGACGTACGTTTTAATGGGGTTTGATTTTTTTTTATTCAAGAGTAAACTACCTTTAGGACAGTATTTATTTCAAATCTAATAAATTATATTGAATCCTCCTCATCCAAGATACTTTAGTTCTAATTTTGATAAAGATTGATACAGGGTGTGTCATTAAAAATATGACATTTTTAATTTTTTTTATTATTTTTTTTTTAAGTGAAAACTTAACGACTTACGACGCCACTGGATAAAAAACTGGTTTATGTCAACATTATAATAATCGATTTAAGTTTTCAGATAGCTACCATAATAATTAAGATCTTTAATTTTGTTTAATTTATAAAACCGATATTTTTAATTCTGCTAATACCACTGAATAAAATCCGTTACAAAAGAATCTATAAACCCAGCTCTCAACGAAAACTGAAATATGATTTTTATTCATTTTATTGAGGATTAATGAAAAAAATCCAAACAATTATTTAAAACAATCACTATTAACTTTGAAAAATATGCTTTAAACTAAGATTTAGAAAACTATAATGAACTAAAAGTCAACATCTTCGACCAAACCACCATAATTTCTAATGCATTTTTCATAAATTTTCCTAATTCTTATGCAAACTTTACGTAATTCTTGTCGAGATATTTCTTCACATACTTGGCGTATTCGAGTTTTTAATTCTTCTAATGTTCGTGGACGGGTCTTATAAACTTTATTTTTGATAGCACCCCATAGAAAGAAATCTAGAGGTGTGAGGTCTGGAGACCTAGGAGGCCATGCTACAAAAGGACTATTGCGACCAATCCATTTATCTTGAAAATTTTCATTGAGCCATCTTCTTATAGGTGCAGCATTATGGATCGGAGCGCCATCTAGCTGAATATACAAATTCTCTCTATAAGTTAATGGCAAATCATGAACAGCATCCCAAAATTCATTTTGCAAGAAAACTAAAAATCTCGCACCGTTTAAAGTAGTATTGAAAAAGAAGGGTCCAATAATACGGTCTTTTAAAATACCACACCACACATTTACTTTCTCAGAATATTGATTTTTGCAATTAATTACCCAGTGAGGATTCTCATTACTCCAATATCTAATATTCTGAGATGATACTGTCCCGTTGGTAGAAAATGTCGCCTCATCAGTAAATAATATTTTACCAAATAGATTGTGGTCTTCGTAAAATTTTGCCTGCATGGTTAAACAGTACTCCATTCTTCTCTGATCATCACCTGGTTGTAACGTGTGCAAAAATCTTGGTTTAAACGGTTTAATACCATTTCTTTTCAAACATCTTGAAACAGTACTCTTCCGCCTACTATCAAAGCTTCTTAAACTGGATTTTGGGTTCACCCGGAAATGATTTACAATTCTTGCATCCTGTTGATGATTTCTTTGCCGTCTTACTTTCTCCTGTACCACAGAACCCCGTTGATTAAACATTCGATTCACTTTAGAAACCGTGGTGTACGATATTAAGTGATCAGGATGCCTCTGATTGAATTCTTGTGCGGCCTCTCGACAGTTTCGCGCACCATCTCCTACTAATCTCACTATTTCTACTTTTTCTGCTAAACTCAAACGCATATTTAGTTATTCTGCAAAAATGTTATTAATTTTAACAATGTAACAGGGACATATCAAGAATTTTGACGTGTGACTTAAAAATCATATTATTTTGTTTCCATGGCCATCTTAGTTTTTAAATCTTTCTAGTCTGTTCCTGACTGTTGCATTTAAACAGCACGATTCCAGATTATATTGCATTAATTAGTAGACTAACGGCATCCGAGTATATTACATCGATTTCTAATATATCGAAGAAGAAATCGATTATTATAATGTTGACATAAACCAGTTGTTTATCCAGTGGCGTCGTAAGTATTCACTTAAAAAAAATAATAAAAAAAATTAAAAATGTCATATTTTTAATGACACACCCTGTATCAATCTTTATCAAAATTAGAACTAAAGTATCTTGGATGAGGAGGATTCAATATAATTTATTAGATTTGAAATAAATACTGTCCTAAAGGTAGTTTACTCTTGAATAAAAAAAAATCAAACCCCATTAAAACGTACGTCTATGAGGTATCGCGTTTCTTACCCTGGGCAAAATGTGCGCCTTATAACCATACAGCCTCCTACCAAAAATGAAAAACATCGCTTAACAAACAATCAAGATATTGGCTTGTATCCATCTTAAGTGGGACACCCTGTATATATATGTATATATATATATATATATATATATATATATATATATATATATATATATACAATAGGTTTTTTGTATTCTTGGGATTAGGTTCATACTTGGATGTTAAAAAAAAACGTGTTTTGACGTTTCGACAATTCAAAGAACTATTTTAAAAACTACATTAAATAAAAATAGTCCTTTCTTGTATATTTTGGTTCGTTGAATTCAAATCCGACTTCAGAAATTCTCAATCACATCAGGTTTTTTGAAATATCCTACCTAGAAGTGCAAAGAACGCGATTTTGGCCTATATATGACGTTATATATCATCGCAATATTTTTTTTCAAAAAACTATACAGAGGATCTTAAAATATAACTCTTACTCTTTCTAATGCTTCTGAGTTTGCTCAAATATATATTTTTTCTTCGAGATATTCCATTTTGAAAATTTGAAATTGCATCAATTTTTCAGGTTTTTAAAACTTCACCTTTCGTAACCGATAAGTTTTTAAGTGACAATTGAGATAAACCATGGATGTTTTAAGGCTATCAAAGCATCGGTCTATCCAAAGTATTCATTAGTTTTGCAAAATAAATTTGTTTAAACAATTTGTATAAACAAATTATTACAAAGTTCATTATTTTTTTTTAAATAAATGCTTCCATTGCATTTTACAAAAATAAATACGTTCAAAGGAGTCGTTATCGTTATAACGATATATTTGTTATAAATAAAGTATTAAATAACAAACTTTGTAATTTATATATAAACTCTTTAACGATACTCATTTGTAGACTTTGTATCTGTAGGATATGATTTGGTGAATTCTACATCTACATTTTTAATTATTTTTTAAATTGAAACATTCTTGATTATTTTTTAAATTGAAAAACTAAATGCTTTTGATTTTGTTCATAACAAAATATATCATAATACCGATAACGGCTCATTTAAACGTATTTATTTTTGTAAAATGCAGTGGAAGCATTTATTTAAAAAATAATGAATTTTGCAATAATTTGTTTAAATAAATTGTTTAAACAAATTTATTTTTCAAGACTAATGGTAAATTTCGATTGAGCTATATTTTCATAGTCTTAAAACATCCAAAATTATGGCCTAAAATTTTATTGGTCACAAAAGGTGATGGTTTCCAAAACTTGAAAAATGCATGCATGCAATTTGAAATTTAAAAAACTGAATATCTCGAAGAAAAAGAGATATATTTCTACAAACTCAGCTGCATTTGAAAGAGTAAGACTTATACTTTAAGATGCTATCTATTATTTTTTGAGAAAAAAAAAATGTCGCGATAATACATAAACTCAAATATAGGTCAAAATCGTTTTCTTTGCAATTTTAGGTTAGGATAAACCTGATGTGATGGATGTAACAATAAAGATCAACAAATTTCATATTTCTATTTTTGTAATCCATAACTGGCGATGTCTCAAAACTTGAAAAAATATTATTTTAAATTTCCAGTACAAGTATTAATTTATCAGAATAAATAATATTACTAAGTAATGGTTTGGTAATATATCACGTGTTACTAGGAAAATTTTTAGAAACAAAAATTGGAATATTGAGAATTCCGAAAATAAAAGATCCGAATATCACAAAATTATTAAATGTGGTCTTTTTCATTAAAAAATAGGAAAAATTTCGTCGTTTAAACATTTTAACTAAATTAAAATAATGCAATTTTCAACGATGTAAATACGCAAATAATCTATAATTTAGATTTTGTTTACGTCATATCTTGGCCCACTAATAAGTAGGGCAATTTGAATTCTATTGAACTTTGACCTAGTAATAGAACATTTTCCATTTTCTAACTACGTAAGGTAATAGAAATACATTAGCATGAAAATCCTTTGGATAGGTTCTGTATGGAAGGTTTGAAGGAAAATGTTAAGAATCCTTATAAAGTTTTAAATATAAATATTTGTTTGGTTTAAATAGGTTTAGTAGTGAGGTATTTATTGTTTCTGGCTCAAATTGAATATACATTTTGATATTTTACTGTTTTGAAAAACTTTTTCGGACATTTATTTTCTTTATGAATGTACTTAAACCATACCAGTTTTCTTTTAAAGTATTTACTAAGTATAATTATATCGTTGGAAGATTAAAGTGTTATAAATTACTATATATGTGAAGTTTGCAATGAATATCAACAAAACGAGGATATAAAAACTTAATTTTATTGGGAAATATTGTTGCATATTGTTTTACATATTGAAAATAACAATAATAATAACTTGGGCAACAACAAATTCATACTTTTATGTATTCTAGAATTGACGTACCAATTATCATATTATACTCGTTTAAATAATGCACTTAGAACAGGATGGCATAGAATCGGTATGTGTGTATTAAAAAATATGCAAATTCTACAGGAGTATGTTCGAAGGGGTGAAGGCATTGTAAATAACTTACTTTTCAAAGTTCTTCTTAATGATACGCCACTCGCTGTGGTAAAGAAATAGAAATAAATTTTCACATACTGACAACAGAAAAAAATACTAATATTTTTATTTATTTTATGGAATGTGTTTTTATTTTCCAGTAAAAAAGGTAGAAAAATTTAACTAAGTAGTAGTGAAGGCTGCGAAAAGGTTTTTTATTTATGTATAGTTTTGGTGAGATTATTTACCAAAATAGTTTATATACAACATGGTATATATATATATATATATATATATATATATATATATATATATATATATATATATATATATCATCAATTTTGTGTCATGTTTATCGTATGATAGATCAAAGATATAATGTTTATGTTTACCTGTCATGGTGTTTGGTGGAGAGGCAGTCGCAGAAGGTCGAGACGACGTCGTAGAATTATTAGAATTAGACGTTGACGTCGTTTCTTGAGGCGGAGGGGGAGAGGTCTCTGTCGGGGCATCCTCTACCTCCTGCAGCTCTATGGTGATAATTTGATTTTCCTGTTGACCCGCCAGCTTAACGACTTTTGAGCCTCTTGAATCACGAACTATTAAATACTACGCAATTTTTATGTTTTCTCTCTGTCTGATTTATAGACTCGCGGCCATAGCGCCCTTGTTTACTTATCTAACGAGAATTTATGATATTAATAAAAATGCGGTAAAAATGTATCAAAATTGCAGGGACTTATAAAAGAACGTCAAACATTAAGACTTAAAAAAGTAAAAACACCGAAAACGCCCGATAAACACCAAAACCGAATTAAAATTTGGTGTAAATTCAGTCAAGCCGATGGTATTCAGTCAAATTCAGTCTGGGAAACAGTCTTATTAGAAGTTATTATACGTTTTGAAAACGATTTTGTCGCGTATTGCTTTTAACTGATAAATGATTTTTTTTCTTGTTTACTCCCAAAACAGGGATAATTACTTTCTTCTGGGAAAAGGATTAGAAGGCCTCTATGCAACAAAATTGAACAAACCAAACTTTAATTTATTAATTCGGATATAAACATTTAAATTAGTAAAATTATACTAAAATATGTAACAGCTATTATAGATTTAATAAACGCAACGGATAGATAGACTATTTAAAAAGATATAACGATCAAAAGGTACCGAGTTGATAAAAATTGGGCACGAAAAACACTTTGTACATCACAAAAAACCGGAACACGTTGGGTTGAACAGTATCTTGTCTTTTCTACACTAGAGTTTACTTGGTTCTTTGATCAATAATTTTTAAAATCGATTCGAGCGCAGTTCTATCGGTCACAACCTTACCGCTTTCATTTAAAAACTTTCGCGAAAAATGCCTCTAAAAACATTCCTAATTTCACTATTTACAATAATATATCGACCTGATTATATGAAAATTTTCCCGTTTTTATATAAGTGTATTATTGTGTATGCTGCGCTTAGTTACACTTTCTCCCGGCAGGGGGTTTAGCAAAGAGCCAGTTTTACAAAGGGAAAACTTTAGCAGGACATTGCGAACATGCGGAAGTATGCAGGAACACGCGCAGGAAAATATGTCGTTGGCTGTAGGGTTATACTGTGACGTCATAGGTTGTACAGGGTGGAATATTGAAATAAATGTGGGTTAGTGGGTGAAAGGTAGTTGGCCGAACATGGGGTGTGAATGTTTAGGATTTCTAAGCAAATGGGGCTTTATAAACTTGACTTTTGCTAAAGATCAATAAACGAAGATACAAAAATGATATTTAATAATACAAAATTATGTTTATTTGATCAACAAATATTCATGTCGAAGTAATAAATTATTTGATAAGTGATCATCTCTAAAAAAATTTTTATTACAATTATTATTTATTTTAATCAGTTGCGGTCAAAGTATTTAGAGGAAATTAAGTGAAACTAAGCATTTTTATCTTTCCACAAACGTTTCGGTTTATTTTCATTAAATCATCTTCAGAGTAATTTTTTATAACTAAAAAAAACTAAAAACAACAATATTTTTGATGGACAATTTTAAAACTTAAACGTAATTTTCTTATCTTAATATTATATATCATTGTCCTCAGTTTTTTTAGTTATAAAAAATTTCTCTGAAGACGGTTTAGTGAAAATTAACTGAAACGTTAGTGAAAAGACAAAAACGCTTATTTTCACTTAATTTCCTCTAAAGACTTTGACCGTAGCCCATTAAAAAAAAATAATTAATTTAACTAACACGGTCACCAAAAGTTATATATATATATATATATATATATATATATATATATATATATATATATATATATATATATATATGTTTATGCGGCTTTCACGGATTCCATCCGGCGGGAGGTCGGCGAAGCCGCGTTTAGTATTTGCATGCTTCCTTTCGACCTGTCCTTTGCACAGCCAGGTGCATGTCGGTACCCTGATGAGTCTAATAGAGACGAAACATGTACCTCTGCCGTATCACTGTGGCGCGGAGGGTAAGTTTTTGACTTTCTTCCCGGTATGGTGGTACAGGTGGGCCATCATCTCAATGGTGGGAGAATAGGATGAATTGCGTTCCTTAAGAATTTGTTCAATCTGTGCAACCTCTAACATGGAAAGGATATGGTTGGAACGAAGTTTGCATTTACTGTTCGCTGTTTATATAATAAGTATATAATTTTTATTTTAAGAAAATATTACCATAATTACTATACTTGTATTCTGTACCAAAATTAGAAAAACAAAAGTAATATATATATATATATATATATATATATATATATATATATATATATATATATATATATATATATATATATATATATATATATGTAATCGAAGGTTTTCGGGCATCCCGTGTATGTGCTGAGTCTCTCTCAGGACTGTAAGGCAGCTGACATTTCGGTGAAATCTCATTCACCATTTTCAAAGCTCACTGTATGGCGTCTACGTTTTGACAAAATCCCATTTGAGATCTTCTGTGCTTGGTGGTTGTAGATCAACCGATCGAACTTTTTGGTTGCTTTAAATTTTGGTAATAGCTCTGATTTGGTTGGTGCGGATTGTCCCATATATATATATATATATATATATATATATATATATATATATATATATATATATATATATATATATTGATTTTAATAAAAAAATAAAAATAAAAAGAAATATATTATTGGATTTTAAAAAACAATGTAATAATCTCCGATTTCGGAATAAATAAGAAAAAAAATCATTTGGGTTATAAGCAATACAATACTAGTAATCTTGGGAAATGAGACAAAATTTTTACTCTCGTTTTGTCTCGTTTCAATTAAATCTCGTTTTGTCTTGATAATATTTACTGTCGACATTGAGAAGAGTTGAGAGCAAAATTTTTCATCCGGATACCTAAAGTGTAGATTGTAAGTGGATCATTTGGGCACCCTTTAACTTCGGCCTATAACGATCTTTTGTATGTGATTCTAATTTAATAAAGGACAAAAATTTTCGCCAATATAGTTTCCTGGGGGATGAATTTATTATTAAATCATGTACCTTGACATACACATCAAGGTTACTTTGTTTTTTTTGCCAGCTGATTTAAATATTGTCTACAGTCCCAAATCAACTTAGACACATACCTTCGACAAGACGAACCGAGAAACAGTGACAGTTCAGTTTTACCTTACGTGTATGTAATAAGGGATGGTCTATATATGCAACGGTTAACACACTGCATTAAAAATAAACAAATTGCACAAACTGCTGGGGTGGACGAATTTATCTTGTTTTTGATTAGGGGCAATAAAAACGTTATTAGCAAAAAGTGACTCAGCAATAACAATGTTATAAAAAGGGTAAAAAACTTTTTTCGACTTGTTTTCTTACAGATTTTATACCGAAGTTATGAACATATTTAGTTTCTGCAATTTCCTTCGTTATTTTCAAATTCCGTGGTAGTACATTCGATTTACAAGAATAAACTTTTTCCAGCATATTTGCGTCACGCGGTACAAAATTGTTCATATTTTTGATAGTGTCTAGAATTAGGTTTCAAATCATTTTTTATATTTATCGAGGAAGTGCAAAAAGATAAAAAATACTAAAATCAATAATATACTTGCATATTAGCAAAACTAAATAAAATAAATTACTAAAAATTATGTGAAAAATGAAATTAAAATTTAGAACTGTTATAATACAAGGTTTTTAAGAGAAATAATCGGCAACAAAATACTTTATTAAAAATTTATAAAAAGAAAAATAACTACGTCTGTCATCTTACTCAAGAATTATAATATAATTTTAAACTATTATAATATTTAATAAATAATGAATAAATCAGTTAGTTACGTAATTATATCAACCTAATAAAAGGTTATTAGCTGTTGTGTATAAATATATGCCTGTTTTGCTAGAGTTACTAAACTCAACACCCTAAAAGGTAGTAATGAACTCCAGGCTATAAATAAAATTACCTAATTATTATTAAATTTGCTGGAAACAAATAATTGCGTGATTTAAAAGTTAATGACTTCAGACACACCAGGGTGAATATCCAGAATGTAGCCCGTCGAAAATTAGTAAATTAAAAAATTTATATTAGAATTTTACACATTATTATAAAATAGGGTTTATTTCTCTGTGGATGAAAAAAATATATATTTTCTAAAATCTAATGGTATGGTTTTTTCTTTACTATTTTGACAGTTCTAAGGCCTAAACTAATTAATACCAATGAAGGTACATGGAATTAAAGAATATGTAGATCATCAATCAATTATTGAACACTTAAAAATGCTAAAAACTCCATGAGAAAGTTAAATAAAACGAAATTTCCAAAGATTAGCCGTGTTAGATCGTCAACCTTGATGTTGAATAGTTTTTTGATATTTTCAGTTTTCTAATAATTCATTCTGTAGCTTTTTAAATGTATTTTTTGCTAGTCATATTTGTAATTGAAACATGCATCGAATTCTTTCTATGTTAGTAAACATTTGACATACTGTTATAAACGCTAGTGACATTTACACATATTAATAAATAATTAGCTAATTATTAGCTAGATGCTAGTAATTAAGACAAAAATTCTACAAAATCTTTAATTTGCTTATTCAATAAACCACAAGTAAAAAGTCGTTGGTAACATCACCTAATTTCGGAGTGTGGTTCAAAAATACCTATTAAGGGCTGCAAAATCCCGAAAAAAAATAGCACTATCAAGTTGTCAATAAGGGAAAGTATTTTCAAAGCCAGCATGAGTCATATCAAGCGGTTACTGCATATTGTTATCATATCTACAATTTAAACTTTGTATTGTTGTTATTACAACGGTATTCTAGAAAATTCGTTGTTGACCTGTTTGGAAAAACTTGTAGTATGTATTTGCTCATGATAGCCAAATTACTTCAAGAATAATTCATATCTACGTCCACGTCTATATATACGTCCTCCATAATCAGCAGAAACTTTTGAGCAACATCGATTTTAATAGAAGGCAGCAGTAATTGTCTAGATTTTCGGGACGTCGCTATTTAAACCTACAAAAAAAAAGTGTTAGGAGCGAAATTGCGGCAAGATCTACTAAAATATCCCATTTGTTTCTTAAAAATAGTCCATCGTTCTCTGAGTAGTTCAACACTTGCACCCAATTGATTGAAAAGTGACTTATTTTCCAAGACTTTGTGACTTAAATAAAGTAGTCTGAGCATTCCTCATTATAAAATAAACGGAAGGATAGATTTTCTGCTTACGAATTCTCAGCTAAAGTTTCTTAAATGAAGGGTCCTCATATTTGTTCAGTTCAAAAGCTATTTGAACGTCCAGGTGTCTATGAAGGATAGAACCTTGACTAATAGATAGTATAAATTATAAAAAAAAACTTGAAAGACATTTACAATACTCAACATCAAGAATCTAAGACTTTAAAACTCATTACAGTGTTTATTTAAAGTTAAGTTAAACAGTAAAGTGAAATTCATATGAAATTGATTTTAAATTTAAAAAAAAAAACACATTAATTTACAGTTGAAATATTATTGATAAATACTTTACTTAATTTGAAATAAGATTATTTGCAAAAAATAACAAATTAAAGACTATTAAAATTTCGTTAAAAAAGTGAACATAAGTAACTTCAATCCGCACGGCGAACGCTTGGTAGTTTCGGGTATTTAAGAATAAAAATTGAACTATAATATGCAAAAGAATTTTCAAAGTAAAAGTTTGTTTTTTTCAGTTATAATTACAATATTATATTCTTTAGATATAGATTTTAATAAAAAAAAATACTAAGTTACATTCTAATGGTGAAAATTTTGTAAAAGATAATTCGCTTAATAATTTTAAATACTAATAGAAAAACAACTTTTCCATCGTAAATCATTTAAACGTTTTTTATTATTTTGTTCAGTAATAAAAAATGATTTTGTATATTTAGCTTATTATTATTATTTTTAAATCAATGTTAGAATATATTATGTAACAGTTAGATGTTTTATTTAGAATCTGTTAATTTCAACCATAAGTAAAGTTATTAAATCCCATTAAAAACATATGGATATGAAGAAATAGTGTTAAATAGGTTTCCTTGTCTTCATTTCATTTAACATGAATCATCTGAAATTTAAGAGCTTAGCACACTTCTCAGGCCCCTAATTAAATTGCCTTAATCTGTTTAATTTTAATTTTTATATAAAATCCAAAATTCAAGAGACCATGTCTCACAATTCTATTCCCGGTGAAAACATATAGGTGAGGCAACCAGAAAGTCTAGTCTGGTTGGGTAGTTCTGGAGGGACCTCATCAGCACCTCTTGAGTTTGCGGTAACAATAGATAAGCGTGAAACAGAATTAGAAAAACATTCCTTGAAATTACTACAATCAAGAATAATAATGATTTTGAAATTTAGTTAATATATTTCGAATAACAATTCTCATTTACGTAATAATCCTGGTGGGAGAACCACCCCGCACTGTCATACAGAGATAATCGATAATAGTTCATCCCAATCAAAAGTAAATCAAAATTTGGATTCGCCTACCTTGAGTAATCTAACGATTTATTTTCTATTACAGATATTTCGATGTCGGAAAACGATGGTGAGCGGTCCCTTAGGCAATAATAATTTAGCTGTAAAAGTATCTAACATGATATATAAAATTTTTAACTACTTACTCATGTTAAGAGTAATTAATTAACAAAACCTCAAAAATATAAAAATATCGAATTTTACAACATGCGTATTCATTGGAAGGCATTAAAATCTTCTTCAAATTAATTTTTATATACCTAGTTCTGATGATGTGCTTATATATTTGAATATGATAAATCCAAGAAAATGTATACTCTATTATTTTTACTGTCATTTTATAATTATTACTTTGACGACTATACCTATTATTACCTACTAATTTGCATGTTGGATATAATATCATGAACTATAATAGTTCCTTTAATAAATATTTAGAAAATACAAGTGTGTGGCAGCATTCACGATAATTAATATCTAGATAAGAACATATTTTGCATACTTATGTTTTATCTAGACATTCCTTAAATATTTGCTTTTAAAGCGCCTTTTTATTGGTAAACAAACCCCTAGTTTTTACCGTGTAAATTAGGCTTCAGGAAGACGCAGGCGTTTTAAGTGTCAGCATTTCGACCGGAGAGCCTTAACGGAATTACGGGGGTTAATCTAAATGTAGTGAATAATTTTGGTTGTCATAAGGGTAAAAGAGCTTTATTGTCCGGACCCCACACCTGACATCAAATATCAAAAATACATGGATTAATTTTAATTATTTTTTTTTTCTTATATGAAATTATCTGGTACATTTGCAATCCTATAATCTGTAAGTGCAAGAAATCAACACTAATATATTTTTAAATTATTTCATAAATTATAAGATGCTAAGTTTAAAAAAATATTTTGTTTGTGAAATAACCAAACACAAAATACTAGTTTCGTCTTGTGATACTTAATTGTTTGTCATCGTTTGTAAATTTCTTCAAATCTGATATGGAAAACAAGCGGATTTTCAATGCTTTATTTTAATTTTGGTATGCAAATTTTTTAAACACCATAAATATTTTAAGCATTTAAGAACATTATAGGATACAAACATTTCAAATGTAAACATAAGATTAAGTTTTCTAGTCTGTAATTATATAAATTAAAACACGGTGAGGGTAACAAACTATCGTGTGAACGACAAAAATTTGTAAATAAAATCTGATTTTTTGGATAAAATTCTAAATTTGCAAATAAAATATTATAAAAACGGTTTTGAAAATATCTTATAGAAAAGTAAATTGTAGACTAAGGTCTATTTCAATATATAATATATTTGAACTAAACAACCTTTAATTATAACATTAAAACGTTTATATAAGTAAATTATTGTAGTATTTCTTCATGTTTATTTTTAAAATGGGTATCAGTATTTAAAATAAATATGAAAACATTTAAATTAATTTAAAATTTACGTTTTTTTAAATAACCGTTTTATTTTTTTCATAACATTTTTTTCCTTGAATGATAAAAGAAAACTTTTTATCATGTGCCACCGGTAGAGTTTAAAAGTTTGATTGCGTATATCACGTAATACCGTAAAAGATCACGAACGTCGAATCCATGTCGTAAGAACTGGCAATAGCCATTGAATTGACAAAACGATTTTAATTATCCATTATATATCAGTATTAAATAATTACTTTTAAGGACATTTTACTGTAATAAAAAAAGATCGAATATTCAAAAATAAACAGTTCTGGTGCGTAAATGTATGAAATAGCTAATAACTTGGACAATAAAAACAAATAAAACACGTTGAGCTGTGATAAACTACTCCGCTGATTTTGTAATGATTAATTAATTCATTTTAAAAATCTTTTAGAGCCAAAATAGCTGCGGATTAATATCTATTTTAGTTTTAATTTTATTACTTTTCAGCGTTGATAATTTTTTTATCTAATTTTTCCTTTTTTAAATAGTCTCTTAAATTGAAATATTTATAAATTTTCATAATTTTTTTAAAAGAAATGTTCATAAATTATGTCGTTTAAATACTTATCACCAAAAAAAAAGCATTTTATTTTACAAAATCTAAGGAAACAATATCAGGTTTTAAAAAAAAATTAGAGAAAAATCACTAAATGTTATGAAAATTAACAATATATTCTTTAAACCTAATAACAAATTCAATAAAGAATCTTTCCGCCTTGAATTCTAATCTCTGCTTTCAACTTTCTCGGGATGTTACTCAGAGTTTGAATGTAATTTTTAGGAACTACATTCTATTCATATTATACTGCAAATTGATGTTCTTCTATTGTACTTAAATCTGGATTTCTTCACTAGGTCATAGCATTTTAGCTAAACCCACGTGTGCCCTAAGTCTGGGCTATACGATGGCTAATCTACTACTTTAATCTAGACTGCATCACGGTAATCAGACAATATATGACAAAGCATGATCCTGCAAGATGTATTCGATATAAAAGTCACCGTTCGGTGTATCCTTCCCAACTAATACCTCCCCAAAGGATTATGCTACCCCCTTCAAAACTAACGCTATGTATGAGGTAGCAGCATGGGTACCGTTACTTGCACTCTCAGAAACCCCCCAACAACAAATTTTGAGCAAAATCCGCCATATTAAATTTAATAAAAATAATTTTAAATTCGTCATTGACACCTTCAAAAATCCCCCTATACCACTGTTGGAGAAAATCGAGAGATGTAAAATTTTAGTCGTCTTTAATTTTTACGTCTTAATAAGCGGAAATATAAAAAATATACTCATCTCATCTTCTTCCTCCTGTTTGCTTTTTTTGCTTGATGTAGGCAGTTTATTTGACAAAAGTATTTGCTGCTCTTATGTTGATCTCAACTTCGTTGTAATCATTTATATGGCGGACGTTTGGATTTGTTCGAGAGGATTACGTGACCTTTCAAGTTGCTTGACGCGATATCTCGAAAACTTATTCTATAGTATTTGTGGATGGATGTAATAGCATATATTTTTATTAAAGCATTTTAATTAACTAAAAAGAAAGTTATTTAAATAAAGGTAAATAGGTATTTAATGAATTATATTTTTTTTTATTTTTATAATGCTAATAAAATAGTAAGAATATATTTATTGGCATGTATATATATATATATATATATATATATATATATATATATATATATATATACATATAGATCCCGTCAAGGAATTACTTCAAATATAACATCCAAAAAAAACTTTTTAGTGGTCGAAAATTAGCTTCTACTTATGTCGTAATATCGCCGGCATATTTACAACATGGCATCCGAGCAGAGACGACGCGACGTAAGGACGTCAAGTCGTGGGCTTTGACTAAGCCCGGAACCTACAGAAAAGATTACTAAAAGGCATTTAATTCATACAAATTTCTCAGGCACTTTTCATTCAATGAAGCATTGCCTTGGCAGGATGGTGTTGTTTGAACGACCGCCTAAAATGTAAGATCTTACCTCTAGATCCCGTCAAGGAATGATTTCAAATATAACATCCAAAAAAAATTTTTAGTGGACGAAAATTAGCTTGTACTTATGTCGTAATATCGCCGGTATATTTATATATATATATATATATATATATATATATATATATATATATATATATATATATATATGAGGCAGATTTGAGCAGCTTGAGCTCAAATCTGCTCAATTAAATAAAATCTGGACTATTTCGGACGATATTCTTAAAAAACGAATATCGGCTTCCCAGGTTTTTAGTTTTTCCCGACTTCTGCTTCTTAAATATGAACCTAGCCATTTTTAAAATTATTTTTGACTTCCAAATTTAACGATATATTGGGCTGAAATCTAGAGTATATATTTTCGATTAGAAAGTGTACACTGTAAAAAGAAGATGCATTAAATTTAAGGTAAATGTGCTGGAAGCAAATTTCATAAACGTTTATTAAATGCGTTTAATGTAATGCAGTAAATTTAATAATTTGGATTAATCTAAATTAATTTATTCCATTAAATTTAATTTAATCATATATTGAATTTAAAATTTTGATTATTATTTTTTAAGGAGACTATTTACATTAAATATACAGCCAGTGTTCATTGAATTTGGGATATGTTATCACTCATTTAATGCACCAACATTATTATGAGGTCAAAAAATTCTGCTACCAGGAAAAGGTGGAAATTTTTCCCATAGTTAGTGTGCCGTTATTTGTAGACCGGCTTCGAATTTAATGGTTTCTGTCAGACATGTACACGTCATCATAAGAAAATTGAGTCCTTTAAGCAACTTATATCATATTAAATAAAAAGTTCATTACAAGTTGCGCCATCTCCCGGAATTTCATGCAATGTACCATGAATATTAATGTAAATTCCTTTAATGTTTAAGGTACATGTGAATTAATTTTAATATACAGAAAGTTAAAATATCTTTTCAGTTATTTTATTGAAATTTAAAACATTAGTTGTTTTAGATTTAAAGTAAATGTAAATTATTCACGATTTTAGGTACAAAATCACTAAATTTAATATAGAATGAACATTAAATTTGCAATAAATTTAAGGTTATTTTTAACTGTGTAGTACATGTTTTTATTTTTAAGTTGAATTGTTTATAAACAATGACATATTGTATTCAGTGTATACCTTTTTAAAAAAATTTGTATCCTCCCAATAAAAGTAATTTTCTTTCTCTCTTCCATGTATAAAATTTTTTCGGGAAACGTCGGAATTTTTTCATTTGTCGTAGTTGTAAGATAAAACTCTAAGTAATATTACAGTTACATACGTATAACGATAATATATACATAATACGTATTTTTTTTTTAAATTTAACCTACATTTACCCTAAATAATATGATTTAGTCAATTCCATCCAAATGATATAACAATTTTCCCCTTTTATTTTTTGGATATTTTGAAAACAAATTTTACAGGCTTTTTGCTGCCAGAAAAAAAAAAGAATAAAACTAGCTTTAACTTTAAATTTCTTTGCATTGACCACCACTGTCATTTATTAATCAGATCAGCTGAACCACCATTTTGGAAAACACCTCTTAGAATCAACAAACGAGCAATCCGATTTGGCCTATTGACTCTTGATACTTTTCTCAAGTGTTTTATTTTCAACAAAAGATTCAAAAACAGTAACTCAAAAAATAGAATTACATCCTCAAAACTTTATTTTTAAAAAATTTTTTTGTGAATATTTTTAATAGATTCGTAGTAAAATGTACTATTTCCTCTCTAAACTAGTGCATTCAGCATATGCCCTTGTTTTCCACCGTTTTGTAATCTCCTTTTGCAATGTATCTCGAACTCACTTTTCCTTTCTAGTGTTAACCTAAATATGACCTATTTTGCAGCAGCAGGTCAATCTGGGCTAAAATGACTAGACTTTAATATCGATTGAATGCATTCGTGCAGCTATGTGCAGTTGCATGATGTGCAGTTGGTGATTAAAAATCGCGACAAATATAAAATTCATTTATCATAAAACTTATTCTAAAATACTAACACAGCTACTTTTATCTTGATTGGTAACGAGCTTTTTAAATTATTTTAATCAGCTGAAAGCTGGCTTCTCTAAAGAAAAGAGACCTTTGGATATTATGGAAACAAAAATTATAGCACGAAACAAATTTGTGATCCGCTCGTCGAATAAATGTTATTAATTTAGATAATTTTATCGTAAGAAATAATTCTCCTATCACCACGTTATCTGCTTGTTGTCAATTGATTGCACTAAAAAATTGATAAAAAATATGTATTTATTCAATATTTTCATTATTTTGTACAATTTTAAAATATGATTTTTGGTTCGACTGGAAATTAATGCGTTTTGAAAATCGAGATATGAATTTTTTATCTTAAATTTTCTACGGGCTAACCCTTGAAAGTAGAAAAAATTCAACTAGATGTATTGAAAAGATTTAACTTCTAAATTCAATCTAGTTGCCATAGCTGTTATGTAGACTTTCTAGTTGATCAGCAATGTGTTGTCTTACTTATGATATTGTTATAATTTGTTTTATATGTGTCAACTAAATAGATTTTAGATTAAAATAGAGATCTTCAAGCCTATTTTAAATCAAACAATTCTTTAAAAGCAAAATTACTACGAATACTTGAAGAAAAACTATATCGTTTAATGCATCACAACAATGTCTCGTATTTATATTAATCTTCCAATTACACAGTATTTAATTTACTTTGTTTCACAAAGACAAACCATAATTATTAAAATAACACTAAAATTGATTTAAATAAAAAAAAAATCACGAGTGGACGAAAAAGAAAAAGTATCAATTGTCACTAATTACAGCACAACAATGGTAAAAAAGCACTACCATAGTTAATCTGGACAAGTTATAATGTGACGAGTCCTAGCTATCTGTTGGACAAACATCATAGGTAGAAGCTAAAGACTTATATAGAAAAGCAGTTGTTTGGAGGTCGTGAAACTCTATTCATTCCACAAATTACGTTCTTTGATATCTATGATATTTAAGTAGATAATTAAAAGAAGTTACTAAAAAAGAAAATTTCTTTAAATCTTAAGAACTCATATATTCTTACACATATATCGTGGACTTAGCAATAAGGCAAATCATCACGAGTACTCGCGAGACACCAAATATTTAAATATGTCGTGAATCTTGAACACGGTTTTTCTTGTCTGTGAATATCTCTGTTTTTATCTAAAAAACTCTGTGGTATCAACAAACCTTCACATAGAAAAATGAATGATAAAAACCCAAAACTAAGCTTTGGAATTGATAAAAAAAAATTGTCCCCAAGAAATAAACAGATTTCCATTGTTGTAATAAATTGGTAATAAATTAAGACGATTTTTTGACTCTCGGATTTTTTAAGTTCAAAATTGTTAGTTATTGTTGTGCTTGTACATTTAAATTGTAACTCTTTAATTCACTGATATGGTCTAAGTTTACATTAGATAATTTAAGTTGATAAATGCAACAAAATGTGTATCAAGCAAGTTTTGAAACTTAAAAAATAAAGGAGTAGAAACTCATACATATGAATTCATTATCGAAACGTCAAAAATGGACAAGGGTGGTTTATTTTTGAATGACAACTATCCTCTTGCCGATTTCCAAACCCACCTCTAGATCTTTATCCTTAATTTTTCAATATGATTATATCTCAAAATACCAACAGATTCCAGCAAAAAACTTAAGTTAAACCAGTAGGAAATTTTGTTGATTTATAAAATACTATTGTCATGTCTTATTTATTATAAACATTTAATTTAAATATTAACATATCAACGAATATATGTACAGGGAGGGCTATATTAATCTATGCACCCAAATTTCTCCCTAAGTAAACGAGACAGAAAAATGGTTCAAACAAAAGTTGTTTAGGACAATTGGGGCAACCTATCCGTGCTAGTGACTATGACCTTCAGGTCAATTTACAAGGTTATTTGAAGATAAAGTTGAGTTTTTTAAATAGAAATCCCCTTTTTTCATTACGAAAGGGAGACGAGGAGAAAATTTCCTACCTAACAGTATAAATAACATAGGGAGTAAAATCGCATCTAGAGGTCATTTAAAGGTCCAACATTCGTATACCATGGTTTGGTGTAAGTTATCCAATAGCTCAACAACAAAAGTTTCAAGAAATTAAAGAGATAATCTCAAGGTGACCTCAAATATGACCCAGACTTTTAAGGTCATTTGAAGGTCATGTACATTTTTTTAATCGAATTTCATAGTTTTAACGTCGGAAATGAAAAAAAGCGCAAAATTTTACATTCAGATATGATTATGAGTGATCCTCCTTTTGATCGTATAGTGGATTTTTTGGAACGATTAATAAATAAGAGAGTGAAAAATTTATTCTTATCAATTATTTTCTATGACATCAGTTACAGAATAATTCTGTACTAGTGATATTGACCTTGAAGTCAATTTATTAGGTCATTTCAAGATCAGAGTTAATTTTTCACATAAAAACTTCTATCTCAGATAGGGGATTCGAGAAGTTTATATGGAGTCCCACTGAAAAAAAAAGTGTTTGACCTTCAAATGACCTTGAAGGTCAAGGTCGATGTCAACCTAAGATGCACCGTTTGATTTCCTGAAACTTTTGTAGGATAAGTTTTCCTTCGTCACTCTTACAAATGGTCTCCAGATGCAATTTCACTCCTATATTATTTATACTTTTGGATAGGAAATTTTCTCTACTTTCCATTTCTGCAATAAAAAATAGAGGTTTAAACAACTCAACTTGACCTTCGAATGACTTTGTAAACTGACCTCAAAGTTAAAGTCACTAGCACAGATAGGTCATTACAATTCTCCTAAACAACTTTTGTCTGAATAATTTTTTTGTGTCTGACTTACTTATAGAGAAATTTGGGTGCATAGATTAAAATGTCCCATATATATATATATATATATATATATATATATATATATATATATATATATATATATATATATATATATTTGACATGGTCTAAACCCAAGAACCATAATTTTCAAAAGTCCTATCTATGCATTATTTCAGTATTTTTAATTGACGTATTTCAAGAATATGTTTATGTGTGGGTAAATATTTGTTTTTTTTTTGTTTGTTATTTAATTATATAACTTTGTAGCTTTTGGTATCAATTTATCGATTTTACAAAATTTATTTTTATTTTAGCAAAGTACTTTTAATGTAACTATAATTTTAGTTTATGGAAGTACTCTTTAAAATTATTGATTTGTCGATTGGGCCTTAAAGCAAGTTTATCAAAATATTGTCAAAAGCAAAACATATGTTGAATTATGTGAGAGCTAAAACTATGCAACTTTTGTGTGAAAAATCGTGAGTTTTTATTTGAACAATTTGAAAAATAATGCAGAAAGTTTTTGGGAGAATAAATATATCTAGATTAACATTTACAATATATTTTACTTTAAAAACTCGCAAAGTATTGTATAAAGAGATGTAAGTATCTATTTTAGAATTTTCCAACATCGTAGCCTGCTGCGGCTCAGTTTACGTCCAGAAAGCTTGCACAAAACTCCTCGAAATTTCGGATAAACAGGAAATTGGCAGCACATCTTTATTATAAGTGAGGTACAATCTAATACAATTTATCATTTTAAATGATTTACCAGCTCAAAAAAAAACGGATTTTCTATTGTAACATTTTGAGATAAAGGAGGTAATTGACTCACTTACGATTAAGTTTCAAATCTTGTATTATCATATCAGATCAGTATTAAAATTGATCATGTAATTGAATTAAAAAATAAATTTAACACACATAGTGTAAAAATTTTAAACTTCCTAAATATTAAACCGTTTTTAAACTAAAATTTCTGAAAAAATAAAGATATAAAATCTACTTCCTATTTATCAAAATAGCTATATCAAATTGCTCAATATATATATAAACCTTATAGGTTCATAGACCTTTTGTAGGCATAATATAAAATATTTGAAGACAATAACAGGCGTCTTGATTTAGCTTCTCTCCCACGCTATCCTTCAGGTGGGCTTCTCATATTCACCCGCCGACAGATGTCGAGGATCGGATGTCGGAAGTACAGTTAGGTCGCGACCTTAGGACCCCGAAATATCAGGTATAAGAAATCGGGTATGGATTTTAGATAATAGAAATACAATTTACATAAAATATATATGTCCTTTTTTTGCTTTAGATACCAATATCATTTTTGACTGATTTGACCGAAATGTCATTTTTGTGTAGAGCTTTGTTTCAAATTCAGTTCTTTTTTTTACCAGTACCTTTAAATGTAGTTTTTTTTTCAGGGGATAATATATATATATATATATATATATATATGATATTTATATATATATATATATATATATATATATATATATATATATATATATATATATATATATATATGATATTTATATATATTTATATATATATATATATATATATATATATATATATATATATATATATATATATATATATATATATATATATATATATATATATATGGAACTTTCAAAAAATTTTACTTTTGATATATAAGGGGGTCTAATATAGTTATTTTTTAAAATTATTTTCATATTATACAGGGTGTCCCAAAAGCTCTGAAAGTATGAAAGTTGTGTTTTTTTAAATGGAACCCCCTGTATATTATTGCATCTTTCGATTTTCCGATCAAGACAAGTGCCTATTTTAATAAGGGGTATAGTACCTAAACCTTAAGGGCTTTTAAATAATTTGAATTTTGACAAAATCTAATCTAATTTTCATGTTTCAAATACTTAAGAAGTATTTCAGTTACGAACTCGAAATTTACAGTGAAGTGTAACAATAAATCATATTTTATATCCCAATTATAGTAAACTTGCTATATTATACAGGGTGTCCAGGTTATTAGCTTTTAAAATAGGCAACAATAATTCTTCAAGTCGCAATTTAAAAAATAAGGAATAATTTCTATCGTTCCACTTTTTTATATAAACATAAATTAATGAAAAAAAAATTGGAAATACATGGGAAAAACCTTTTGATGTGCATAACTATTTGGCAAAAATATATACAAGAATAATGGATCTTCATTTCTTTAGCTTCTTTTTTATTTTATTTTGCATGGCATAAATAAAAATGTAATAATTATTTATTTAGTATTTACGCAATATTTATATTCCATCTTCTGTCAACTTGTTAAGTTTTTTATCTTTTCCGGGTGGTAAAGTTGATTAGTATGTTTATTAAGAAAATAATGCTTACAGCAGTTAATAAGAATTTTTCCCTTGAACTTTCGGCTCCAAAAAATAACAAAAGTTTTATGTGTAGGATAATAATGCAACAAAGTTTAAAAGCTAACATAATATTAACTTTTTTATGTACATAAGTTAAAACTCTAATAAAATAAACAACAGGAAGCTAAAGTCCAACCAAGTTGCGTGCTACCACCCTTCTTACATCAGAAAAAATAACAAGAAAAATGGATCGGTTAGGAAAATGCGTGTGTCAAAACTTCGGGGCGTCGAACTTCACAGCGCTGTTCCGTAATGACGACTAGTTTTTCCACTAGAAATAATTTACGTTGCGGAGTTTACTACGGTATTTCAGTTAGAGTTGTGGTTGAAATAAATTATCTAGGAAACTAATGGTGTAAGAAGGAAAAATTGATTTCTAGCATTTTGTGCTCCTTTGCAATAAATGTCCGGTATTATTTTTGACAGTTCTCGATTAAACAGAAATTAGAAATTCGAGACAGACTTCTCTCGAGACCATAGATACAAAAGTAAAGTATGCAGAGTGCGGATCCCATAGAAGCAAGTTGGCTCACGCGATACATGGAAAAAATCTTGTATACAGAAAATTTAATATGTGCCAATAACACCGCATTAAATTAATTATACAGGTCTACAAGGTTCTGTTGTGGGGCAACTGGAAGTTATTTCGGAAATAATTTACTGCATAGAATCAGAGGAAAGGATTTTGAGATATTTGAGGTTATGTTCTCTAAAAACTTTTTTGATTACTTTTGAAGTTATTGACAAGCTGTATGAAACTTAGTTGGTCTTTTTTTCTAGTTGCATGGAATATATCACAACGACGTCATGAGCATTCACATTAACTCTTTGAAGCCTACATTTTTCCTTTTTCTCGAAAACTTGAACTTTGGGGTTTTTAAGATCGCTGAGTACGAATATGAAGTCAGAAAATTGAAATATTTATTTCCAAAATAGTGATCAAAATTTACAAAAAATGACATTGGCATCAAAAAAAATTCATTTGGAGGTTTTCGGAGTCGTTAATTACGAATAATATATCAGAAAAGAGAAATTTTTATTTTTAAGATGGTGGATTCAAAAACCTCACTTTTTTGTAGACCATTTGTAACCATTGTACCTCATTTTCTTGATAAAAACGGGCGAGAGTAGTAGCACTGATCAGTTCTCAGCGAGTAACGAGACTAACCGTACTTGAAAATGCCAAACCATTCATTCCACCATTCGTCAAAACCTAGGATATAAAGGGTGTTTTTTATAGAGGTATAAAATTTTAAGTTGATAATACTTTTTTAACTGGCGGCCATTTTGTCAGCTGTCAAGTGATTTATATTTAGTTTGGTTTGACATTTCAACATGAATAGACTGACGCTTGAACAACGCTTCCAACTTGTGCAAATTTATTTTGAAAATCATGGTTCTGTTCGAAATACGTATCGCGCACTACGTCCATTGTACGGTCAACATAATCGTCCATCAGAGCAATTAATTCGATTAACTATGGAACGTTTTCGCACCACGTATATATATATATATATATATATATATATATATATATATATATATATATATATATATACGAATCGGAAGAATCTTAAGAAAACACAACATACATCTTTAAACCACAAAAAACAATAGCCAACATCCTGGGAAATCTCAAAGATAAGGCCAACCTTGAAAATCGTAGCGTCTACAGCATTCCATGTGAAGATTGCCATCAAACATATATAGGACAAATAAACAGGCGCATATCAGCAAGAATTCAAGAACATAAAAATAGTCTCAAAAACAAAGAGACAACCTCAGCTCTATTTCAACATCACCAAACAACCGGACATACCATCGATTTCGAAAACGCAAAAGAAATAGCACCAGTACAGAACTACAAGGTAAGCATCATAAGAGAGGCCCTATAAATCGAAAAAGCGGGACAGCTGAATAAACGAGACGACGCTATACATATTCCAACAAGATGGAAAACATTAATAAAAAATCAAGAAACAAAACAACAAAAATCAACCAAGACACGTGACACCAGCATACAAGAACAAAATATATCGCACTCGGCAGAGGGGAGGAGCCTGCGAGCCGCTCGTCCAATCAGAAAACGAGCCAACCAAATAAAACTGGCAATTCATCGGAGGCCACCATCAGTTCTCAGCGAGTAACGAAACGAACCGCACTTGAAAATGCCAAATGAGATTTTGGCGAAACGTCGTGAAAACGATTTTTTGAACGAATGGATTGAAACCCGGAATAATATATATAATAGTGTAACTTTCTCATCTCAGTAGAGGTACATGTTCATAATTTTACTTTTAAATTTGAAAGATGAAATTAATTACTAATAAAGAACAAAGAATGCGTTTGAGAATAATAGTCTCTAGCTCTCTATAGGCATAAAAACTTGAGAACAATACAGATAAGTTTTTATACGATCAAAATTACGATACATTTGGTATTTTATTCAGTAAACGAGTTTTATTGTTTCAACTGTTTACTAATAATAATGAATTTCACTTTTTCATCTTGCTCAATAATTTTAATTCTTAAAATCAACTTTTAGATTTTCAAATTTTCGACGAAGGGCTTATATGTTAATGCATAAAAACTGGTCAAATTTGTCAATAAAGGGTATAAACTGAGAAGTCGATTAAACAAGTTTTGACCATCAAAAATACAATAATGACAAATTGTTCTCTTTTACCATCAAACGAGAAAAATTATGTTTTTATTATCGAGAGATAACAATTTCTCTTCCGAGTCCAAGACTTGAGAAAAGTGAATATGGCTGGGAAAGTTTATAACCATTTGTTACATATCGACATTTTAAAAATATGGATTTTTACAGTTTGACAGACCACAGAAAATAAAACAGGTTGCAAAGTTATCAACGATTGGGTTTCGCTATTAATTCAATTTTAATCATTCACTACTCTACAACTTACTTTCAGAATTTGATTAAATAGTGGGCGTTAGATAGAGATATAGAATCAATTTGAAATAACGTATCACGTAACCCAACTTTCTATTGAAAATTTTCACTCGATAGAACCATGCTACTAAAAAAATTGTAAATTAGAGATACCACATCTTTCCGCTTCCTAAAATTAGTAGATACTAACCAAAATTGGAAATGAAATTTTCATTCAGCAATACCAACAAAATTCCAGGATTATCTTACTCATTCATACTTTTACAGATTTTTTTTCCACTTCTAGTTTCCGCAGGCATGAACCATTTTCTGTGTCGTAGTTATATTTTATGTACATATATTAACTCAGATAAAAACTGCAGTTTCCTTTTTAATTCATTTGACAAACTAAGTACCTATTCTCTGTTATACCTTATCTTTGTCTACTGAAGTTAATAACATTGGTAACAAACAGCATTGTTTCCAAAAATATTATTCAGTTCTCAATTAACGAAATATATGTATACAGTTTAACGTGCCGTTAATCTCGTATATGGTAAAAACTACCTAATATAAGAGGCGAAGTCAGTGTTGTAAAGGTTAGTGACCGGCCAAACTGCCAAAATTACGGGTCTTGACATGCATAATGGCCTTTCTTTAGGAGAGCTGCCCAAGCGGCCTTTTAGAATGGCCATCAAAGAAGACATTAAAGAGAAAGAAAAAACAGTTGTAGTTGTAAAAAATGCATCTTATCCGAAATTTAAACTAAACTGGGTGTCGTAATGATCGAGTTTATATATATATATATATATATATATATATATATATATATATATATATATATATATATATGTGTGTGTGTGTGTGTGTGTTTTATTAAGTAACGAAGAGATATAGTAGGCTGGTGTCAAATAAGTTCACGCCTAATTTGTCATATTGTTTTTTTGTTGTAATATGTTTTAATTTACAAATGTTGAAATGTCAGATATGCATTTTGTTTATGGTTGTGCTAACGAAAATGAATTAGAAAAGATAAATAGATAAGAAATACTCCAAGATTATTTCAATGTGATGAAGACCGGATTCTTGCATGATGGCTGAGGGTGGTCATTTTCAACATTTTTTGTAATTTCTATTATTAATATTTTGTTACTGTTGTTCAAATTATGTTATTATTATGTTGTATTTTTTCTTAGTCCTTGTTGGTTAAAACAAATTTGAATGAAAATTGATTAAAACAAATACATTATGATTTTTTTGCATATGTATTTTCTTTTTTTTTTGTGGAAAACTACTGATTTTTAGAGGAAAACTTAAGAGACAAAAAAGTTTCACCATAATATGGGAAAGCTAACTCAGTAATCAAATCGAGTGAATATTTTATAGACCCGGAAAAAAGTAATACTCTGTATATTATTTCACATAATAAGAATTTTTTATGAGAACTGTAAAAAGTGTTATGTGCTCCAGATTTGACTTAGTTATCTTAAAAAACAACTGATATAAATTTAAAAAACTAAAAATAATAATAAAGTTGAACAATCTGTATCTTAAAAACTAAGCATTATCATACATATATTTATATCAACTTTTATGCTTAAAAGTAGCTCAAGAATAACTCTTTAAAATTTTTCACACTTATTTGGAAACACCCTGAATTAGCTTATGCTTACATGCGAGATCCAAGGACGGCATAAATACGAAGTCGCAATAGTTGCAACTAGAGAGAACCCAGGACTCACACAACTGTTTTTTTAGTAGCCAGTTTAAATGGTGTTTATTTTTCTATTAGTTTTTTAAATATAACACCTTTGAGCAGTCTTGTTTACTTCAGTTCTAAATCGTAAGGTATGATCAAAAGTAACACCTAGATTCTTATACTCCCCGACCACACCTATCTCAACAGTTGGGATTCTTATACTCCCCGACTACAGTTGGGGTTGATCTTTAATGTTTTATCAAGTAACGAACTTTGATTCGGCAGCAGTTTCTTTGTCAAAACTGGTGTATATCTGCAAGACATCGGCATACTGGTGCACTCCATAGCCATTTGCTGATTTGAACAGATCCGTAGTGAATATCACAAAGAGAAGCGGGCCCAATATAGAACCTTGAGACATACCTTTGCTTATCCTCGTAGGCTGGGAAATCCACTGGGACAAATTATGTTCTGCCAGACTGATAATTATTAAAAAAAGAAACAGTTTTATCAGAAAATCCATAATACGACAACTTAGAGCAAAGCAATTTGTAATCAAGGACGTCGAATGCCTTGCTGAAGTCCAATATTATTAGAGCAGCAGTCTTCCCGCTATCAATATTATAAACCAAATCATCCAATTCTTTTACAAGTGCTGTGGCAGTGCTATGATCCTTGCGGAATTCAAACTGACATGACGACATCAGACTATTCTTATTTAAATAAGAGACAATCTGGGAATAAAGAACTCTTTCGAAAGAGAGAGAAGGAGAATAATAGGCATTCAGGCAGACTATTCTTATTTAAATAAGAGACAATCTGGAAATAAAGAACTCTTTCGAAAGAGAGAGAAGGAGAATAATAGGCCTCAGCTCAGACAAACTCACAAGGTTGTCTGACTTTGGATATGGCAGCACAACAGCACTCTTCCACTGTGGACCGACTACATGCATTCCAGATCACCTGTGCTGATGACCGACGATTCTAAATAAATTGGGATTTTCATCTCTGTGATAATCCATTATTATAGAAATTAGATACATCCGCAAAAAGGGCAAAATCAAAGAAATTTTCATAATCTCCTAACATTCCTAGAACCCATAAACAAAATTCGACTCGTCGGTTGCAATCTACTTCCAAAAGTTCCTGATGTAGTAGTACAATATGGATCAAATTTGTGTCTTGTTATTATTCTTGCAATGTGTCAGCTAATTATTTCTGTAAATTCATAAATTTTTCGGTGACTTGTATGCGGATTTTCGACCAAAGATCCCATAACATAAAATGTATTTTCTTCATTTCCGGTAATTGGTTTTAGATGGCCTGTCTTTTTAGAAGCCACATTTCCTGTTCTTCTGCAAATTTTCTTATAAACGCTTGTCGGGATGATATCTATTGGAATATTTTTGATGCTAGCAACTAATTTTCTTCACTACTACCCAATTACTAAAATCGTAGCAATGTTTGCTTTTTGGGGGTTAGTTCTCGTTTTAAATAATTATGGTTTTCAAATAACCAAGAAACATATTTCGCGAATTGCATACAAAATTTTTAATTGTATTTGTGAAGACCCATTTAATGATTTAACGATACTTCACTTGATAGGGTTACCGAAATAGCTGGAAATATGACGAAATTCTCAGGCTGTGACATAAAGATCAATGGACGAACATGACGAAACTATAAGGATTTCTAGTTGGCTACGAAATTCTAAAAAAAATAGGGATTAATCACCAATATTTCTGGAACCGATGTCTAAACATGGAGAGAGCTGTAGACTCTAGAAGGTCCATTCCTGATGGCACTAAGTAAACTAATAAATTTTTGTCTACTTATTCGTTATTTATTTTAACTATACACATACGGTGTGATCAGTAAAGTCCGCATCATATGGCATTTTTTTTTATTAACAGCTTTATTCGAAATTTGACTTTGGCATCAATTTTCGCTTCGATCGAGATGAAAATTAAACCAAAAAATAATAGTCACATGATTAGCATTATCTGTCAAATTTTAATTTTTTTTGCAAAAAAAATTGAAAAGTGGGATTATATCTGAAAATATCGAACAAAGCTATTAGAAAGAGTTTTTCTAAATACAATTTTTAGCCCATATGCAAAATTTGGGCTGTATACGATAATTTAGATTTTTTACTCATTTTTTTGTAAATTCCACCACTGTTACAAAATAAGACTCAACGCAACCTACATAAAACTTCTTAGTTTTGACAATGCTTCATCCCAGAAATATTTTGTTTAAAGTAGCGCCATATTAAATGTGTGTTTTTCTACAAAATCCCAATGGGACTATTAAAATTTGGTCACATATAAAGCAAAGTTTATTTGTTTTTGACCCTATATAAGATAACTTCATAAAATAACTATTTTTGAAAACGTAGTTTGTGTCTAAATGTAATACCCATTATAATTAAGACAAACAAGTAAACAGTGTCATCAGTAAAGTCTGTATTAGGTAGAAAATAAATTTTAAATGCGTTTAATTTTTATATTATGATTTTTCTATTAGAAAAGTTTGAGTCTTAGTATTAATAAACTACGTTTTCAAAAATAGTTATTTTAAGAAATTATCTTATACGGGGTCAAAAACAAATAAACATGTGACCAAATTCTTAGGATTTTGTACAAAAACATACATTTAATATGGCGCTACTTTAAACAAAATATGTCTGGAATGAAGCATTGTCAAAACTAAGAAGTTTTATGTAGGTTGCGGTGAATCTTATTTTACAACAGTGGTGCAATTTACAAAAAAAAAGGCAAAAAATCTAAATTATTTTACACGGCTGAAATTTTGCATATAGGCTATAAATTGTATTTACCTAATAACTTATTTCGATATTTTGAGATATAACCCCACTTTCGATTTTTTTTTTGGAAAAAAATTAAAATTTAACAGATAATGCTGATCACGTGACTACTATTTTTTGATTAATTTTCATCTGGTTTGAAGCAAAAATTGTTACCAAAGTCAAATTTCAAATAAAACTATTAATAAAAAAAATTCCATATGATGCGGACTTTACGGGTCACACTGTATATGAAATATTTCTTAATTTACACAGAAAAGTCTAACAAATAGAAAATTGTAGAGATCTTTAATAATGATTTACACTCCTTATTAATAATGACGTATGATTAAGTATATTTACATTTTTTTAAATTAAGTAATTCTAAAAATATCCAAACAAGTTAATTTATATGTTTGACTATAAATTTACCGTTCTTCAAATTTGAAAATAGCTGTAAAAGGACACACCTAAAATTTCTTTCTCAAATTATTCTATGATGCTTTTAGCATGTTGTTTTGGTTGATGATAATAATGTAATAAAGTTACACGCATATGCGTGGGTAAAATATAAAAAAAAACTCGTTGACTTGTTGGACACACACACATATCATGATTTTGTTATTTATTTATTTGAAGTTTATATAACGGATAAATCTTCTAATGAAGAAACTTTCTACAAATATAATGATTTAAGTGATTTTTTTAAGCTAAGTGTGAATTATCGTCTTTCAATAAAAATAACTTTTAATAAGTAATGCAAAGCCATAAAATTTAAGCTTTTGTAACAGTAAATTGATTTAAAAACCTTTTTAAGAACTGTGCAAAAGAAATTCGGGAAATCGACAGTTTCTGAGCGTGGTACTAGAAGAACGGCACATAAAATTTGTCGGACAATATGAGCACTCGATTGTTCAAATATTAACTGTGAATCAGCTGGTCACACTAATAAGAATATGTATACGTTGTTTTTTTACATTATAATGTGTCAAAATAACATGTATATGTTTTTTATTATCACACAGCTGATTTTTTCACAATCGTTTAATTAATTTGTGTACAATCGAATGACTATATTATCCGACAAATTTTATGAGCCGTTTTTCCAGTCCGACGCTCGAAAATTCTCAATTTCATGCATTAGAAAACGCAGCTTATACGAGAACTTTCACAAATAGAAAAATTTCGGCCTGTGCACAATATAGTAATTCAAGGAAACATCATGGAATAACAAATTTTTCAAGACCCACGAGACCACACTGTTAAAAATAACCTTAAATTTAACGCAAATTTAATGTCCATTCTACATTAAATTTAATGATTTTGTACTTTAAATCGTGAATAATTTACATTTACTTTGAATTTAAAGTAATTCATTGAAATATCAGTTAGTTGCACATTAAATTTGATTAAATGGTATTTTAAATTTCAATAAAGTAACAGAAAAGATATTTCAACTTGTGTACATTAAAATTAATTTACATTATTATTCAATATACATTGCATGAGATTCTTGGAGATGGCGCAACTTGTATTGAACTTTTTGTTTAGTATGATATAAGTTGTTTAAAGGACTCAATTTTCTTATGGTGCGGTGTACATGTCTGCCCCAGACTGACGGGAACCAATGAGTTCCAAGGTGGTCTAGATGGTGGACCAGGCAAATGTCCACATTTGCTTGGTTGTTTCAGAATTTTTTGGACTCATATAAATATTGATGCATTAAATATATGATAACATAACTACACTTATATTTAATGTAAACCTTCAAAAGTAATGATCAAATTTTAAATTTAATGTATGATTAAATTTAATTTAATGGAATAAGTTAATGTAAATTATTAAATTTAATGCATTAAATTGAATAAACGTTTAGGAAATTTGCTTTAAATTTAATGTATTTCCTTTTTACAGTGCAGACAACGAAAGTACGCCAAACAAATATTTTTTGGACTTCGAATACGTGAATTTCGCATTAATTGTAGATGGTTCTGCTAAGCATAGGCACACGACCACCAAATTCTGTTTCTGAAACATCTGTATGAAAGTAGGACGCCAATCAATTAACAAGGCTGTTCGCATTCGCCAAAGCGATCGGTCACGAATGACCTGAAGCTATGGTGGGATGTAAAGGGTCCAACGACATCGATGATCAAGTATCACCACCTATTTTTCATTCATTCATTAGTTTCAAATTTTTAAACGGCCAGTAGGTTCAAATTTTTAAGCGGCGTTGCAGATTTAATAAGAAAAAAGTAACAAAACAATAAAATATTTTACATACACTGCAAAAAGGAAATGCAAATTTAAGGTAAATGTGCTGGAAGTAAATTTCAGAAATGTTTATTAAATGTATGTAATATAAAGCATTAAAATTAATAATTTTTACATCATTCTAAATTAATTTTTTGCAGTAAATTTAATGTAATCATACATTAAATTTAAAGTTTGATCATTATTTTTTAAGGTGACTATGTACATTAAGTGTAGAGCCAGTGTTCATTCAATTTGAGATATGTTATGACATATTTAATGCTTCTTCTTCTTCTCTTCTTCTACTTCTTGGAGATCTGTCGATCTGTTAATTCTGAAGCTGCCTCTGCATCTTTTCCTGAGAGGTAGATTGCCAACTATCTTTCCACCTTTTAGGGGGCCTCCCGGGAGGTCTTGAGCCGGGCGGGTTATTTTCTAGGACTATTTTCGGAAGTCTGTTCTCGTCCATCCGTCTTACATGGTTGTACCACTGCCTCTTACGTTGTCTTCCCCATCTCACAATGTCTTGTATCCCGCTAACATTAATATGAGTTCAAGAAATTCTGAAACTATCAGGAAAAGGTGGACATTTTTCCCATAGATATTGTCCGCAATCTAGACCAGTTTCGTTCATTAGTTCCCGTCAGTAGGGGGCAGATATGTACACTCACTATAAGAAAATTGAGTTCTTTAAGCAGCTTATATCATACCAAACAATAGATTCAATACAAGTTGCGCCATCTCTCGGAATCTCATGCAATGTATATTGAATAATAATCTAAATCCCTTTAGTATTAGGGTGTATGTGAGTTAATTTTAATGTACAGAAGTTGAAATATCTTTTTAGTTACTTTACTGAAATTTAAGATACTATTTAATCAAACTGACATTTCAATGAATTTGCTTTAAATTCAAAGTAAATGTAAATTATTCACGATTTAAAATACAAAATCATTAAATTTAATGTAGAATGGACATTAAATTTACTTTAAATTTAAGGTTATTTTTAACAGTGTAGATACTTTAAAATTAATCATTTTCTTTAATATTTCAGTTATAATTTATAGTCATAGTTTCGCTCTTTCATGTAAATAATGGATGTTTTGGGTAATAATGTCTATTTTATTAAGCGATGGCGTCACTAATACATTTGTTGGTATATACTAATGACATCTATGGCGTTTCGAAAGGTAAACATAAGCCATTAAAAGCCAGTTTTTATCAATTGTCACTATGCAAAAAAACATAGTTTCTTATAGGTTCGAAAGGGGCGAACTTTGTGTCAGAAAAAGACGTATTGCGAGGAAGTTTAATAACCTTTTTTCATTTAAAGAAAACAGCTGCCAATCGATATCGACAACAACTGATAAAATTAAACCGAGCACTGATGAGAAAACGACCAATATGTGCCGAAAGATACGATAAAGTTATATTTTAACATGATAGTTGCCCCACGTTGCAAAATGTGTAAAAAGCTCTTTGGAAAAAGTTAGACGAAACATCCTATCCTACCGATCATGTTCACTGGTCTTAAATCCTTCGGACTACCAGTTATAAATGAACAAACAGAGAGGGAAGAAATAAGATCCACGAGATTTTTTTTTCTAGATTTTTCTGTTTTAATCAATGTTCATCACCAAAATAAAATACTTATACACAAGCAATTCTGTTTATTTATTGTCCGTTTTTCTAAAAAAAAGGAGACTCGCATATTTTTAATGTAATAAAAAAAAATATACGTTTGGTTAACAACACGAGGACAGCTTCAGCTATCAGTGCTACCACATTTTGGTTAGACAATCTTGGCTTACCGAAATGGGCGCAGTTTTGTAATATTTTTGCAGCCAACGACTTTTTTAATAAGACATATTTTAGGATATTTATATAGTCTAAAACAACTTATTTTGGCAAGTAAAGTTAAAGTTCAATAAATATATGTTAAATTTTGTTTAGAGCGACCGACTGTTAGCCTGCTTAATAAAAATGAAATAAGGGGTTAAGAGCAAATACATAATTTAATTTTTAAGTGGTAATATTACTTTTAGTACATCCTGCATAATATGATATTATGATAAAAGATTATTATTTGCAGATGTTAGATTCACTAGAAACTTACCTCTTATAGTACTCGGCATCGTATCATATCCTTTTCCGCTCAATGAAAATAGTCTTCTTCTCAACAAGCGTCAGAAATAAGAGAAACTACTAGGCAACTAACTTACACTTAAATTAAAGTTAAACCTTAAACCCAAAACCCTTAAAATTTAATGTCAACTTAATTATAAATAAATAAAGCCGAAACGTCGACACGGAGTTTAAACCCCCCCTGCCTGTCAGTCCTTTTTCTTTCTGGAATTTCCAAAGATTCCAAAAAACATGGCGGATTTCGTTTGGTTGCTTTAGCGGCAGGAGATCATCATGGTTTCTGTAAAAAAAATAAATGAAGATAAAAATAAAAGTCAAAAATTGATATTTAATTTATTAAGTTTATTAGCCTAATTAATTTTTTCTTCAAATTTGTTGCAGGTTTGTCTGTGAATTAATTGAAAGCATGTATCGGCAAAATTTTATGTCAATACATGAGCTTGTTGTCAAAAAACATTTGAATATTAGTTCAATATGATACCGTTTTTTTCCTTCAGGCTGTTAAATAAAAAAGATAAATAGTTTATTTCCTACGAATTCAACTATGTTCTCTCTCTACAAACGGTGCGATCACCTAATAATCTGCTCAGTCGAGCTGTAATGAACCAAAAGCAAAATTCACAGTCAAATGATATCTATGCACACACCGGAGTAAGGTATAAAGAATTTTTTACGGCTTTAGAATCAGTTTAATAAACTACCGCCTTTCTCCTTCAGACTATTAGAGGGAAAAAGATAAACAGATAATTTATTTCCTGCGAATCTCTGGTTCTCTCCCCATACGCGTTTCAATCATCTTTTCCAGTAACGATATTTTCGAACCAATTTTTTTTAAATGCCGGTTTACTTACACCTACAATACGGATTGCTTTATCAAAATAGAAGAAATTGCGATTTAAAAGTGTTAAAAAGTTTAAAAGAAATGTGAATACAATGATAGTTTCGACGATGCCAAACGAATTTCTTGTCTCACGTGTTTAGTGTTATTTTTATGTTCACGTCTAACTACACTTAGGATTTTTTAAAATCTTAAAGTCACTGTTATCAATTAAAAAAAGGGGATGCAAAAAATTTTTACAAAAAAAATTGAACCGACTTCTAAAAAAGCGCTAAAAAGCAAAAAATAGCAATATAAATAATTACGTAAAATTGAAATTTTTGAAGTTGGCGCCAAACTAATATCTGACAAATTGTGATACATTTTCTTACTATAGTTTGTATATATCTCGTGTTATTGGTTGTTTCATTTAGAAATAATTTGGCGCCGATTTCAAAAATTTAAATTTCATGTAAAAATTTATATTGTAATTTTTGGCTTTTTAGCGCTTTTTTATAAGTGGGTTCAATTTTTTTATAAAAATTCTATTTTTTGATTTTTAGTTTTGAATTGGTTATGATATCTATAAATTATTTGAGCTACGTATTAATCGAGATTAATGTATCTAGGCCTTGATTTCAAGGTCTGAAAAAAGTACACATTTTATCCAAAGTTATACACAACACTTAAATAAACTAAAAATTCTTTGATTCTGAGAAATCTCCAAATATCAGTTTTGAATGAAATTGTATCAAACAAATATTTAGTCTGCCATAGTATATCCACTAACTTGGATTTTAAGTTAATTTAAGATTAGTAATATAAGCCCCCAAAACATCCCAGTACCGATAATTAAAGAACTTTAATCATAAATTTTTAAAGTTTAAAGACGTCCCAAAAAACATCCAAAATCAATTTTGGACAAAATCGGAAAATTGTCGTATTAAGCTAAAAAATTAACTTCAGATTCTTAAGTTATGGCCTCGAAAACCCCTAATACGTTTGAAAAAATATGAATAACATAAAATGTTTTCATATTTGACTTTTAAAAAATAATTTTAACCTCTTAATCTAATCTGAATTTAACCCCACGAAAGCCCCTAGGTCCAATTTTGGACAAAACCCGAATTGTAATATTAAATTTTATATCCGCTATTTATACCTTCAGAAACGATCCAGTATCAATTAAAATAAAATTGAAAAATGTAAAATTTTTATTCCGCCATATTAAATTAGCCATATTAGGTTTTTTAAAAACAATTTTAGATTCGTAATTTACGTCCTCAAGAACGCCATTATACTAATTCGTAAATAGCACATTCTAAAATCCCCCTATACGGTTTTTGGATAATCAATCTGCCGTATTAGATCTAACATATTAAATTTTTTTAAAAGTAATTTCATATTCATTAAATGCAACCCCGAAAACTCCCCATATCAATTTTGGAGAAAATCGGACAAAATTTATTTTTTTTTGAACTTTTTAAAAATGATTTCATATGCATTATGTGTGACCCAAAAAGCCCCCCTTATCAGTTTTGAAGAAAATCGGATAATATATTTTTTTTTGTCCGCCATTTTTCTTCAAAACAATTTCGGACCCCGAAAACTCATCCATACCCATTTTGGAGGAAATCGGTCAAAATTAATTTTTTTTTTGTCCACTGTATTATCAGCGCCATCTTTGGATTTTGTTGCACCAATTTTATCCAAAATGATATGGGACCACCGCAGCAATTTCCTGAACATAACGTAAAAAAAAATTCATCCAAATCGGTGCCGCAGTTATCAATGTACAGATTGTTTTAGATGTTTTTATAGACTATCTGGAAAACCAATCCAGAAAATCTTATAAAGAACTCTTTTTTTGAGAAAATTATAATGGCAAAAACAAATTACGGCATCGCGATCGGAATTTTTCCATTTTCTAAACTGTCCTATATTTTATTTATCAAAGCAACTACGATTAAACTAATAAAGCCTTCTTAAGATATTTTTCCTGTAGCATCCAGTGGAGTAATCAAATTTTTAACCGATTTCTAAAAGAAGGAGGTTCTCAATTCGTCGACTATGTATATTTTTTTATTTCAGTTTTAATTACGAAGATATAATATCAAGTTTTAGTTATTTAAATGGTACACTCTGTATTTTTTTAAATCATTTTTTGCATATTCATTAAGAATATATTATATTGTCAATATAAATTAACAGCAAATAAGCTAAAAACATATTTTTTGTTTTTTTATTAAGCTCATAGACTAGCTCATAAGAGCTGGCGGCTCAAAGGAATCAAGTTGTGCATGTCTATGCTAACACATTTTAAAAGACCAATAAGTTGTTAAAATACCCAAATGAAAAACACACTTCAACAAATCGCAAAAAGGCAAAAATATCAATAAAAATCTAAATTACCTACATTAAATGTTCAAACTGTTGTCCATTGTTATCCAGATACAGTTGGCAACGTCTTTGCACTCCTCTGCTCACAGCGTTATGAATATGAATATTAGCAATACTTCACATATCCGCCACAAAATTTTCCTATAAAACCTCTAGAAGTCTATTTCTATTTAGACACATTTTGTTTTTCATCTACCCCAAAAAAAAAAAAAGAAATCTAAGGTGGTAGGATCAGGTGACCTAGGTGGCCATCTGACTGGTCCATTGTTTGCTATCCATTTCTGCGCAAAATTTGCCCTAAGGCATTCAGCAACAATTCCAGCATTATGAGCCGAGGCTACATCGTGTTGAAAATACAATCTGTTACTTTCCTCTCAAGGCAAATTATTAACAAATGAGACGCTGTGTCATACTAAAATGTCTAGGTAGGTTTGACCATTTAAATTCCCTTCAAATATTTCGTTGGCCATTATTCTATTACCCAACAAAGCAACCCACACATTAAACCCAAATAGTCCTTGTGTTCTGATCTGCCCATAGATGATTATTATGGCGATGAAATATACAATCAATAGTTATTCTTGACTCATACGTCTATATAATATTATTAAAGAAAAAATCGGAGCTTTGTTTTCCTTGTAACATTTAAACTTATTTTCCTTTAAAATTATTTATGGTTTTTTATGAGAAACCCCAATATACATTTCAACAGTTCTGTTCAAAGTTGAAGGATCTACCGTAATACATGCAATTACATTTATAATTTCATTCTCTTTACCTTCTTTTTCATACATCTTTGGCCGTAGCTTTTTAAAGGATCCAATTTGATTAAATTTTCCTCTAGTCTCTTGAAAATTGCCGAGTTTGGTTGTTCGCGCTCCGGATACCTCTCAAAATATAAATCAGAAGCTCTCTGCTTGTGTTTATTACACTCAATATAACATTTTACCATATTATAATTTTCGAAATTTTGAAATTTTTCCATTCTAAGTTTTTAAACAGGCAAATTGCAAGTTGACAAGCTAACAAATCACAAACTGACAGGCTTTAGTCGATTAAGTTATTCTTTTATTTATCCATAGTCACAGCCTACTATTTTAAAATATAATACCACAATATGTTATGTTCATCGAACTTATAAAGTGTTCTTAGCAGTGGCATATGAAATTGATTTAAGTATTTAAATATTCTTTTTAATCGAGATTAGTTAGAATATGTATTATATTGTATACTTAAGAAACTGTGTGAAATGAACTAAATGATTTTATATTATATTATTATAGCTTCGTTAATAGGCCTTTAAAAAGTGTATATACTTAATATAATAAAACTGTTTTTAGCCTATTTGTAGGCAATTTATATTGACAATATAATATATTCTAAAAGAAAATGCAAAATGCATAAAAATTATGTAAAAAAAATACAGAGTGTTCGGTTTAAAAAATCAAAACTTGGTATTATATCTCCGTAATTAAAACTAAAATTAAAAATTTAACTACGCCACTAAATTCTATAGAAAAAGTCCTTGCTTTAATAAATAAAATATAGGACATTTCAGAAAATGTTTTCGTCATTATAATTTTCTCAAAAAAGAACTCAAGACTACTTTATCGGAATTTTAAAATCTTTTACAGTTTCCCAGATAACCTATAAAAACATACAAAATGATCCATCCTGTACATACACAAAAAAATACATCGCGGTGGAATTGAGAACTTCCTTCTTTTAGCAGTCGGTTAAAAAAGAATTCTGACTACTTTTCAAGCATATGAGTTAATTAGGAGGGTAACCATTTATATTTCGAGATCTGGAAACACCTGCGTTGCTAGATGCCATCTATTGCATATTTTGTCATTTTAGACGGTAGACGTACTCAGAACATTTTGACATACAGATACGATTTGTACTGTTTATAACAACGTCAAAATTTCATCTCGGCCGAAAAATGGAACTAATTCGGGAATATTTTCATGCGATTAATAATTTTGCTGAGTTATCATCATCGTGCAAAAAAACCTATTTATGGAATATCTAGGACGATATGCAGTACCTTGGGGAAGTTTTGTATAGCTTTTGTATTCCATTTTACCAAAAATAACTTTCGACCTGATTTATTTTAATCAGAGTGCATCGATTAACTTAATTATTTTATGGCGATGAAGCAACTACAAAAACCATTGCATATCGCTGATGGTTTAGTGAATTCAATCGTGGCACTCATTCGCTCACGGACGAGTCACGTGAAGGTCATTCGAAGTTGATGTAGTGCAAGAAAACCCCGATGCTGTGCGTGAACTGATAATGCAAGATCCGTGACATAAAATGAAACTGATGAAACTCTTGACATTAGTAATACTAGTGTATAAATATATAGCCATGAAGAAGCAATGTTCGCTTTGGACCCGCTTAATTTGACAATTACTCTGAGAAAGCTCCTGTCTATTCATGCAAGGAAATGCACAGAAAATAAGATCGAGATGCTTCAAAGAACATTTATAAAATGGTAACAGGTTACGAGTGTTGAATCTACGTGTATGAGCCCGAAAGTAAACATCAATGTGTATTTCCTGATAAGACAAAATCAACAAAAGTTGCTCGAACAAGAAACATTTCGAAGCAAATGGTCGCCTGTTTCTTCGGAAAAATAGGCCGTGTCTCAATCGTGCGTGTAACGAATGGTCAATTCTGAATGGTGCACAAACATTTGTTTGCTGGAAGTCATCGGTGAATTGATCATAAATAAACCGGATATTATGAATCTCTCACACATCGGCACAAACAATTGGATTTTGAGCACTCAAAACGTGAAATTGATGAGTTATCCACCATACAGCCCTGATTTAACTCCCAGTGATTTATTTTTATCCCCGTATATGAAGAAAAAACTTCGAAGGCAACGAATTTCTACTACAGAAGGTAATGCCTTCAAAAACATTATTTGTGAATACACCTTCACAGTTGTAAAAATGCTTTAAATGCTTTTCGGATTGGTTCTAGCGCATACAAAAGTATATTGGTAATTGTGGAGAATATTTTGAAAAACAATAGAAATATTTGTTTTTGTTTTTGTTATTCCCGAAATATAAACCGTTATCCTCGTACATGTATTCTCAACGACAAATACCAGCCGAACTTTACTTATACCAATCCGTTATTTCAAAAACGTGGAATAACTTTTTGGAGACCATACGGATCCCGTGCATGCAATACATCTGCTAGGCAGGACCGTATTTTAATAATAAAAACTATTCAAATTCCATGTTTTATTACTCGGCAATATACATATTTAATACGTTAGTATATTAATAACCCTATTTTGACACAAACAGTTAGAAATCGTTTAAGGGAGATGAGACTCGGATTAAGTCGATCAGCAAGGTTGTTAGAGCTTATGCAACAACACTGCACAAATCGTCTGGCGTTTTGTCGCGAACATGCACACCTTACCGAATAGGAGTGGTAAAGAATATTGGTTCTAGATGCATCTTGTTTCCGAATACATGGGAGAATTCGAGTTTATCGAAGATAAGGTAAAATATATCATGCCAACATGTTTCCATAGGAAATTTAACTGATCGTCGATAGCTTGTGAATATTGTACAGCCACATATTTTGATATATGCTCAAAATCATAAATCAGTTGCAATGTGGCCAGCTAACAGCCCTGACTTAAATTCCATAGAACACCTCTGAGATGAGTTAGAGACACACAAGTGGCCGAGAGAAATGGTAAATAACCTACAACTGATAAATGCTGAACTCAAGAATAGAAGCAGATATCTCAAGAAAGAACTTAACTTTTAATCAACGGCATGCCACATCGATGTCGAAAAACATAATCGTTACTTATTTGAAGGTTGTAGACAATGTAGAATACTGACTAAATTGTGGTTGTTGAACTTGCAATGTCTTTATTTTTGTTTCTACGATGCCTTCATTATATTGTATCTCTGATCGTTATCAAGCATAAACTAAATATTTTATATTGAGGCTGCGAGCTTATACATAACTATATCTCCTGTATACACCTCAGTGATGCGTTCGTTGTTCATCAAATTAAAACTATACACTTCAATAGATATATTTCATATGTAAGGTCGTAGCCTTAAGACAAGACATTCAATTTATACTTGATAACGTTTAGAGACACAGCCTAATCGAAACGTCGTACAAATAAACAAGACAATGTAGCTTCAACAATCATATTTCAGTCAAATTACTTATTTATTTAAGAGCAGTTTATTATTAGACTGAAACTAACCTATCTTAGTTCACAATAAAATTACTATCATGGTCAGTTTATAGTTGGATTTACTACAAGTACTAGAATTACTGTAAGGGTCATAATTATAATATAATTTTAAAGCGATTTATGAGCAATTTTAATGATCAAAAAACTATAACTTTATCCACAAAAAGTATTGAAATGAGGACAATGAAGTAATTAAATAAGAATTCTGCAAAAGGCTTAATTCTAAAAAGATCTAAAAACTCTCCAAACCTAGTATTTCGGTAAAGGAACTTAAATTTTACAAGCTTTCAAGCGTCGTCTGATAAAGTACTTTACGAGGTACCAAAAACGGATCCATATTTTATTACAAGTAATCTTCGAAAAATGTTGTACTCTTGCCATTTCTAACTATTTTTTCTTGGTTCGTTCATTTTCATTTTTTCGGACATACTGCATTTGTCCTATCAAAATAGTTCAACATCCGAGATTTTTGTGAAAATATTAAGCATTTCTTACAAAAGAAGCCTTTGTCCAACATTTTGAAAACTCTCGTTAAAATTCAATGCTGTAAAAACAACCAATACACTATTGTTATTTATTTAATTATCATATAAATTGACAGTCCCACAAAAATAATCCATATCCTTAAATAACGCCAAAATAGAGTCAAAATAAACAAAGTTTTTGAAATATGTTAATAATGGAGCAACAATGAAAGTTAAAATAGTCCTAGAACGGAATATATTCCAATAGGATAAGGACTTCGACAAGGCGACACGATTACACATACATTATTTACCCTAGTTTAAGAAGTCATGTCACATGTCTCAAACTGGGAATTAAACTTAATGGCACCTATTTAAGTCGTCTTAGATTTGATAATGACATAGTCCTGATAAATGAAAACTTGGAGTTGAAAGTTACCATCGGTGAATTATACAAAGCTTTTTAAAAAATCGAAATCGAAATGAACATAACTGAACTAAGATTCCATAATGAGCTGACGGATATATTTATTTGGGGAACAAAATTAAGCTTGAAATAGAGAATTAATTAGTTGAAATTCTAAGATGCTTTGACTTACATTCAGAGAACTAAGGTTTATTCTCAAAAACCAAGAGATCCTTTTAAATTTAAGTTGTCTCAGTATAGTCAAAGAACAATGGACGGAAAAGAACTTGGAGTTTAAGAGACTGCTAAAGTATTGAGGTTATTACGAAAAGAACAAAAATCGTACACACAATTAAAAAAAAATTATCCTGATCTTTCAAAATTTGTGTCCGATGCAGACTTTTGTCCATTTTTTCCCCACTGTGCGACGACGTCGTACTTATTGCAGATTCTGAGGACAACCTTCAGAGGTTACTATATGCTTTCAATATGAAAGCAAAGGAGGTAGACATGCTCATCAACACCGAGCAAACTAAATACTTATTAACATCTAAAGAACAGGTAAGACATAAATTAGGAATCTAATCCAAAGTAATCGAATAGGTAAACCATTTTAAATATCTAGGAGCAGAAATAACGAGCCATGGAATCCTACAGAATGAAGTAAGAGAACAAACAATAAAAGCAGTTCAAATGATGAGAACAGTCGAAATGAAAACATTAAAAATCATACAAGGTAAAACACTATACGACAAAATTCGGAACGAAAACATAAGCTAACGATGCGGAAAACAAGACATAGAAAAGTTGATAAGACCTAGAAGAAGATTTTGAAATAAACACATAAAAAGGATGGAAGACACGACTCGTTAAAAACGCAAAACTATTGTTTAGTAGGGAAGAAACCACAAAGAAGATCAGCAAAGAGCTGAAAAGAATGCTGGATCACTACCTCCGGAGAGAGACAATGAAAAGGCATTAGCCTATTAATGTGATAGAATACCACGTTAAAAGAAGAAATAGAATAAGAAAGAAGAAACCAATGAAATGCTCGGGAGTCGATGAAGGTATAAAAAGAAATATTTCCAAATCAAGGCATACCAAACCACCAAACGTAGCTGTTGAAAGGTGTCTTAGAGACTGTTGGAAGGTGTCTTAGAAAAATCGGTAGTTTTGCTCTTGCAACGATTGATTATTATGGACGGAATCTTACGACTAGACACCGGAGGTTCAGGAAGAAAATTTAGAACGAGTTGAAGAAAATCCGAGTTTAAGCACTAGACACTTAGGTTTGGAACTTAGAGTTTCTGAAGATACAGTAAATAGGACTTTAAGAGAACATCTGTTGCATCCATCCAAACAGTACAAGAACTTTTGCTTCTCGACCCTGAATTGAGACTAGGCTTCTGTCGATTCCATGAATCAACAAAGAGCACAATTTTCATAAAAATAAATTACCGATGACTGATGCTTTGAAAGAAGGAGTATGACAAATTTAGTTGACGGATATGTTTATGCTGGCAAAACCTACATTGCGCATTATCAATATGAATTTAAAATTAACATTTGGGCAAGGATCATTGAAGGATTTATTATTGGTCCTGTTATCTTACTACCGCATTTAAATGGGTTACCACTGGCTATTAGACAAAATATGTATGACGCTGCACCCCCACACTGCACATTAAATGTTAGAAATTATTTACATGAGAATTTAAAAAATCGATATATCGGCAAAGGAAATGATACTCTTGCAAATTGGCCATCTCACACATTTGTTTAAAGTTTAATTAAACAATTAAATACATTATTTTTTGTTTTAGGCTGTTACTGACTTTATGTGTAATCTTATTGTTTTTTTGCCAGTTCATTCTCACATTATTATCATTGTTTGCTTGTTTACTATATAGATTTTTATTTTTATTGACCTTCTAGCCCTTAAACACGCTTCAAAATACTTGCCCCAGTTCTAAGCTTAGATAAAAGATGAAGGGGGCTACAACGAGTGTCAGTACGCAATAAAACATTTAAATTCGATTAGCTCAGAAACTGCTCAACAACTACTAGATATAACTTATTTGGATTAAAAAGTCAAGGAATAATAATTTTTAATTAGAAATTTATTACAAGAAGCAAAAAAATTAATCTTTCGATGTAGGCGAAGTGCTGCTAGTGACATCCTCTACAACGTACACCGAAACTGTAATCATATCTATTTCTAGCATTTATGCCGAGCTGCATGGTCTTAACCCCTATAAGGGTCCGGGCCTTGATGGTGTTCATCCAATACTACTGAAAAACTGCTCGTTCGTTCTGGCTCGCCCACTTTATTACATTTTCAATGAGTCTCTTCGGCGGGGTATTTTTCCTCAATTTTGGAAAACGAGTTTTGTGGTTCCTATTCACAAGGCCTGTAGCAGGCCTGACACTCGGTGTATACTAACTTCTCGGAGGCCTTTGATATGGTGCCTCATGGGATCCTGTTACATAAGCTTCGGGGCTTGGTGTCTCTGGTCCACTGTTTGGCTGGATTGAGACCTATCTGAGTAATTGTCGACAAGTAGCGCGAGTGAATGATTTTGTATCTTCTGAAATATTAGTGTCTTCAGGAGTCCCTCAGGAATCCTACATAGATCCATTATTGTTTAACTTATTCATTATTGATATATCCATCTGCTTTAAGTCAAGCAAGTTCCTAATTTTTGCGGATGACATGAAGTTGTATAAGGTCATCGGGAGTTACAGTGACTGATTAGTGCTTCAGGGGAACCTTGATAGATTTGTTTCGTGGTTCGGAGTGAATGGGATGAGTCTGAATATTTCTAAGTATAAATGCATTCATTAATTTAATCGCGTTATCCATTGGACTTCCACTGTCACTTGGATGGTGACCACTGACCTTCGTTGAATCTGTGCGGGACTTAGGAATCCTTTTTGATTCTACCCTTTCATTCGTTCTTCACATCGCTGACATTGTTAGTAAGTCCCTCAGGATGTTAGGTTTTATTAAACGTGCTACGGAGCTTTTCACTGTGAAGTCTCTTAAAATACTTTATTGCTCATTGATTCGAACACACCTTGAGTACGCTTCTTGTGTTTGGAACCCGCATTATGAACCATATATGCACCGACTCGAACAGGTACAGAGAAGGTTTCTCAGATTTATTAACTTGAAATTCAACGGATGTGCTGATCTTGATTATGCTGCGTTGTGCTTCGAGTTGAATTTGCTCCCCTTTGCTAATAGAAGAAAAGGTAGAGACTTACAACTTCTCTTTAAAACTATAAAGAATATCAACGATTGCCCCCCCCCCCGCCGCTGAGTGTTGGTCTGAGGGTCCCTCCCCAGGAGTACTCGTGTTTTTCATATGTTTCACCGGCCACAGAACAAATTATGCAAACCATTCTTTTACACCAAGGATGGCTGGATATCTCAATGAGCTGGGTACGTTAATGGGCTAAAGTACTAAATTTAACGCAAATCGAGCTATTATTAAGATAAATGGTTGCAAAAAAGTTTTAAAAATTTATATCTTTGGCACCTTGTATTTTGGAAACTATCAACTTTTGAACTAAGGTAAATTGGGCTAAATTCTCATATTATGACTTCAGGAATTTACGGTAGTGTTTTGTACAGATCTTTCAAAGACACCCGAGAGACATTTTTAAGCAAAAATAGACAAGCTTAAAAGCTTGTCATATTCAAAAACAAAAGAGGCAAAAATTTTCTATCAATCATGACCCTTTATTATCAGAGAGCTTCATTGTGATGAGGTTCAATAGCCTTGCTAAAAGACTGATTGAACATAAAAAGATTTAGGAATATTAGTTTTTTATAATCGATAATATTACGTACATAATAGGGTCGTGTACTTCCATAAAATAATTTTTAAAATACCGTTGTAGTGAACAAGGGGTAAATGAACTTACAGGTGCATAGAAAAAATACTTCTTTCATTTTTAGTAATACCATACCAGTATCTAGGTTGACGGTAACCATCTGTACTTATTTTAATAAAGTGGTACTTACTTTTTAAAACTGATACTACTAACCTAAAAAAATACTTGTTTTGCGCTCGAAGTTTCTAACGTATTCTATCGATTTTCTAATAGAAAATGAAGCCACTTCCAAGGATATAGCCAAACATTAGTAAAATTCTATATTTTTAAGCAACTGAAAATTGTTTTGAAGAAAAAAGGAATAACCATAGTTAAGTAATAATTCCGTAAAACCGATCGACTGATTATTTATATACAGTGTGATCAGTAAAGTCCGCATCATATGGGATTTTTTTTTATTAATAGCTTTATTAGAATTTTGACTTTGGCAACAATTTCTACTTCGATCGAGATGAAAATTACCCCAAAAATATTAGTCACGTGATTAGTATTATCTGTCAAATTTTAATTTTTTTCCAAAAAAAAAAATTAAAAGTGAGGTTATATCCCAAAATATCGAAAAAGGTTATAAGAAAAAGTTTTTCTAAATGCAATTTTTAGCCCATATCAACTGTATAAGATGATTTAGATTTTTTGCCCATTTTTTGTAAATTGCACCACTGTTGCAAAATAAGACTCAACACAATCTACATAAAACTTATTACTTTTGACAATGCTTCATTTCAGGCATATTTTGTTCAAAGTACCGCCAAAATAAAGGGCTATTAAAATTTGCAAAGTTTATTTGTTGTTGACCCTGTATAAGATAACTTCATAAAGTCACTCTTTTTGAAAACGTAGTTTGTGTATAAAAGTAATACACATTAATATTAAGAAAATAGTCTAATTGAAAAGACTCAAATTTTCTAATAAAAGAATCATAATATAAAAAAAAACATTTAAAATACCACCTTTTTTATTGCAGACCTTGCTGATCACACTGTGTACTTGTTTGTCTTAATTGTGTCTAAAAGTGTATTACTTTTAGACACAAACTACGTTTTCAAAAATCGTTAATTTATGAAGTTACCTCATACAGGGTCAAAAACAAATAAACTTTGCATCACGTGACCAAATTATAATAGCCCTGTTTGACAAAACATTGTCAAATCTAAGAAGTTTTATGTAGGCTGCGTTTTGTCTTATTTTGTAACAGTGGTACAATTTACAAAAAATGGGCAAAAAATCTAAATTATCTTATACAATTGAAATTTTGGATATGGGCTAAAAATTGCATTTAGAAAAACTCTTTCTAATACCTTTTTTTGGCATTTTGAGATATAATCCTAGTTTTTAATTTTTTTTTGCAAAAAAATTAAAATTATACAGATAATGGTTATCACGTGACTAGTATTTTTTTTGATTAGTTTTCATCTCAATCGAAGCAGAAATTGTTGCCAAAGTCAAATTTCGAATAAAGCGATTAATAAAAAGAATTCCATATGATGCGGACTTTACTAGTCACACTGTATAATATATATATATATATATATATATATATATATATATATATATATATATATATATATAAAGTAAAATGCGAACAGTAAATGCAAACTTCGTTCCAACCATATCCTTTCCGTGTTAGAGGTTGCACAGTTTGAATAAATTGCTAAGGAACACAATTCATCCTATTCCACCACCATCGAGATGATGGCCTACCTGTACCACCATACCGAAAAAGAAAGTCTACAACGGCATAATGTGGATATATCCACTGCTATTGCATCTCACACAGGGGAATCCGTGAAAGCCGCTTAAAAATATATACATATATATATATATATATATATATATATATATATATATATATATATATATATATATATATATGTATGTATATATACCCTATATCATTTAACTACCATTCTCACTGTAGGACTATTCACCATGCTCAACTCCATATATTTCATATTACTCCAAACACCCACTAGAGCAGGAGATCAAAACCCTTTTAAAATGTTCCCATACTAAAAACCGATCCCCATCATTTATATGGGTTCTATGCCACACAAGGATACCTAGCAACTGCAAAGCAGACAATCTCGCCACCACTCTCCAAAATTCACAAGACAAAGTCAACAAGATATTTCACCACAACGATCTTCCTTCGTAACTTTACCCGTAACCTTATTCAACTAGACTGGGATCTGCTGGATTCTATCAATAAACAGCCAACAACCTAGGAGATCTTCTTTACTGAAACCCCCTCCTCATCTCTCAAGACAAGACTATTCTAGTGACAAGACTGAATGTGGCATACTAAACTAACTCATGAATACTTTTTGAATAAATCATCCGCCCCCTACTACGAAACTTACTCCACCTCCCCAACAGTTACACACATCATAACATCATGCGGAAAATATACTCACCATCCCTTCCACCAAGTACAGTGTGCTCAATTTTCGATTTTACGGGTTACCTTTTTTAAAAAACGAACGATACCACTAACAGAATTTTCGTAAACCTTTTCGTTTACATTTTTGGAATTAAATTTTGACTTTAAGCGGCCAATGTTTAATCTATTCTCCACAAGTCAAAGTTCATTGATCTGGATCACCAGCAGTATAGTCCAGATTTAATTCAGTTTGACTTCTTTTATTCATAATTTTGCAAAAAACCCCTTGAAGAAAATCATTTCAAAGAAAATATTCAGATGAAAGACCCCAATTTAAGGGGCAAAAACAGGAATTACCTGTTCCTGATGAACTGCAGGACCGGTGCAAGTTAAGGGAGATTTTGATGTATGTATCAAAACCATGAGGAGGACAATGGACCAACGAACTTAATCACTAAAAATATTTTGAAAAAAGCAGCTTTGAAGAAAAACATTGAATAAATTTTTTAGATTTGATTTTATCTAACAAATTAAAAAGTAAGTCTTTTACCACCTAATTCACTAACAATGTTGGACATTAAAACTAGTCCAGATTAACAATAACGGTTTTAAAGCAAGTGCAACCATCAGGCAACCAAATTTTTAACTGACAAAACTGACAAATTACTGATTCCAATGCTTAATACCTTATCGTGGATTAACACTTTTCAAGATTAACAACTAACAAGACCAATTTCATTTAAATTACCACTAATACTATAGAATACATATGTATTGTTCATACTTCAAAATCTATCAACCGGCAAATCTTAAGGATGATCAGTAAAAATCGTCCATTGATCTAATCTAAAATTAAAAAGTAATTTTTTTTTTGCTTTTCAACTTTGTTGTTTCACTAATTTTATTTTAAAGTTTTTCAACTATTTAATAACTCCTATTCATTAAACTTTATTTGTTTAGAATATTATTTTTTTTTATGTTGATGTACTTGTTTATTTTTCTTCGAACCGAAAACATCCGAAAACTGAAACGAATTAGACCGAAATTAAGAATTAAAGTTTTATGAATGTTATTCAACTTCTCAGTTAATTGTTAATTTTTAAGTTTTAGTTGAGACTAAGAAGAAATGAAAGTAACGTGTATCACTTAACTTGCAAAGTGAAAATTGAGAATGTAAATTGTTAGTGTTAGTTGTTAAATTTTAGAAGTATGTATGAATCGACCATTCATTTTCCTAAATAAAGGTTTATGTGTTAACATATGTAATACAAATTACAACAATATTATAAACCAGAAGATGTAAATGTCATGGTAACTAGATCCGGTTTAAAATTGAAACCTTTTTAGTAAATCTGGCTCTTAATGTTTTCTTAAAATGCCCTCTAGCAGATAAGCATGTCAAAATTACATTACAAAAAAACATCCGTTGACGTCATCGCCTTTGCTTTCTACTATAATTAATAATAAACTTGCTGGCTATCTTGTTAAAAAGGCAAATTTTCTAACAAAAATACTCTATTAAAGATTGAATAATTAATTTAAAAGTCGAGAAGTGTGAATGACCCCTTGATAACAATATCTTATTAAAGATATCTTTATTTTTGTGTCCACCTAGAAAGCAATTTGCAAGCGAAATTTCAGGGTTCATGAAAGAGACATTGACCTAAGTTTGCGTGAATATTGTTAATATCAAGATCTGCTGCCGACTATTTTTATTTTGGGGATTTAAGTGATACTTTGATTATGTAAATGGATCAAGAAACTTCGGGGAAAATTTACAATATTGTAATGTAAGCTGCAGGAAATAATTTGTTTTGTTTTATTGACTATAAACAAACAGGAAGTTTATAAATTGACCGATCACTCCTAGATGATTTTTCCGAATTGAGTAATCTTTTCTTTGTTTCATTCGAAAAAATATCATAATGATCCCATAATATTTTCCATGTTGTAAGAAAAGGTATCGATCAGGAAACTATTATTGTCCAAAAAATCTATAAAGTTTCGATATCTTGACGATACGGATATTCTTATTATTTACACAAAAATACTAGAAATCGCGTTTGAATTTAAATAACTATTATTACAATAAACAAATTCCGCGTCATTCAATCAAATACATACAAAACATAAACATAAATATTGAGAAATAGAATATGGCCTCACCACGCAAGACGTAAGGAAGTAAGAAGAGATCAGAGGAGAAACACCTCACTAAAAAATCTGGATTTAGCTGGCTTCGGCTGATAGTACTCTGTAAAGGCCACACGTCTGGGGTTACGGATGAAGCCTACAAAGGCGGTAGAGGAGTAGAAGAGAAACTCCATATTACTATTTAAAATTATCCCAAGAATTAGGTATTTTGAGTTATTCTTAAATAATAAATTAAAAAGTTCGTTGTAAGTTTAAATATTTTTAGCACCTTCACAGAAAAAATTCAAACTAAATATAGGCAACTTTTTTTAAAAAAAGAGTTTTCCAGATCGTTTCAGCGGCTATATGAACGCAGCAATTTTGTACAGAACAAGGAGAGGATTGAGAACTAAATAAAATCTTTTTTTAAACTCTTGTTTACATTCGTAAAGCAGCAAAATTTGTACAGAACAAGGAGAGAATTGAAAACTAAATAAAATCTTTTTCTAAACTTTTGTTTTCGTTCGTAAAAAAATTAGTCCCGAAACTTTTTGAATGAATTGTGTATACATAAAGGGTGTTTTTTTATAGAGGTATAGAACTTTAAGTTGGCAACACTTTTTTAACTGGCGGCCATTTTGTCAGCTGTCAAGTGATTTATGTTTAGTTTGGTTTGGCATTTCAACATGAATAGACTGACGCCTGAACAACGCTTCCAAATTGTGCAAATTTATTTTGAAAATCATGGTTCTGTTCGAAATACGTATCGCACACTACGTCCATTTTACGGTCAACATAATCGTCCATCAGAGCAATTAATTCAATTAACTATGGAACGTTTTCGCACCACGTTTACTCTAATACGCATCCACAGAGACGTCGTACAGTGCGTACAGAAGAAGTCATTGCTGCTGTAGAGCGTAGCGTAGAGGAAGACCCGAATCAGTCTATCCGCCATCATGCACAGAAATTGGATATGTGTCCATTCACTTTATGGAAAATTTTGCGGAAAGATCTTGGTTTGCGTGCTTACAAAATCCAACTCGTGCAAGAATTGAAGCCACACGATCACCTAGCAAGGCGTAGATTCAGTGAATGGGCCCAAAACAAGATTGCCGTTGATCCCGATTTTCATAAGCGAATTTTGTTTAGCGATGAAGCTCACTTTTGTTTGAATGGATACGCCAATAAGCAAAACTGCCATATTTGGAGTGATGATAATCCTCAAGTGTATGTTGAGACACCGTTACATCCAGAAAAACTGACTGTTTGGTGTGCTTTATGGGCTGGTGGAATTATTGGTCCGTACTTCTTTAAAAACCATGCTGGTCAGAACGTTACAGTCAATGGTAACCGCTATAGAGCCATGATTACTGCCTTTTTCGTTCATTAATTGAACAACCATGATGTGCAGGAGCTGTGGTTTCAACAAGACGGCGCAATATGTCACACAGCTCGTGCCACAATTGATTGATTCGAATAAAGTAAATTTCATGTCAATTTAAAAAATTCATCTTTGTTTTATTCCATTTAAAAGTTCTATACCTCTATAAAAAACGCCCTTTATTTGAATAATTACCTCCTTATAATGTCCATTACTAGTGCAGCTACCCTAATTCTAATAGTTTCTGAACGTAATAACTAAACTTTGTCTTGAAAGAAGGTCATTATCATCAAAATTATATAAATTGTTTTTTTATAAAATTTTTCCTGCTGAACGCGCAAAATATCGAAAATACATATTATAAATAAATTAAAGAAATAATATTTTAATAATAGTTTTTTGCCAGTAAAACAGACATTGACCCCAAGATTGCGTGAATTATGAATATCTAGAACTTGGCAACTGTTTTATTAAAAGCAATATATAATTTTTTGTATATCTTATTATATAACGAAGTTTCATAATTAAACTTTGTTAAAAGGGACTCTAAGGTATTACATTTTTTCTGTTCTATATTATTTAGAAATATTTTGTTACCTACATCAGTTAGTTTTAAAATTTGAGAAACTTTGTCACTTTAATTTAATTTAAAGGTATCCAATGAAAATTGTTATTAGGAAAGTTTCGATAAACATACGACCGGAAAATATTTGATTTGCGTGTTGGTACTTTCAAAGAATCTCACTTAGTAATACCAATCTCTGAAGAAAAATATCATATGAATAATACTATAAACTTGGAGTATCTTTTCCGACTCATTTTATCTATCATAAGTTAAATTCAGTGGGCTGCTTTATTTGTCAAAGGTATCTATCTGGCTTACTTCTAATCGCAAAAAGTGAAAGACTGAAGGCGATCATTCGGAGATAATTGGTTTAAATTGAAAAATTTCTCTTTGACGTATTCGAAATTATATTAGAGCAATCAAAATTTCATTAAAATCAGTTCAGTAGTTTTGAGATATGCAAGCTTTTAAACCTGTACTAAATCACATTCTTTAGTTTCCCATTATTTGTAATATAAGTCCTATTTTACAATTTTGAGGTACCTAAACCTACGTCGGCTCTCTAATATTTTGTAGTAATTTTCTCCACACAAAACACTGTAGGGATTTTCAATGATAAATTTAACATAAAAAAAGAAGCAAAATAACATACAAAGCTTACGTAAAATTTAAATATATTAAAACCAACACTGTTTTTGTAAAAGCAGTTCTAGTAATAAGGAATAATCGTTGGTGCTTTCCTTACTTTTTCTTTTTAAGTTTTGCTGATGGTGCAGAAACGAATTTTTGCCAACTATAAATATTTCAACATGCTTGAACGTTTATTATTGTTAAATAGGAATATGGAAAATTAAGTAAAATAAGCACATTTAAATAAAAATCTATCAATTTAAATATTGAGGATTAGGCAATTATTTCATATCAATAAACATAATTTTATATTTTTTATTACAATTAATTCATATTAAAGCCTTGTATAAACAGATATTTCTAAAAATGCTTGCAGGACACTACCACCCTTAAATTCATTTAAAAAAAAATCGTCTATGGCGTTTCACAAGTTAAAATCCGCACATATTTTATATTGACAGACTAGGTATATTCATATTAAAGCCCTATGTAAACAGATATTTCTAAAAATGCTTGCAGACGGGACACTACCACCCTTAAATTCATTTTTAAAAAAATCTTCTATGACGTTTCACAAGTTAAAATCCGCATATATTTTATATTGACGGGCTAGGTATATTAATATTAAAGCCCTGTATAAACAGATATTTCTAAAAATGCTTGCGGACAGGACACTATCACCCTTAAATTCATTTTTAAAAAATCGTCTATGGCGTTTCACAAGTTAAAATCCGCACATATTTTATATTGACGGGCTAGGTATATTCATATTAAAAAACTAGCACCTCAATATAAAAGTTGTAGACGGCTTTAATATAAAAATACTTAGCTCGTCAATACAAAATTTTTATACACTTTCACTTGTGAATATACATAAACGATTTTTTAACTTTATAGTAACAGAAAGGATATAATGGAGCGAAGTTTGCATTCACTGTTTCGCATTTTATTTTACTTACATACGGAGTTGCATATAGTTGTACGTTTGCTGAATGTGATTTCAGCACTACAACAGCATAATGTGGATATAACCACTGCTAATGCATCTTACACGGAGGAATCCGTAAAAGCCGTATAAACATATATAAGCCATACGACGAGAGGTCGGCGAAGCCGCGTTCAGTGTTGCATGCTTCCTTCCGATCTGTCCTTTGCACAGCCAGGTGCATGTCGGTACCCTGATGAGTCTAGTGAGAGACGAAACATGTATCTCTGCCGTATCACTGTGGCGGGGAGGGTAAGATTTGACTTTCTTCTCGGTGTGGTAGTACAGGTGGGCCACCATCTCGATGGTGGTGGAATAGGATAAATTGTGTTTTATTACAATTTATTCTAACTGTGCAACCTCTAACACAGAAAGGATATAATGGAGCGAAGTTTGCATTCACTGTTTCGCATTTTATTTTACTTACATACGGAGTTGCATATAGTTGTACGTTTGCTGAATGTGATTTCAGCACTACAACAGCATAATGTGGATATAACCACTGCTAATGCATCTTACACGGAGGAATCCGTAAAAGCCGCATAAACGTATATAAGCCATCCGACGAGAGGTCGGCGAAGCCGCGTTCAGTGTTGCATGCTTCCTTCCGATCTGTCCTTTGCACAGCCAGGTGCATGTCGGTACCCTGATGAGTCTAGTGAGAGACGAAACATGTCTCTCTGCCGTATCACTGTGGCGGGGTACAGGTGGGCCACCATCTCGATGGTGGTGGAATAGGATAAATTGTGTTTTATTACAATTTATTCTAACTGTGCAACCTCTAACACAGAAAGGATATAATGGAGCGAAGTTTGCATTCACTGTTTCGCATTTTATTTATATATATATATATATATATATATATATATATATATATATATATATATATATATATATATAATTTAATTTTTTCTGCTTGAATGAAGAATACATATAGGCAGACTTGTTGAGAAATGTGTCTATTTTATACATATGAGAGTTTTAGCATTAAACGATTTTTACGGTCTGAGGCTAAGCATACATGGACTACACTATGTATTCCCGCCATTTTTTAATTTATGCGTAAAACTATAATGTATATATGAATAATAAAAATTATTTTATATATTCAATGGTCGCATAAAAAAATAATTTATATTTCTTTTTCAAGCATCAGGGTATCCTAACACTTTAAGACATGAAGGTGGAGCTTAAAGTGCAAAGAAAAGGAAAAACCTAAAAATCTAAACTCTGTCATGTAAATACGGGGATGTAATTTGGACACGAATAATTAGTTCATTAAAATTAAAATATTATGGTTTTTCTAAATTAATAAATCGTTTATTAATATGATTCGGCATGTTTAATTATTTTTGTTTCCTTTATAATGATTTTCGAATGACTCCACTAGCATGGGATTAATAATTTCCGGTCTTCTCTAGAGATGGGACTCGCAGCTCCTTTTTGACCACACCATCTTTAAAAGTAATTTTTCTTCATTATTTTCTGAGTGTTTGAGAGAACTGTTTCGTGTTGTTTTAAGTTTAAGATTTTACAAAGTTTTATAGAAAGCAAGTAGTCATGAATCTTAGAGCTATATAAAGTAAAGTGCCATAAGGGTAGGATTAGGACCTCTTCTTTTCGTTATTTCAACGATCTTGTCAAATACTTGTTACCGGGTTTTTGGGTATATTACATTGACGATATCATCAACCTTTGTAAAAGTATAGACCCGAAAGGGTTTTATGAGAGAAATGTCTGTCATTGGAGAGTATGCAAAGTGATACTGTACTAATAATTCTCTAAAATTACATGGGAAATAAGTTAAAAGTTCATTTTTTTGAAAAAAACTTTAAGTCACTTTAGTTTAAACGATAGGAATCCACATATGACACTATTAACGAATAAGTTGACGTCCTCTATTCGTGTTATTTTATTAAATTGCGAGTACTAATGCTGCTTAGTTTATTTATCTTCTACTGATTACTGGAAATGTATAATAATGTTGGGAAATACTAGATCAGCCTTCTAAGTAGTATCTATTAGAAAAATTTAGGAAAAATTCACTAAATGTTCTATAGTATATTGCCTGATACATTTAACTGCAACGCATGCTGATATCGGAACAATCCAAACCAACAGGCTATTTGCGGTGGTTTTTTACTGTGGATGAGTCCTGAATCAATCCTAATATACTCGAGATCAAACAACTATCAAAACAATCGACAATTAAGGAGGAACCAACAAATGCCTAATATTATGCTATTCTTCTGGATCAGTTGAAGACTAAAAGCCATTTCTACCTAAGAAAGTCCTCGTTTATTAGAACAATGCTTTCAGCCACAAGGCAGTCATGGTGATGGTAAAAATTAATAAACTGAAGTTAAAGTCATACCGAATCTCTTCCCAAACATAAGAAATTCCTTGCTGAGCAAAAGTAGGCATCCGATTTTGAGACCTTCGCAATGACAAACGCCTATTTTGCAAACTACAAAAAGGGAATTCAAACACTGGAGTACCAATGGCGGAAGTATATATCTTTAAAAAGAGATTATGTAGAAAAATAATATAAACTGAGCATAATTTTTCCTTGACAGACGAAAAAGTTTTCAGCCGATACTCGTAAAAGCATTACACAAATTGCAAATGAAAATTTGAATGAATAATAAATTGGCATGCATTATGCTAAAAAATAAAGCAGTTCTTTGATCTTGTTTATTTGTGTGTCCTGAACCCTCCACCCACATTAGGTTATCTCAATGTATATGTAAACGGTTTGTATTATTGAAATAACTCGCTATAGTAAAAACTTGCTAAATAGTCTTAATAACTAAAATAAACTAGGTCAAAATTATGTGTTTACAAATTAGGTTGCCTTTTCACACAATGTTTAAGTTGGTATCATAAATAAATCCTAAGATTAGTTAAGTAAATATAGATAGTAAAACTCAGCATAAAATTTTTTAATTAATTAAATTATTTAATAAATTTTATGTAAAAAAAAATAAAACATTTTGTTAGGAAAACGGTATTAGTATCAAAAGGTCATATAGAAAAAAATCCTAATTGTTAGTGTTATTAAACACTGTTCTGCTTGAAAATCCTCCCCGCCAAACTAATATGTTATTTCAATAATTTTTACCTATATAACCCTTACGCTGAACTTAAATTGTCGTATCAAGTAGCAGAATCTGGAGAACATCAAGAACATGTTTTAACAGGATGCAAAACAGGTATCAGGATGTACCGATGCGATCATAGCATATCCAGGTACAATGTTGCCAAGTCCACCTATTCTCTAAGTTTAGGGGAATTGTGTACAATCTAGCAATACCGCATGGAAGGCGCCTGGGATTGATCCCCATCTACGAAGTCAACCCCCTAGGGCTTAAAATAATAAAGATACCCAATAAACTCCATTTAATCCCAAATTTCACCATATTATGTAATCGTCGAAATGTCAGCTACTTATCGACGGGTCCGTGTATACAGAAATTATGTCGTCGTTTCTGGTGCCCTCGATACTCGATGTTCCTAGAAAACACCGGATGTACGAAACAGGTATATAAGCAGCCGACCGGTCGTCGGAATATCAGTATTGGATATACGAGCGAAGTGTAAAGAACCAGCGTTGTAGTAGTACTATAGTTAACGCCGTGTGTAAATAATGTCGTCACGATCCTGTGTGAACAAACCGAACAGTTTCTGTTATATATATATATATATATATATATATATATATATATATATATATATATATATATATATATATATTGTGAAGGGAAACTGAAAGCTCAACAAAAAATTTTGTACCCACAGGTAAGGAAAGCCTAACAGGATGGCTAGTGGGTAATCACAAGTGTATGAATTTTGGAGTGTCAATGATTTGGCAAAAACTTGAGGATCATGTTCATTGCTATTTTTGCTTAACGAAAATCCTGGAGTTTTCTGGTAAAAGCAAACATAAAATTGAATATCCTAATATTCCCTCAGAAATGAGACCTCTACATCATGACGCTTCTAGCATACCTATCCTTAGCCTCCAAAAAATACGAAATCGAGGCGGAATCGGATAAACTAGATGATATTTTACCAAAAGCCGATCCAAGTTTCCAAGAGAAAGACGATTACGAATGTAGTTGCAGTTAACAGTCCCATTTTATACCTCAAGAAGACATTCGTGATTTGGATCTTCCCAAAACAAAGTCACAGCTGCTTAGATCTCATTTACAGCAGTAGAATTTCTTACAAAACGCAATGAATATTCCCACGTTTCGGAAAAGGCAGTCTATGCTGATAGTATTTTTCTCAATGGTAAATGACTAGTTTACTGTCATGATATTTTGGGTTTAATCAACGCCTTTCCTATAAACTTACCCAGTGGCGAGTGTTTTATTGACTATTCGAAAACAAGTTTAAAAGTAGTTTTATTGTTTAACGGAAATGAACAACCATCTGCCAATATAAAAGAAATGTACGAGAACATGCGTATGTTACTTCAAAGCATAAAATACGAATATCATAAATGGAACATCGATGCCGATCTAAAAGTTATTGCACTACTTACAGGACTGCAGAGTGGCTACACCAAATATTGTTGTTTTTTATGCGAATGGGATAGCAGATCCAGAAACCAATATTATATCTTTAAAGAATGGCAGTTACGTAAAACATTGTGCCCGGTCTGAAAAACGTCCTTAAAAAACCTTAAGTAAAGAAGGAAATGCTTTTCTTTATTTGAGATGGAAATTCGTACGAATAAGTGAGGCACAGCTTAAAGAATGAATGTTTGTTGGGCAGCAAATACGAGAACTTTTTAAAATCGAAAATTTTGAAACTACAAAAAGAAAATAGGGCATGGACTGCCTTAAAAATATATATAAAAATTTCTAGGTAACAATAAATCGGAGAACTACAAACATACAAGACGTTAGGTTGCAACATGTCACTTAAGCTGCATTTTCTTCACTCCCACGGTCCGAACTGGAATGTCTTACGTTCAAACAGTTCAGAGTAAATTAATTAAACGTAGTGCCGATACTGTAAATAATTCGTCTATAATACAGATAATGTAAATCATGATGAAAATACTGCATCATCTCAGTGAACGACTTGATAGGCTAGAAGGAGAAATACTGGTGTCCTACTCAAAAACAAGTAAATTCATCGGTCAATAAAATTTAAGAAATGCTACATGCTATTAAGCTCAAGAATTCTACCCTACAACAAAAAATACTTATATCAAACACGGTCAGAACTGGAGTGTCGTACATTCAAGCAGTCCAAAATAAAGTAATTGAACCTAGTGTCGGATACTGTAAATGATTTACAGATAATGCAAACCATGATGAAAATACTAGACCAAGTCAGTAAGCGACTTGATAGGCTAGAAGGCAGAAATACTGGTTCCCTACCCAAAAATAAGTAAATTCATCGGTCGATGAGAATTAAGAATTGCTACATGAAATGTTACTGGTATTTTAAACAAAAAATGGTCTTTCATGACTCGGCACATAGATATATGCCTTATTTCAAAAATAGATATGACAAATCAACGTTACAATAAGCTGAGAAGATATAAAGTATACTATACTATTCATTCTGATAATCAACCTACCAGAGATTGTGCAGTTATACAAAAAAATTCCACACATTTTAAAGAATATCACTTGCAACGCGATGATATTCAACTTACGAAAGTTGGAATTAAGTTCTCCAAGCAAATTGTGAGAACTTGTGCCACTTATTGTCCGCCCTGACATAATATGAAAAAAGAGAACTACCGGCTATTGCTTGAACATTCCGATGAAAGATGTATTATTGGGGACAACTTTAATACTAAGGATGTAGACTGAGATTCAAGGTTAACCACAATCCAGAGCAGGGAGTTAAAAGAAATTTGCTGCAACTACCATTCATCACATAAGCCTACCTATTGGCCCACAGATACCAACAAAATATCTGACCTAGTGGATTTTTTTATTACAAGAACAGTATCACCTAACTTCATTAAGGCAAAAGAGAATTTTGGTTTGTATAATTCTGATCACTCAGCGATATATTGAAAGTATAATAAAATGAATGGCTAGACCTACACTTGTAAATAAAACCACCGACTGGGAGAGGGTCAAAATTGACCTCCAAAATAAAATTAACTTACCTATCAACTTGCATAAAAACCTGAAAACTTTACCAAACTCATTCAAACGGTAACTTACGATAATACAGAAGACCTAACAATTAAAGATAAAAACTTGGCTGCAGAAGAGCTAGAAGAAGATAGCAATAATTACGAGATCCAGCTGATAAATCTCATTTCAATAATAAAACTCAGAAGTTTAGGAGAGAAATTCAGAATCTTAAAGCAGTTTCAATAAAAATTATCTACTTGAAAGGAGGATACATGTATATATATATATATATATATATGTATATATATATATATATATATATATATATATATATATATATATATATATATATATATATATATGTAAGTTTCAATAAACTCCTACTTAGAAAAATGTTTTGTAAATAAAGAAACGAATTATTCTCTCTGAAAGGCGACAAGGAGAATTAAAAGAACTATAACTTCTATTTCTTCTATTAGAAGCAGCAATAGCCCTGGGTGAGAGATAATAAGCAGAAAGCAGACTTGTTTTCCGGACATCTAGGTGATATATTCACACCTAATCAAAGACATGTGAATTCTATGAATGACAGAGACAGCCTAAAATTCGAAGAGATTGTTCCTATTACCCTAAAAGAAGTAGTTGAGAAGGTAAGAACCAACCTAAACCCAAAGAAAGCACCAGGTTTCGACTTGATTACAGGTAAGCTCTTAAAGCAATTGCCCAAAAAAAAAGAGTCCTGCTCACTTATGCTGAAAAGTTACGGGTGTGATCACTTTGCTTTGTGAGGGGTTCCATAAAAAAAATTAGTGATAGATTTATGCAAGCGCGTTAAAAATTGAAAAAAGTTGTTGGTTGGCGAGCTTTTCAGTCAATTTCATTTTTCTATAACTTTTGTTAGAGGTGAGATATCTTTATGAAATTTTCAGTTTTATGCAGTTGTCATATGTAGTCCAAAATGTTTACAAGGTATTTGCAAATTAAAAATTGAAAAAACAAAAATTTGGTATTTGATTTTTCAATTTTTAATTTATCGGCAATAACCTTACCATGGAAAGCTTTAATCTTTTTGTAGGTAACCCTTATGATATGTTGGAAACTGAATCAAAACATCTTACTCTGATCAAAAATTATATGCTGAAATGTTCATTCCTAAACTTTCTGCAATATACTGAAAACCACATAAACATATTTCACTTCCATCCAAAGTTAAAAGCAAATAAAGTGGATTAAAAGTTTACTGAAGAACTAATCTTTTCAGTTTTCTACCCCCTTGCCATAAACATATTTTGGAAATACTTTTATAAAACCACTCTAGAGAACCCTCCAGAATATGGTGAAAATTTTGTCAAAAACCTCACTCCTATTAAAAGTTGCAGGCAAATAAAAACATAAAAATTTTTTATAAACCAACAATTTTCTAAAATTTTTTCAGTTTACAACCCCCTTGCAACAAATGTATCATGAAAACATTTTTATAAAATCACCCCGATGAACTCATTAGCATATGCTGTAAATATTGTCAAAAAAACTCATTCCTGTCAAGAGTTATACACCAATAAATTCTGTTAAAAATTTCGCTAACCAACAAGTTTTTTCAGTTCTTAATCTCTTTACAATAAACCTATTTCAGATAAAGTTTTATGGGACCCCTACTGAAAATCATTTAGACTGTCCTGAAAGTTTCAACAAAATGTCTTACTTTCACCAAAATTTATGCGTGATCAAACATTAAAAAATATATAATATGTCGAATTGATGCCTTCCTCTTTTGAAGTATGTAAGGAGTAATTTGTATTTTTCTAATTTAATTGTATATGACACCCGGCACACAACGAATTAAAATTTTTGCTGCAATTTAGGGAACTTAAACACATATCACGAAACTTCCAATAGTATCTTCCAGCATAACCTTTTTTTGTAATGTTTTCCGAATATGTGAAACAAAATAACAATAAGAGCATAATGACCACAATGTAAATTATAAATCTAAGGTTGACTAGATATATTTGTCAGATAAATTATCGTAACAGCAAAATTTTAAAGACTTTAAAAACAACAGCATCAAGTGTGTTTTCACTTACGGACTCGGAAACTAATAAACCATTTTCACAAGACACACACAATAAATTTCGCACTTCTCTGTCAAGAATCCCTCATATCTAACATAACAGAAATATCTAGTAAATTGATTAGACAAATGACCATTAAAATTCAAGCGTTTACTATTAGATTTATTAGAATAAGTAGCAAAATGTGATCTATCTTTGACGAGTTAAAGTCAAATGTAAAGAGTTTCATTAAAATCTATTTAATCTTGTTGGAGATAATAGCTGACATACATACGTAGGACATACGAGTCATACGACTCTCCGCTTGTCATAAACAATTAAAAAGGTTTTTTTTTTTAAATCTAATTAAGTAATCATGAAATAATCCGGATTCAGATTATGTAAAATATTATATACACAACAAGATTCCACGCATTTTTTTCAGAATACTAAATTTTCAATCATCTGTCAACAAATTTGCCGCTGAATTTATTTGTCTTTATTCACAAGCATTACGTTTAGATTTACATACACCGGTAGATCTTTCGAGATCGATTAATAGGCACATCATCTAAAACTCTGACCAACCCATACTTTAAACTACAAACATAACTTATAAATGAATTCAGTTTTCTTGTAATATTTTGGAACTTTATAACTGCTTGCTTGATATATTTATTTCAAAACCCAATCACCCACTAATAAAATATTCATAAAATCCTTGTCCAGTTAATAAAATTACTAAGTCAAGTTATTTTTATCTATATTTTAACATTTCCTTAGAAATTGTAGTACAGTAAAAACATGCAATTACACACATAAATAATTTTTCAAACTTGTTTAAGTATTTATCTTTGATGGTAAGAAATAAACAAATATTAACACATATAATGTACGATGATCAATCGAGATAAAAAGATACGTATTTTAATTTCAGACTAGCAAAAGAAGCAATTCAACAAATTTGAGCGGGAAATCTTAAGAATATTCGTATACTGGATACATTTATATCAATAATAACAATAATAATACTTTAAGTAAGTTGTTTTAACTTTTCAAACATTCCTATTTTTGTTGTTTAATATTAACAAATTAATCTCAATTAAATTTTAATTAAAAACTTTTTTGAATATTACAAATTTGTCCAATGAACTTTTTTGCCCTAACTTACGAGTAAATTAAAATTAGAAAAAGAAAATGTTTAACTTACCTCCTCTTAGTTAACGAATCGTATCCAAACAAAGTTCATCAAAACAAACCAACACCGAAAGTAAGAATCACGTGGAATCCGGGATTCCCAAACGAAAGATTACTCCTGCGACACGGCGCGATTCTTAAACGGGGGTAAGTTCCTGCAGGGGTGGATTTTCTGACAGAGCGAGCGGCCCACGAGCACCTGTTGTTGCGCGTTGCGCCTGTGACTGAGCGTCAGGCCAGGTGAGGAGCCATCAGGGGTCACTGACATACCGTCGGCTAACGGGTCCTGGTTAGCGGTACAAGAGCAGTTAGCTTACAGGACCGTGTGTATGGCTTGCCTGCAACGTCACAGCGTCTCCGAAGAGCCGTTGCTGCAACGCGGATGCTGCGACCAACGGTTGTTTCCTGCTTCGCGAGAATATCAAAACATACCATCCTACACACAGAAAAATAATATTTCCCATTCAGGAATTCTATTTTTCTTTCAAGTATTTATTGGGTCTAGGTCAAAGATTCAAAACACTGACAATTTGACAAAAAATATTGGCAATTGATTTGAAAAACAAAAATTTCAAATTATCGCTCGGGAAATAGAGTTAGATTAGAAATCAGAGTCGGGATTCTTTGACAAACATGTGCCCTATCAGTTCTCATCGATGTAACCGAATAATTTCCGAATTTATAAAAACATTTTTGTGTTTTTACTACTTTGATTCAAATGTAATCTTGTTGCGCTTTTCCTGACTCTGCCCGGCTTAACATAGAATATTGTGATTGTCTCATCTACTTTTAAAGTAAACTACTACTATTCTTCTTCTTCAAGTGCCTTCTCCATTGCGGAGGTTGGCAATCATAATAGCTATTTTAATTTTTGAGGCAGTTGCTCTAAATAGTTGTTTTGAACTGCATCCAAACCATTCCCTTAGGTTTTTTAGCCATGAAATTCGTCGTCGTCCTACGCATCTTCTGCCCCTTATTTTGCCTTGGATTATGAGCCATAAAATGCTGTACTTTTCTCCCCGCATAATGTGTCCGAAATATTGCAGTTTTCTCTGTTTTACTGTTATCTCTAAGATTGAAAAATATGGGAAAAAATTAATTAGGAAAAGAAATAAAATTAAATGTAGTCAACGGGTAATTCTTATAAACTCTGTTGAGGCGGCTTCCTAGTTAGCCACACACTGTTAATAATCATTAAATATTAATGAAAAACCTAATGAAAAAATGAACGAAAATACGTGGATATGTAATCTTTTCACTAATTAAAAACCTCTACACAACAAGTGAAGTTTATCTGTTAATGATATTCGGAAAAATAAATGAAAAATCTACAGCACGACTATCTCCAAAGGGGCAAAGAGGCTTTGCAGTTCTTTTTCCTTTTTTCTTATTTTCAATTATAGAATTTTACCTCAGGTAATAGATCAAGAGTCTCCTATCGTTCATTTTAAATGCTTTGATTACAATTTTATTTTCGTATTTTAAAACATGTAAACTTTTTTACCCGCTTCAATTACCACTTTTATAAATATGTGCAACGCATTTATTTCCCGTGGTCTACCTAGATTTGCATATAAAATCTATGTTTGCTATACATTTATAATAATTATATATACAAGTCACTTGGTTTTTATATGCTAACTTTAATTGTGCTCGTTTCACAAGAACTAAACAAAAAAAAATTATTTTATAATAAAACACTGTTTTAATCACTCGTGTTTATTAAATTACATATCCATGATATGCGACAATGACCTTATTTCTAAAGCAGAATTCCCATCCGATCGGACCGACTGGATGCAGTTACATCCACTTGTAATTCGCGTAATAAATAGATGTGATTGAAATTTTAGTCTAATGCTAGTTTGAACTCAGTACGATTTTTTATAATTTAAAGTGAATACATTGGGACGTTAGAATTGGAATTGAACAAGTTATACGTTTTTTCATATAATAATAACAAAGAATCTGGTATTCCAACAGAAATATATAAATCGTCGCATAGAACACCATATATGTTTCCTAGGCTTGTAAGCGTGCCTCCGATGAGTGTAATGAGGCCTGACCCCACTTAGCCACCAAAGATTCAAATGAAACTTCTTCATCTCCACCTATTCATAGAAAAACGTCGTTGAATGTTGTTAACCATCTCAATTATCTAGGGGATGACAGAGCTGAAATTGATGGCTATGTGAGTGCCTGCGGGAGCTCTCCTGAGATACTCTTATCAAGAATGAAAGAGCTAGAAATGAAGTATTTGGTAGGAGCACGGATGTCAGAGAGTTTTACTTTATTTCAAGTGAAATTTTATGAAAAATTACTCTCTTTCAAATGAAAATTTATGCAGTTTTGAAATGTGACCACGTTTGTTAGAAAGACATAAACAGAAATAAAGGTATTCCCAAAATTTCAGACCATAGAATCGCAATATTGGCACTAAGGTCTAATCTTGTAGCTTCAGGACCGATGTTTGAGTGCAGAAAGTGAATGAAAAAGGCTAATCGGTCCAAATTTCGGGAAACGGTAGTCCCTTTAATGCTGAACAAAATATGGAGTATACACGGAAACGAGAAAACGCGTCGAACTATATGGACCCTTTTTTTTAAATTTTTGTTTATTATTATATAATGTATAGTTACATGTGATGATAACCATATACGACTTATACAAATTATACAACGTAACTAAATAAATTATACAATATATATATATATATATATATATATATATATATATATATATATATATATATATATATACAATATAACACAAGCATCGCTCCTATGCAGCATATTGCAGTAGATTTCTGCAACGTAACTAAATAAATTGTACAATATATATATATATATATATATATATATATATATATATATATATATATATATATATATATATATATATATATATATATATATATATACAGGGTGATTCAAAAATCGATCACGAACCTTAAGGGGGTGATTTTATTTGACAAAATAAGGGTAGAGCTTCATATAATTTTTTTTCAAAATGTCATTCGTTTTCGAGTTACAAGCCGTCCAAGTTCAAGTTTTTATTTTTTGTTTTTTGAATTACTCGCTTACAGGAAAACCGATTTGACTAATATTTGAAAGATAGGCTAAGTCTTCTGCGCTTCATCATTTTAGTAACAATTCACATTGATTGTTTGCCGCTAGAGGGCACTTTACCTACATTGAAAATTGTTTTTTTGTCATAATTTTTTAGTGTTGACAGCTACAGTAGTTTTTGGCATAATTTCTGAAAGACTGATGCCAGGCCTTTAAAAAAGGTGCTCTTTATTTACATCGCTAAACCCAACGGTTTAGACGTAAATCACCCTTAAAAATTAAGTGGTAAATTTACTTTTCTCATTTCATTACCACCAGCTACCAGGTAAATAGCTATCAAAGTATACTAGAGCTGTCAGTTTAACATCAAATAAATTCGCTTTTTAAACTATTTAATTTATAATCTTAAAATAACTAATAATGGCTAATCACCAATATTCAAATATCGAATATTGTGATATCCATTTTTGTTATGGAAAAGCAAATGGTAATGCAGAGTTGGCAAGAAGATATTATATGGAGAGTTATCCGGAAAGAAATATCCCTCATGCTCAAACATTTTCCAGTGTGCACAGGAGGCTTGCGGAATGTGGTTCCTTTAAAAGTTATAATGGAAATAGGGGAAGACCTAGAACTGCTAGAAACGTGCAACAAGAAGAAAGAGTGCTTGAAATTATTGAAGATAATCCAGGTATTAGTACTAGAAAAATTGGGAATGAAGTGCGGCTCTGTCAGGCTAGTTCATGGAGGATACTAAGAGAAGAACAACTCTACCCGTTTCATTCAAAAAAGGTGCAGGCTCTTTATGACGATGATCGGCCGAGACGGTTGGAAATGTGCAATCAGATCCTAGCTAAGTATGAACACGATAATCGATTAATTGGCGTCATATTATTCACTGACGAAGCTGGTTTCACTCGTGATGGCATAACAAATCTACACAACATCCACACATATGCTTACGAGAACCCAAACAATGTGGTAGAAACGAAACATCAGCGTAGATTTTCACTAAATGTGTGGGCAGGGATAATAGGAGATTACCTTATTGGTCCTCATTTCTTTGATGGCCCATTAACTGGTGACGTATACTTAGATTTTATCCAAAATCGTCTCCCATTGTATCTGGAAGATGTGCCATTGGAAGTAAGGGCCAACATGTGGATCCTCCAAGACGGAGCTCCGCCCCACTTTAGTATACGTGTCCGACAGTATTTGAATGCAACGTATCCTGAGCGATGGATAGGACGAAGTGGACCATTGGCATGGGCAGCGAGGTCACCAGACCTTAATCCTATGGATTTTTTCTTTTGGGGTCATTTGAAACAATTGGTGTACGATATTCCAGTAATCAACGTCGAGGATCTTCGCTTCAGGATAATCGAAAAGTGCCAAATTATTAAAGAAACACCAGGAATTTTTCATCGAGTTAGGCGACATTTTTTGAAGAGTGTTAGGAAATGTATGGAAGAAAATGGGGGACATTTTGAGAATCTTTTTTAGTTTGTTTAGTACTGTTTCATTAATTTTTATCAATTAAATGTATATCGCAATAATCCATAATATGAATATTTACTGATTAGCCATTATTAGTTATTTTAAGATTATAAATTAAATAGTTTAAAAAGCGAATTTATTTGATGTTAAACTGACAGCTCTAGTATACTTTGATAGCTATTTACCTGGTAGCTGGTGGTAATGAAATGAGAAAAGTAAATTTACCACTTAATTTTTAAGGGTGATTTACGTCTAAACCGTTGGGTTTAGCGATGTAAATAAAGAGCACCTTTTTTAAAGGCCTGGCATCAGTCTTTCAGAAATTATGCCAAAAACTACTGTAGCTGTCAACACTAAAAAATTATGACAAAAAAACAATTTTCAATGTAGGTAAAGTGCCCTCTAGCGGCAAACAATCAATGTGAATTGTTACTAAAATGATGAAGCGCAGAAGACTTAGCCTATCTTTCAAATATTAGTCAAATCGGATTTCCTGTAAGCGAGTAATTCAAAAAACAAAAAATAAAAACTTGAACTTGGACGGCTTGTAACTCGAAAACGAATGACATTTTGAAAAAAAATTATATGAAGCTCTACCCTTATTTTGTCAAGTAGAATCACCCCCTTAAGTTTCGTGATCGATTTTTGAATCACCCTGTATATATATATATATATATATATATATATATATATATATATATATATATATATATATATATATATATACAATATAACACAAGCATCGCTCCTATGCAGCATATTGCAGAAGATTTCAAAAAAATTGTCGCTTATGTTATGCCATAAAATAATAAACATTTATATAGGAAAGAGTTGAAACAGGTCTCATGAAGCTTTTACCCAAATTTCGATTTATACAAATACGTAAGTGATACTAAGATGATATTCATAATCAATAATAAGATAAATTATTAATTAGTTTTCTAGGGAGCTTCTTTTCTTGAAAAAGATTGGATGACCCAATGGTCAGCTGGTATCTAGAGGAAGATAAAATTGTTAACCATGTTCAAGAAGAAAAAATGTTTTAATAAAATAAATTTAAAAAAAACACGAAAAATGGATTAAAGAGTATAAAATAATTTCTCCTAGCCCCATACAGACTTGTAACTCCATATAGATTCCTAACTCCATAGACGTTGTCCTCAGTTTCCTTGGAGGAATCATACAAAAAATGCATAGGGTCAGTCTTCGATAGGAGGCTCAGCTGGCTTTTCAACATCTAAGTAAACCTAAAACTTCTTTAATAAATCTCTTTTCTCTACTGAATCGAAACAGCAAACTGAATTTAAAGCTTAAGCTGCTAATTTACAAGGTATCTATCCGTTCGATCTTATCCTTTCACGCTCCCACATTGGTCAGCACGGGCAGATCACGATTCAGCAGATTAGAGCTTATAAAACAAAAACCTCCAAATGACCTCTGGTGCTCCTTTCTACATAAGGAACACTATCATTTAAAGATACTTTGGATGCGAAACCTCTTCAGTTTCGATTGCAAGCTTAATAAAAAAAAATATCTAGATAGAGCTCAGAACTCTACAAACGAGATCATACAAACCTCATAAGCCATACCATAGCAGCGTCACCGATTTGTTAGAAATTGATTGCTCGACAATTAAACTGGGGTTGTATTAAATACCAGTAACTAGCTTAAAATTCGAACACATTTTTTACTCCAGCCTTAAATGGAATGCCTCATCACTACATAGTATAAAACAAAGTCGCTTTCTCTGTCCCTATGTCCCTTTGTATGCTTAAATCTTTAAAACTACGCACCGGATTTTGATGCGGTTTTTTTCAATAGATAGAGTGATTCAAGAGGAAGGTTTATATGTATAATAACATCCCTTAAATAGTGGAGAAATACTGTTATTTTTGAGGTTTCTAATGTGATGTCGTTAATTATCATATTTTTTTCCGCTTACATTGCAAACGCAGGCTGAACCCTACGAGATTTATCAAAATAATGTACTAATTATTTGTACACATTGAAAAGGTCTACAGAAAACTCCACGATGGTATATGTCTATCTCTCATGGATATCCCACAATAACATTTTTTTGTCATTTACTTTTTACGACAAATAATGGCAAATTTTGAAGCGATTTTAACCAATACAGCATTAATCCTTATCCAATTAAATAGCTTAAATACATTGTTGATTTAATATAGATCTATATGGTCCTTTACAGCACAAGATTTAAATGAATATTTTCGAAGATATTACAGATTTAAAATTGCGGGAAGTAGCGCTTGCGGCGGTACTGGCCGACCGGGGCGGCGGCAGCGTGCCTATAAATAGCGCGTCGGAGGCCGATGTAATAATTGTTGTAAAAATAAAATAAATAGTCACAGTTTTTCTGTAGTGTATTTAGTATCAGCATTGCACCCGTGCGAAGCCGGGGCGGGTCGCTAGTTACTTATAAATCTATGAAGTCAGTCCGACTTGTTCATCAAAGAAGGTCCCATATATATACCGAACAGTCAGTTTTGCGCTATGTTTAAAGTTTCAAGTCTCGGGAAGTTAGTTTAAAATTTGCCCAAAGATACCAATAAACGAACCAGACAGGCAAGAAAGCGAGTTAGCAAAAACGTAGTAAAATAAATAATCTTTTTCACTATTGTTAACATATAACAGTAATCTGTTTCTATTACTTCGAATATGTCGGTTTTAAGAATCAACTTTAAAGTACCAGTAGAACAACATCTCAGAATGCATGGAAAAATTACCATGTAAATTCCTACGGTCTATTTTTTTTAAAATGCATCATTTACTATGTTATAAGATAGAACCATTGTTCCGGAACTGTTCTTAAACGAACGCTGACTGTTCCGATTGTACTGCTTCGGTACCATGTTCTTGAGCAGTTGTCATTTTTAGTAACTCTGTTGAAATAGGTTAGAAGAATATTCGGAAAAAAATGCTCGAATGACATAAATTTGAGCGCTTTTAATAAAAAAGTAACTAACATAAGCTAACAGTGCTAAGTGTTAGAGACAGGATAGCTTGGCAGGTACCATTTCATTCATTTAAACGAAAAATGCCTCAAACTTCAACGTTACTTCCTCCGCAACATTTTGCGAAGCTAACCTTGCGTACCCTTACAGCAGTAATCCTCGAACAAGCACTTTTTTTTGGTAATACATATACAGTGATGCATGATAATACTGAGGACGATGCATTTCTTGTGGTAGATCTCAGATGGTGGGAAAACCGATTGCGATAATAGATTAGACATGAACTAACTATATCGTCGCATATATCGTGATGGATCAAGTAACCTCACCAACAAGGTACATTTATAGAGACAAGTAACATACAAAGGATTTATCTTTAGTTCAAGATATCTTAACTCATCGTTTTCTCTTGACTGAATACAATTAGAAACCTTGCTCTGTGTGGTTGCCTTCTGCATCGATGTAAGATAAGCACTGTTGGCCCTGTAACTGTTTTTAATTTAATTCAATCGGAAATAATTGACAATCTAAGTTGATTGAGTATCTAAAATATTTATATATACAGATTGCCGAACTTAACTGATCTCCAAAATGGTAAAAAAAACATGTTGGTCCAGATTTTAGAGATATTAAAACTTTTATTAAATGCCACATAGATAATTTGAAAATTTTTTAGGCTGTTTTTAAATATTCCTCAGAGGGAGCAAATTGTCCATGTAACCGTTTTGGATATTACAATTCTTTAATACTTTTGTACCAAATAAGCAATAACCGGTATGTATTTAAAATTCTGAAGAAAAATATTCCTAGTTTTTGTTTCCAAGTAGTGGAAAGTTACAAATTTTGAGCTTTATCAAGAAATTTTAAAAAACTTAATTTTTTCAAATACAATGATATTTTGTTGATTCATTCTGTTCATATAGGGTTTCCCATACCCAGCTAGAACAGTTTTCAACTTATTTATGATTTTTTGCAAAATCCTCCAAATATCAAGCAATTTTAGTGATTTTTAGCAAGAAGGCCGTGATAAACTAATATCATGTCTCTATGGTGGAGCGTGTCATTGTCAGTTGCAATTAATTATTTATCAGTGATTTGCTACAGTGTTTGTTCGCAAAAAATAGTCCCGAAAAAAGGAAAATAATACTAACATTAAATTTATTTTTTATTTATGGCGAGTGCAACAGAATTATAAGTCGAACTATTAATTGCAACTGATAGTGACACGTCTCACCATAGAAACATAATTTAATTATCATGGCCTTCTTCACTGAAACTGCCTGATATTTGGAGAATTTTGCGAAAGATCATAAATAAGTTGAAAACTGTTCTAGCTAGGTATGAGAACACCGGATATGAATAGATAGGTAATGTTCTTGTTTATTTACTGAATGAATCAATAACATAGCATAGTATTTGAAAAAAATAATTTCTTTGTAAACTAGAAAAAGGCAAAGAAACTTTGAGTAAAAGTAAAAGTTTCGGACAACTTCCTGTATAACCGGAAGTTGCACTGATGAGAGTGTCACTGTTACTTCATCTGATGAGAGTGTCACTGAAAACCCCATTATATAAATTAGCAGAATTCAAGTCGTAATACTTCCCGAGATATTCTAACGGACACTTACCGCAAAACACCCTGTATATACGAATTACCATATGGAAACAAATTATAACACCAAGTTACGGTTTGGTAGACACGTATCAGGTTTAAATTGTTGTTTTTTTGTATTTTCGGATTTACTCGGTGAAGTGAATATCCCTGAAGATACTTCATATAATCGTAAAACGTCGAAAAGTACCCTTAAATGTCACAGGTTAAAACCAAGAACTTTGAATATATAGCGGAGACCATCGATCATGTAATCTTGTGACTATATAGCAAAATAATAATAATAAAAATAGATGAAACAATGTTTGTTTTCAAACAGATTGAATTGTTGCAATAACATTAGATGATTTGTGATTATCTTTTAACTTGTTTGGTATTAGGGGACTTAGACGATTTACGTCCCAAGTGTATGTATATCTTTCTGACTAGTAGTCAACAATCAACTAAACCATATAATCTATAAACTTCTTAACAAGTTACGTTACCAAAACAATTAAGTTAGTCATACCTACAAACATGATTCGACAAATAATTATATAGAAATTTCTTTTAATAACGGCAACACAATAAGCATCTTAAATCTGGTTACCACGATTTCGTCCGCAGAAAGTTGGATTCGTAGAAATGAAAAAACTATAAGTAATAAATTAATCTTAATTTTAGTGAAGCTTCTAGCATTTAAAATGAAACCTGCATAACCCAGAAAAAAATTGACAATTTTTAATTTTACAAGGAATTCTAGAGGTTCTAAAAATGCTTATCCAAGCCTGTATGTAATCGATAGTCTAGACCAGCAGTTCTCAACCTTTTTCTTCTTGCGAACCCCTTTTATAAACCGGAATTAATTGGCGAACCCCCTGATGAAAATTGCGCTATTAAAATTTATTTTCCGTATTGAATATAAGTTCATAACGAAAAACTAAAATATAATCGTAAAACATTTACAGACAAACATTATTAAAACTAAACTGATAGCTTAACCTACAAAAAATAATTAAAACATATTGAGTACGATAATACAGAACTTGAAAAATACCCTCAATGGGATATTTATGCCTGTTTGCTGAAATAAAGGAATTCAAAATTTGGTTCGATTTTTGAAAGTTTCAATCTTAGATCCGGTGCTGCATTTAACCTGCTTCTGTCATAAATGAAATTTTTTGTATATCCGCAAAGTTTAATCCCAAAAACGGTAAATTTACGACAATAAAATGTAAACATCATAGATCAGATGTCGGCATGCGCAATGCAAAATGATCAGGTGACCATCGACAGGACCGAACTTTGAAAATCTATTTGTTAGTTCAATCAGTTATAAATGGTGTCTACTAAATCAAGCAAGTTATCAAAGTTGTAACCATGGTTGCAATCTTTAGTAAAGAAGTCGGTGTCATGTAACTTTCTTGTTCTGGGAGTCACATCATATGGGCACAAATAATATCTGAAGCAGAAGGGAATAATCCGGTCAGTGTCTACCGATGGGAGTTAGTTTAGTCATTTCCTAGACTGTGAAAGTAAAATTGTGAAAAAAATGTATCTTACTATTTCTCTAATTTATTGTTTCCGTCTGTGTTAACTGTCTTGGGTAATAATTTGGATTAGGGTAAAACTAGAGGTGGGTGTCATTTTGGTTTTATTTTTGATAATCCTCTTGATTTTTCTGAAAAAAAAAACAGTGCACACTAATAGAAGCATCTGTATTATATAAAATTTCATAAATTCTTATCGAAAAAATTAAAAAATTATCAAAAATAATTTAAAACAAAAAAAAAAGCAAAATGGCACCTCTAAATTTACTTTAATCCGAATTATTATCTTTTCCCAATAAAACATAAAATACATACCGAAAATATGAAATTCCTGATATTTTACCCTTGTTTTGGCAAAAGGTAACCATACACGTTGTGGAGTCCATTATATTAAATAAAAACACAAAAACAAATAAAATAAATCACTTGAAACGCTATAAATCCGTTTAAATCGCACGCAACTCACAAAGCAAAAATAAACACAAAAATGGTGTTGAGCCGATACTGTGCTGTTTATGAATGGCGCTACGAAACAACCGATCGATAACGGGAAGTCGCTTATGCGCATGCCCTTATCTGATCAACGTCCAAAAATATGACTGGCGCCCGATGTGCAGAAACCCATTTTTTCGCCCATGGTTTGCCATTTTTTGGCTTTAACAACCGTCAAAAGTAGGGGTCCATAGTAGAGGTCAGTGGTTTCTGTACTTGTATGGGGAAAATCCTTTCTCACGGAGCTATGTTGTATAAAAGTGCAATAACACTTTAATTGCTTTTTCCTCCACAACAGGATACACATTTCTCACACTGAGCCAAAAATTAATTAAGGAGTGATCTCTAAACACAATTTTTAGGGAATTGTCAGAGAATAAGCCAATGAGCTTTTATTTTTCCAGTAGAATTAAAGAAGTATCCGAAGTTATATTTCCCTGAAAAGGATTACGTATCCAGTTGTTCCATCCCGATTTAATAGATTTATTAGGAAAATAGTCTTTGAATTGTGTGAGTTGTTCAGTAATATCCTTTTTAATATTTCCATTAAGTTCAATTTCATTTTCTAATAAAATAATGCTGAGAGAAACAAAACGTTCGTACTAATTCACCTGCAAACATTGAATCCAAAAGGTGAACTTCTTTATCATGGCTGCTATTCTAATATGCAAATTGAAAATGGTGATACCTAGGCCTTATAAAGTAAATATTTAAATCAATTAATTTAGAAATAATGTTAGCTAAGTAAGCAAGTTTTTGCAGCAAAGGAATATCAGATACACAAATGAACAAATCAAGTGGATGATCAAGAATGAATGCTTGAAGTTCAGGCTTCAAACAAGCAAGTCCAAACCTCGCCACGAGAAAGCCATCTAACTTCTGTATGAACTAATAAAGAAACAAGGAGGCTTCCAAAATCCTCATAAGGCGCACGGAATCGGAGTGGGTTAAAGTGCCGAATAACTTTGAAGGAATGCGCTTACATACCAGTGCTTGTTTATGAATACTGCAATGAGTCTGTTTGATATTCTCGTTGATCTTTACCCGCACCACAAGACCAGAAAATGTTCCAGTCATTGATTTTGCACCATCTGTGCACACAGCCAAAGAAAAAGACCAATTTATTTCATTTTTTCTAAATAGTGATTGCTCATATCCAAAATTGCTGCATCTGTCGTGTAGGTTTTCAGTGGTTTTGCAAGTAATATATCTTCTTTAATGGAATTCTTGAAAATATATCTAACATAGATTAGCAATACTGCAGCGTTTGCTACATCGGTCGAATTCTCAAACTCAATAGCGAAATATTTAAATTTTATTCTTTTTAAAAGTTCACTTTCCACGTCATTTGCCAAATCATTAATTCTCCGCGACACTATGTTGTTTGATAAGGGAGCAAGGTTAATTTTCTTTGACGCTTTTTCTCCAAGCATATAAAGGGTGTTTTTATAGAGGTATAGAACTTTTAAATGGAATAAAACAAAGATGAATTTTTGGAAATTGACATGAAATTTACTTTATTCGAAAGATAACCTTCTGGGATTACAATTTAAATATGACTTCTGGCATATGACCGCCACGGCTGGCTCGGACGTAGTCTAATCTGGAGGTTCAATTTTCGATGACTTTTTCCAACATTTGTGGCCGTATATCGGCAATAACGCGGCGAATATTGTCCTCCAAATGATCAATCGTTTCGGGCTTATCGGCGTAGACTAGCGACTTCACATATCCCCACAGAAAATAGTCTAGCGGCGTTAAGTCGCACGATCTTGGAGGCCAATTCACGGATCCGAAACATGAAACTATGCGGTTACCAAACGTTTCCTTCAATAAATCAATTGTGGCACGAGCTGTGTGACATGTTGCGCCGTTTTGTTGAAACCACAGCTCTTGCACATCATGGTTGTTCAATTGATGAACGAAAAAGTCAGTAATCATAGCTCTATAGCGGTCACCATTGACTGTAACGTTCTGACCAGCATCGTTTTTAAAGAAGTACGGACCAATGATTCCACCAGCCCATAAAGCACACCAAACAGTCAGTTTTTCTGGATGTAACGGTGTCTCAACATACACTTGAGGATTATCATCACTCCAAATACGACAGTTTTGTTTATTGACGTATCCATTCAAACAAAAGTGAGCTTCATCGCTAAACAAAATTCGCTTATGAAAATCGGGATCAACGGCAATCTTGTTTTGGGCCGAATCTACGCCTTGCTAGGTGATCGTGTGACTTCAATTCTTGCACGAGTTGAATTTTGTAAGCACGCAAACCAAGATCATTCCGTAAAATCTTCCATAAAGTGAATGGACACATATCCAATTCCTGTGCACGATGGCGGATAGATTGATTCGGGTCTTCCTCTACGCTACGCTCTACAGCAGCAATGACTTCTTCTGTACGCACTGTACGACGTCTCTGTGGATGCGTATTATCATTTAGAGTAAACGTGGTGCGAAAACGTTCCATAGTTAATCGAATTAATTGCTCTGATGGACGATTATGTTGACCGTAAAATGGACGTAGTGCGCGATACGTATTTCGAACAGGACCATGATTTTCAAAATAAATTTGCACAATTTGGAAGCGTTGTTCAAGCGTCAGTCTATTCATGTTGAAATGCCAAACCAAATTAAACATAAATCACTTGACAGCTGACAAAATGGCCGCCAGTTAAAAAATTGTTGCCAACTTAAAGTTCTATACCTCTATAAAAAAACACCCTTTACTTCGGGATGTCTTTAGCACACCGTGCAATCAAATTTTCTACCACAATATGTGTTTGTTCAGACCTCACAATTCTGTAACTAACTCGAAGTGACACCTCGAGACACATTTTACTATCTTCGTTTAAATCTGTTAGAAAAGAAGAAACATTAGACTTTTTATTACCTACCAATTTTCTTTTAAAATACTCAATAGGTTTAACATTGTTATCCGGATGTCTTATTTCAAACTGTTGTTGGACAGGATTTCATTACAGCACACAGCGATTTAGGTTCTGACTCCTTCCCGGTAAAATAAAAACCCATTTGTAAATAGTCACTGTAATATTTTCGTTTCTTTCTTATTTTCTCACTCTGTTCGCCTTTTTCTTCTTTGCTTTCAATTTGGCGAGACAGTACGTCACTAGAACTGCCACCTCGTATTAGTTGCAAATCAGAAACTGAAGTGAACGAAACAATTAATTATTCTCCAGCTTTTCGTCACACTTGACATTACATTACATTAAAAATGTCTTTATTATTACATTTGTTACAATTAGTAAATGACAATACATGCATATACTATAACATATGTATTTTATGTCTTTGGCGACGATGACAGCATCTGCCGTTGGTACTGCTTATCGACTTTATATTTTTTTTAGTTGCAGGTTTTTGGAAATGACATTAAGACCCATTTTATAATTGTTGTATCTGGAAGACATGAAAGACGTAATAGACAATTTGTTTCATAAAATATTTAACTATTAAATTGTTTCGAAGGAAAACTAATTTTGAAAAACCTTCTTGCAGTCAAACTTAACAAAACTACCCATGTTTATTTGAAGGTTATAGACAATGTTAAAGATCGACTAAAATGTGGTTGTCGGACTTCCGCTGTCTTTATTTTTATTTATTTTTACGACGTTTCGATTAGGTTGTATCTCTAATCGTTATCAAGTATAAACTGACTGTTTTGTCTTAAGGCTACGATGTTATGTAGGGTATGTGTCCATTGAAGCGTAAAGTTTCGCTACCCTTCCCCAATGATTTGATTTTACAAAGTAGTGGTTGCGAAAGATTAGGTATCTCAATACAAGAAGAAATAACTAAACTGGCTTATACTACCAATATTTATGTACTTACTATGTATTAATTACTAGGTAATTTATCTTTTTGAAATCATTCGAGGTTTTTAAGCTTATCGTACGATTCAGTTCAACTCTACTCTTCCATATATGTGACTGCGGCATTTTTATATCGGCAGACGTTATTCTCGTTCTTTCAAGTGTATTCGAGAAAAGTCTTGGTTCGCAGAAGTAGAAGTTGCCAGCTCGTTTGAGAATGTACTCGCATCACCAATTGCGTAGCGACTCGTCGAGTTACGATTCGTGCCTGTTGCAATGTTTAATTTAAAATTTCGCGGCTACAATATTTTTTTCGCGAATCCCTTCTACAAAGCTTGCAAACCCCTGGGGTTCCACGAACCACCGCTTAGGAAATGCTGTTCTAGACTCAAAAAATAATATATAATAAAGGGTGTTTTTTTATAGAGGTATAGAACTTTAAGTTGGCAACACTTTTTTAACTGGCGGTCATTTTGTCAGCTGTCAAGTGATTTATGTTTGGTTTGGCATTTCAACATGAATAGACTGACGCCTGAACAACGCTTCCAAATTGTGCAAATTTATTTTGAAAATCATGGTTCTGTTCGAAATACGTATCGCGCACTACGTCCATTTTACGGTCAACAAAATCGTCCATCATAGCAATTAATTCGATTAACTATGGAACGTTTTCGCACCACGTTTACTCTAAATGATAATACGCATCCACAGAGACGTCGTACAGTGCGTACAGAAGAATTCATTGCTGCTGTAGAGCGTAGCGTAGAGGAAGACCCGAATCAGTCTATCCGCCATCGTTCACAGGAATTGGATATGTGTCCATTCACTTTATGGAAGATTTTGCGGAAAGATCTTGGTTTGCGTGCTTACAAAATCCAACTCGTGCAAGAATTGAAGCCACACGATCACCTAGCAAGGAGTAGATTCGGTGAATGGGCTCAAAACAAGATTGCCGTTGATCCCGATTTTCATATGCGAATTTTGTTTAGCGATGAAGCTCACTTTTGTTTGAATGGATACGTCAATAAACAAAACTGCCGTATTTGGAGTGATGATAATCCTCAAGTGTATGTTGAGACACCGTTACATCCAGAAAAACTGACTGTTTGGTGTGCTTTATGGGCTGGTGGAATCGTTGGTCCGTACTTCTTTAAAAACGATGCTGGTCAGAACATTACAGTCAATAGTGACCGCTATAGAGCCATGATTACTGACTTTTTCGTTCACCAATTGAACAACCATGATGTGCAGGAGCTGTGGTTGCAACAAGACGGCGCAACATGTCACACAGCTCGTGCTACAATTGATTTATTGAAGGAAACGTTTGATAACCGCATAGTTTCAAGTTTCTGACCCGTGAATTGGCCTCCAAGATCGTGCAACTTAACGCCGCTAGACTATTTTCTGTGGGGATATGTGAAGTCGCTAGTCTACGCCTATAAGTCCGAAACAATTGATCACTTGGAGGACAACATTCGCCGCGTTATTGCCGATATACGGCCACAAATGTTGAAAAAAGTCATCGAAAATTGGATCTCCAGATTAGACTACGTCCGAGCCAGCCGTGGCGGTCATATGCCAGAAGTCATATTTAAATTATAATGCCAGAAGGTTATCTTTCGAATAAAGTAAATTTCATGTCAATTTAAAAAATTCATCTTTGTTTTATTCCATTTAAAAGTTCTATAACTCTATAAAAAACACCCTTTATAATAATAAATCAGTGTTTTACTTTTTATGAGTCATATGAAATATGTAACGTACTTGTCTTCGGTCTAAAGAAGCCATATACAAAGCATTTTATAAATTATTTCATAAGAAGACATTCTTTACACTTCTTAATTCTTTTTTGCTTGTTCCACCTACTAAAGTCCATTACTAAATACATTTTTATTTTTAGCAATTTGTCTTTACTCTCGTGCACATTTTTATCATTAACTGATAAATCTAAAATGGTTTCTTAGATGCTGCGGTCCAGCGAGTTCTTCTATCCAACGGTGCTTTTTGCAGAAAAACTTCACCGCTGTCGGCATGTTTAAAACGCGAGAAAATGGATGGATACTCGTGAATGCCATTGAATACCTCGCTAATTCAATGTTATGGTCAATAAATTCAGTAGTAACTACGTAAATACACAGCATTAGGAGTTATCAGAGTACTGCATTAGTGCGAAATTCCAAAAATGCTATTATTGTAAAATATAGACCTTAGATTTGTGTGTTTTTAATTGCCTACGAGCAAGAGAGAAATATTTAACTTAGTGGCACACTGTAGGCAGTGGCGGGTTATTGAGAAGGTCAGAAGACAAATACTCGTGTCCTTATGCTCCTAATATATTAAGAGTTAGTAAATAGCTGCACAAAAATATTACTCGATTGAAATATTAATAGTGTCACTATAGAACCGCTCTCAATACGCTCTAGGTTCTATAAAATATTTTTAAATATAAAAAAAGTTTACAATATCGAAATCTCTGCGAAACCGATAATGTGCATAGGTTCATTGTTTCTCCTGTAAAAATAATTTACCAGACCGAGAGCATATCGAGAGCGTATATGAATCTATTTACACTAGCACTGTCACGAAGATTTCGATATCGTAAGATATTTTTCATGTAAAAACATGTTATCTGACCGATAGAAAAACCAAGAGCGTGTCGAGAGCGGCACTACAGTGTGAATCGGGCCTTACAGTTCGGCATCAGTATATCTGCAGGTAGTGTTGTTAATCTGGTTTGTATCGATGGAATGGGGGGATAAAAATGTTTATAAGCCTTTTCTCATTTATGCGTGCCCACCCCGGGTTTTACCAGTGACCATAGAAGAGGTATACCTCGTATGTGACCCATCAGCTGATTTCGGAGGTTTTCCACTTTTTAATTTCTAGTAATTTTTTGTTTTGTATGGCCTAATTTCGCAATTAGCCTCGCTCATATCAATATCAAAAGTACAAAACAAAAAAATACTAGAAATTAATACCCTAGTCAAAAAACCTTGAAACCAGCTGATATGTCACAGCATAGACGAGGTATATTTCTTCTATGGTCACTGGTAAAACCTGGGACCCAGGGCGAGCGCCCATAAATGAGAAAAGACCTTATTTAAATATTTCGAAGAACAATTTAAGGCGAAATACACAGCTTACTTTGTTAAACGGTAGTTAGTTTACAATAATCCCATTTCTAACGCAGAGTTCAGATCCGATCGGACTGATCCTATGAAGTTGTATTCACTCGAAATTCGCATAATAAATAATTTTAATTGCAGATTCTATGGAATGTAACATTTCACTAATCGTTAGAAATATTGCATCTAATTTCAAGTGGATATAATTGCATGGGATTGATCGGATCAAACGCTGCGTTAGAAACAAAGTCAACATTCCCCTCCAATTAAATACACCACAATCATCAGATCTGAACCCCATACAAAAAGTATCATATTTTAAGTAATAGTCTACTTAGAGATATTCTACTTCAAGAATGAAATACTGTCGATGAAGAATTTGCCAAAAATTGGTTTTTATGTCGCGAAAAAACATCTTACTGAAGTCATAAACAGAAAGGGATTTCCTACATACTTATCTACAAAGAACGGGGTCATGATTGTTGTTGGCAGCTGGGGATCATGTCCTAAATAATAGCTGCATAGTGTTCGAATCCGAGTTAAGAATTGGCCCATCGCGTTAAGATATTTGAGGTTATGTACTCGAAAAATACGTTTTTTCGCTACTTTTGAGGTTTTGTGTAGAATGCACAACATTACTTTGGCCTTTTTCTCTAGTTGCATTATTTAATACTAGTATTACTTTTCAAAATAAGCCATTGAGCAGTCACCTACGATTATTTCTTGCAAAATTATGGCCATTTTAAGGACAGATTAGTAGATTTTTAGATACTGTTATCGTTTTTTAAAATCTCGGTCCGTCATTTTGAATCCAACATCCTAAAAATAAATATTTCTATGTTCTGACATAATATTCATAATTAGCGAAAACCCTCAAGTGAATTTTTTTAATGCCAATATCATATTTTGTAAATTTTGAAACGCCACGTTGGAAATGAAAATTTTAATTTTCTGATTTCATATAAGTAGTCACCTCAAAAACCCCAAAGCACAAATTTTCGAGAAATATGTATACAGTATGAAAATTTATGCCTGAAAATGTATTTGTGACTTTTTATGACGTTGTTGGAATACATTTCATAACCTAAAATAGCCGTGGTTTTGCAAGGAACAATCGTAGGTCTATAATGGAACAAATATTAATTATTTTACATTGTTCAATGTCAACTATATTTTGTTAAAGTGAATAATTAAATAATCACTCTGTGAACAGATTTCCCGTGGGAATAAGGTAGTTATATTTTTTATCACTATCCACGAAAGTCTAAAAGAAAAATAAATCAGTTATCGAACTTAACTTTTATTATCTTTGTCGTTTAAATGTTTTCTTAAAAATATATATATACTAAGTAAATTTATGAAGTCATAAAACTAAAGGACCCTTTCTAAGATTTGGCTATAAATCTGTTAAAATAATCCTACTCTGATTATGTAAGTAAAACCAGACGTGTTAAGGGTAGTTTTTAACATATGGTATATGAAATATCGTTAAAATGTATTAAAATATTGAACGATTTTCCCATTATTAGGAAACAAAAGAGTGGTCAAATAAACTCACTAAATATATCGTTTGGCCATTTGTAAAAAGAATACTGAGTAATCACTTTTTTTTCTATTCACAAGAAATAACGAGTTAAAATGTTAATTGCCAAAACAGCCAAGAAAAGTGAATAGTTTTTTTACAGTCTTTAACATATATTCTTTTAGTTATAGAAAGAAATAGAATAGTTTTATTAATTGTGTTTATATAAAAATTATTATTAAGATGCTCAGAGGCAAATTCGAGAATCAAGCATCCGGTATAGAATAGCTAACGCCCTCAGCACGTAACGATCGAAACCTTCGAACTTTAAGGGAAAGAAATTGACGTTTCAGGGTTCCATCGGGTAATATGGGTACAAACGGGAAACAGAGGGGTGTCGAGGGGTGTAGGATTCAAAGACACTCTTTTAAGTAATAGTAAAAAGCAGTCACAGTTTGAGTGTCGTTAGAACGGTACCGTGTGTACCAGTGCCGTAGAACATTTACGTCATGGGTATAATCGTCTTTCCCGATGATCTTATCTTTGTTTAATTTGGGAAATTAAGAGATTATCGTGCGTTATTTTAGTGGGGCATTTCACGATTTTCATGCGGTTCGATTAAGTAATATAAATAGCTGTTTTTTCGCGTTTTATTTCTTTTTTTTTTGTTTAATCTTTTATTAAACTATTTATACGTGTTTTTTTCGAAATTGGGTTTTAAGTTTTTGGTTAAATAATGGCCGAGAAGAGCAATTATGTTAGTTTTTTGTAATTGTTATTAGTTTTAAGTTTCTCATTGTAAATAGTTCGTTTTTCTATTTATTTTTGTTAAATAGATTTAAGTGTTTTGAGAAACTTGTTTTATTCAATTTAAATAAAACCTTCCCGCGAATTAACTTGCGGGCGAGCTATTGCGAGACCTACAAAACAAGAGATGTCTTCTGACCAACTAATTAGCAGTTTTTTCTGAGTCCTGAAGATTTGAGTCATGGTTGCGGTAAGCTTTAATAACCGTAGTGTTTGGTACAAAAGCTGCAAGAGAGAAGTTGAACGACCATACTTCCAGAGTGTCTTTATTACCGTGAAATTTAATTGTAGGTTATTAAAATAGTTACTAATTAATATGGGGCAAAAAATGATTATAAATAAACTGATTAACGCTACCTCAATGTGTCATTGGCCAGAGTCTATAGTCAAATTCTGTCACAGGTGACCGCTCAATAGCTTATTTTGAAGAGTAAAAATAGTATTAAATGATACAACTAGAAAAAAAAAGAACCAAAAAAAATTTGTGCAACCTGGATATAGCTCCAAAAGTAGCCTAAAAACACATTTTTCGAGTACATAACCTTAAATCTGTGTTGCCAGATGATTTTATTTTATTTCCCTAGATTTTTGCCAAAAAATTCTTTAGATTTCCCTAGTCAAGTTCACTGGAATTTCCACTTTAAAACATTCTAATTTATGACATGCTCTATTTTACGATAGGATTCCTATCTTTTTTACATTTCTTCTCTCTTCTTAACCCCTACCATATTTCACGTAATCGGCGCGGTATTTGAAATTAACGAATTGACGCCCTACATGTGATGTCGCAGCAATGTGATGGGTCGCTTTTACGACTGTAAGTGAGTTATAGTTTTAATAATTTTTGATTTATTTTTTAAGTTTATTTATCTACAAATAATAAATCTAAACTTTAAAAAATGTAAAAGTGTGTAGTTAATATACCCAATTGCTAACTTCTTCTAAAAAAAATTAACATAGCACTTTTTTAAATGTATGATGGATTTTTGTTCTCTCGATACAAAATTTCTGATTTAAGTATTTTAACCATTTCCGGGCTATTACAGAGACTAAAACAATTGCTTGACTTTAACAAACTTTTAGTATGAAAAATCTCAAACAATGTGTCCGGCAACGTTGCGTATTTTTTTACCAAAATTGCATAATACATAAAGCCGTCGGGATTTGTCCTGTAGTTTACCGATTAAAAGCCAGGGAGCATGGGAAATCATCGAAATTTCTAAATACATATACCACTGTGTTCAAGATTTGTAAGATGTTTTGTACGTCAACGCATAAAAAGAAACATTATTTATTAGTTTTTATATAATAATTAGAAAATTTGTATCTTATTCAAAAATTCCCCAAAGTGGACATATAATTAATTTCCTTTTTCCCTATATGTTACAAAATTCCCTAGATTTGGGGAAATTTCCCTAAGTCTGGCAATCCTGCCTCAAATATCTTAAAATCATAATATGACGGCTAAATTACTTTGGAAATTACCGCCAGGTGCCCAATAACAGAACCTTGTAGACCAGTCTTATTTTTTAGTGTCCTTCTTTAGTTAGCTATGCCAGTACGTACTGTGACAATAGTTTTGTCCGCCACTGTGTATATACTAAATTTTATCATACTATCTTTAATAGTATATTTTGCAGAAGTCTCAGAAAATTACCTATTTTTAACATATTTTGTCGTTGATATTTTATTTCAGTGAATAACGGTACATTAAAAAATAGACTAAGGACGCATATTTATGAGATGGAATTTTTTGTAGATTTTAATCAAACATTGTTGTTTATATACAGGGTGACAAATATAAAAAAAAATACTTATTTTTATCCGACTTCTAAAAAAGACCAACTTTTCTAATAACTCTAAAAGTCATTTAATGCAAAGGGAACAAGAGATATAGGAAAAAAACGATTTCTGCTACCTTTGACCTTGAATGTCTTGACTCGCATTCACGAAACTCGATAAGACTGTCAAAGCAAAAATTTATATAAATTTATAGCTTATTATCTTTCATTATGAAGTTGAATTCCCATTTGACAGTATAATAATGGTAAACTCAAAATTGCTTCTAGACAATTCGCTGTCAGTATTGAAGTTTTGGGTTCTCCAACTAGTAACTGTAATTCAACTTATTTTATATTTTTGTGTTATTTAGTTAATAATATTTCGTTAGATTTTCGAACAAAGAAACTACAGACCTTTTCTTTAAATTTTGTTCGTAGCGGATAATATCCTTCAGGGTAAGATATTAAGGCTAATAATTTTCGTTCTGGCTTTAACTGTTACTTCTTCCTATATTTTTTTTAACATAAAAGTAAAATAAAATTTTTGGACATATCTACACATTTATTCTGGAAATTTCAAAAAATAAAACAGTATGCCTTTATTTTGTTTCAGTCCATCGGCACTTAATGCTCAAAATTTCTAATTAGGAAAACATACTTATAAGATTGTAAATTTTATATTTAGCAAAAAAATAATAACTTATTTATTAATAAGCTCTAATTTTGGGTGGAATGGGTATGCACTCTCGTTCATCCAAAGTACAGTCGATTACCTCTCGATAGGTCAAACAAGTCTAAAATGAAATAGGAATTGTAATTTGAAATCAAATTATACAAAATTTTTCTTTCTCTGGAAAAGACGAAACAAAGAGTAGACTTTCCAATAATAAAGATGAAAGTAAACAAATATTACAAATAGATGGACAGAGAAACATGCAGTAAAAATTATTTATTTTCAGTCGAATGTAGAGAGATTCTTATAAATGAAAAAATTCCTTATCTTTTTTTAGAAAAAAGTAAAAAATTTTCATAGTTATAAAAAGAAAATACTGCCAGGTGGCATTTTGGTTGACAAGAGTTATCCGTGTGGAAGGAAAATTGAAAGCATATATCTTATTCCAAATATATAAATATATATATATATATATATATATATATATATATATATATATATATATACCGGGTGTCAACGAATCTATTAGACAAGTCATAATTTCCAAAGTATTAAGTGTATCAAAATGAGAATTAGTACAGGTAAATGGTATGTGAAGTTATAAAAAGAAAATACTGCCAGGTGGCATTTTGGTTGACAAGAGTTATCCGTGTGGAAGGAAAATTGAAAGCATATATCTTATTCCAAATATATAAATATATATATATATATATATATATATATATATATATATATATATATATATATATATATATATATACCGGGTGTCAACGAATCTATTAGACAAGTCATAATTTCCAAAGTATTAAGTGTATCAAAATGAGAATTAGTACAGGTAAATGGTATGTGAAGGGGAAAGTTTTCGCATATTTTCCACTTTCCGGCCACTTCCGGTTTCACCGGAAATGGCCCCGGTTTTGAATTTTTAAATGGAACACCCTGTATATTTTAACATTTTTGGATTTCTGAGACAATTCTAGATCAGAATGTGACATTTTAAAAACTTTTTACGTCTACTTCATTTTTTTAGAGCCACTTTTAAAATTGCATCTAGGTGGCCATGATCGGACGCAAACTAATCTAAGGGCCTTAGGTGATGTTAAAAAAATACAATCGCAAAGTTTCAGTTACTAGTATGAAAGACAGGAATAAGACAAGTTGACAAAATTACGTTTTCATTTCTAACTATTAATTTTCAAATGGCGACCCCTTTTTGACAACTACTTTTCGAAAAAAGCATTCTTTGACGAATCTAACGGTACTAACTTATTTGCGATTGGATTAGACATAAGAACAGAAATTAAATATTATTAAGCAAAATACTGGATAATTTATTTACTTATGACAAGTGCGCCATGGACAGCCATGATGCATAATAATTTGCAACTGTTTTTATCAAGTCTTCTTTGGAAAACAAAGCACTCATTTAAGTAGATAATGACAGTGACATACGCTCTAAGAACAGACGTAAAAGTCTCTTTATTTTCGTTAAGTTTAGTTTAAATGTTCGTTAAAATAATGTATACTCAAAGTGAAAAAGTAGATATGTTATTAATATTTGGAGAGTGTCATAGAAATTCAAGGAATGCTGCCGAGTTGTATGCTCATAGATATCCGAATCGGCAACATCCAGCCCATCAGTATTTTCCGTATGTCGAGACTTGTTTTAGGCAAATAGGAAATCAAGAGGCGGAACAGAGGTTTATCATAAATGAAGAGACTGAGATTAACGTACTTGCTATGGTTGAGGTTGATAAAACAGTTTCATTAAGAAAAATTAGTCAAGAATTGCAGATAAGTTAAGATTCAGCAAGAAAAATACTGAAAAAGCATGGATATCGAGCATTTAAATATCAGTTACATCAACATTTGTATACTGAGGATGGCGATAGACGGATAGTGTTTTGTGATTGGCTGATTCAAAATCATAGAGTTAACCCAAATTTTATCGATTTTATTCTATTTTCCGACGAATCCTGATTTACAAATAATGGTATGTTGAATAAGCAAAATACTCGGTACTGGGCCCAACAAAATCAACATGAAATGAGAGAGGGCAATTTTCAAGAAAGAGTTGGCGTCAATGTCTGGGTTGGTATCGTTGGAAACAGAATAATTGGGCCAATATTGTTTCAAGGTCAGTTAACAGGGGTTAGATACTTAGGTTTTCTTCAAAATGACATATCTTTAGCAGTTTTACGGCGAATTTACTTTCAGCAAGATGGAGCACCGCCTCACAATACTAAAGAAGTTCTTAATTATTTAATAGAGCATTTTAATAATCGAATTATTGCAACCAATGGTCCGGTACGGTGGCCAGCCCGCTCACCGGATCTTACTGTGCTCGATTTCTTTGTCTGGGGATATGTTAAAGAAAGGGTTTACTATGGAGCAGCCCCAGCTACTCTTGAAATATTAGAAGAAAGAATTTTACGGGCATTTAGAAGTACAACGCCCCAAATGCTACAAAACGTGTTGAGAGAAACAATTGAACGAGCTGAAATGTGTCGTGAAAAAGAAGGAATGCACTTTGAACATTTACTACACTAAACTTTTTAACAAATTTAGCTACTGTGCTTTCAAATATTTTAAGTGCGTCGTCTAAGTTATTAGTTTATTTTGTTAGTTTTTTGTTAATTCTGTTAAATTTTTAATCCAATTCCTGTCTTTCATACTAGTCACTAAAACTTTGCGATTGTATTTTTTTGACATCACCTAAGGCCCTTAGATTAGTTTGCGTCCGATCATGGCCACCTAGATGCAATTTTAAAAGTGGCTCTAAAAAAATGAAGTAGACGTAAAAAGTTTTTAAAATGTCACATTCTGATCTGGAATTGTCTCAGAAATCCAAAGATGTTAAAATATACAGGGTGTTCTATTTAAGAATTCAAAACCGGGGCCATTTCCGGTGAACCCGGAAGTGACCGGAAAGTGGAAAATATGCGAAAACTCTCCTCTTCACATACCATTTACCTGTACCAATTCTCATTTTGATACACATAATACTCTAGAAATTATGACTTGTCTAATAGATTCGTTGACACCCGGTATATATATATATATATATATATATATATATATATATATATATATATATATATATATATATATATATATGTACAGGGTGTCCGGGAAAATGTGGAACATCTCCCCGATATGAAAAAACACGTGAAAGAAATACTACAAGTTCATATAAATTTTTTTCGTATAGGCCTCCTCTTCGGAGATATGGACTCCTAAAGAGCTGCAATAGAATAAAATTTTTTACACATAATTATTGAACTACCAGGCATATTTCAATTTTTTTTAATATGACGTATAACAGGTAAGACCCTTCAAATTACTATCCAAAAAAGGGTTGTGAACTATTCACAGCTGCAGGGACGGACTAGCTGTGACACTCATGACACCATTTTTTTATGTCCCGTATGATCAGAACTTTGGACGACGTTTTTTACATACCTTTAATTATTGACTAATTAAGTACTTCTAATTCATGTCGCTAATCTTAACCGTTTTCGAAAAAACGTAATTTTATTTAAATCGTGTATATGGCGTATTTCGATCTTTGTTCCTATCAAATTTCAACCTTATGATAAAAAAATCGATCCAAAATTAAACTTCTGTAGCTAAAAACGTCTAATTCTGTGTTACAGTTCGACCTAGGTTTGCAAAAAATGTGCGTTTTATTTTATCGGCATCAAAAACAAACTATTGTTGTAAACGTTGCATTTTAGAACCTGTCAACTTTCACACAGCTGACTTGATTCTTTACTTGGATATTAATTTACTGATTTTTGGATTTCGTGGTGAAATTAATTGTGAAGTAATTTGAAATATGGAATACACGTTTATTGAGTATGCAGATATGCATCTGATGCATGGTCTTGCATCTTGCAATTCTTAGGAAGCCAGGAGGTTATATTACGACAGATATTCTAATCATACTCTTCCAGAGCAGAAAACATTTCAACGAGTTGACCAACATCTAAGGGAGAATGGTAGGCGATTCCATTTAATAAAATAATATTATTAAATTTCTTCCTAAATTTAGGAAATTTTGGGAAAAGAAGTACAGATGCTGATCGGGGACAAACAGTACGTACGCCGCTATTAAAGGAAAATACTTTAAATGCTACAGATAACACTCCTCCAACGAGCACTCGAAAATTATCAGCGCAGTTTAATACGTCGAAAACAGTAGTACATGAAGTTCTTCAAGAACAGCTGTTAAATCCATATCATTTGAAAAAAGTGCATAAACTGATTCCTGAAAATTTTCCCCGTAGAACACAGTTTTCAAACTGGCTATTGGATCAGCAACGAAATATTGTAAACTTCATTATCAATATTTTCTTCACGGATGAAGTAGGGTTTACCAAAAATGGTAGTATAAATTTGCAAAACTCACATGTATGGGCTGATGAAAATCTTCATGCAACTATTGTTTCGCATCATCAACATCAGTTCCAATCAATTAATGTCTGGTTAGGAATCATTGGCAGTTTTTTGACTGGACGATTTGTATTGCCGGCACGGCTGAAAGGAGAACTTTATTTGGAGTTCCTCCAAAACACCTGAATAACGTCTATCCAAACCATTGGATAGGTAGAGGAGGACATATTGCCTGGTTTCCTCGATCTCCTGACCTAACGCGTTGTATTTTTATCTGAGGGAACACCTAAAAACCTTGATGTTTCCACTCCGTTCGATAGTAGGGAGAAACTTCTACCGAGAATCACGTTTCATTGTGATCAAATACGGAACCATGCGGAGTTAATGTGGCGGATACAGCAGTCCTCAATTCGTCGTGCCAGCGAGTATATCACGGAGCCCATGTTGAATCCTCTTACGAGTTTTTAACTAAGCAGTTAATTTAATTTTTATTGAATCTATGGTGACAGGGGAAAATTCCTCTTTTTCATATTCAACCCGACAAAAGTTAGGGGACTAACAGTATAAATATAATGACATTTTTTCGAAAACGGCTAGGATTAGCGACAAGAATGAAGAGTACTTAATTTTTAGTCAATAGTTGAAGGTATGTAAAAAACACTGTCCAAAGTTCTTATCATACCGGGCATAAAAAAATGGGATCATGAATGTCACAGCTAGTCCGTCCCAGTAGCTGAGTAATTCACAACACTGTCTTGGATAGTAATTTGAAGGGCCTTACCTGCTAAACATCATATTAAAAAAAATTCAAATATACCTGGTGGTTCAATAATTATGCGTAAAAAATTTGATTCCACTGCAGCTTTTTGAGAGCCCGTATCTCCGAAGAGGAGGCCTATACGAAAAAAGTTTATATAAACTTGGGACTTTGGACGTGTTTTTTCACATCCCGAGAAATTTCCCATATTTTCCCGGACACCCTGTAAATGCTTTCATAAAGTAGTGTATAAATTCAATATAAACTAAATCGGTACTCGTTTGAAAAAACGCTCGAACTCGTCGAATTTTATTTTCAGTTTAGAGTTTTTTTACGTTACACGGAAATATACAGGGTAGCTCAATAAGGAGCTAAGACGTGATCGATTTTTTTCAATTGTAAACTCGATTTTTGATTTCAGAAAGGGCACAAATTTTTTACATACGACAAGGTAAATATTGATGTTGATTACATAAGGAATTTGTTAAGAAAAATTGCTATAAAGCTCTAAAATATAAAAAAGAAATTGTATCATCTAAATTAAATTTTCAAACTAGGCCCTGTTAACAATTTGGCAATAGTCAAGTGGATGAATAAATTCTTTTTCAGCATTATCGATGACATCTGCGGTTATGTTTCAAACTTCTTGGAGTATTTGAACTTTTAGGACTTCTAAATTGTCGAGCTGGGTCAACTATACTTTAGTTTTTAAGTATCCCCCAGAAGAAATAATCAAGGGTGGTCAAATCTGGTGATATGGCTATCGGGTTCTTGTGGATTTAGATATAAAGTTATTAGTGTAGGAATGAGGTCATTTTGAAGGAACTCCAAATGTCTAGCACCAGTGAGGGTACAGTCAAATAAATGAGGACGAACGACTCTTCTGTAAAGTATACCTCACCACACGTTCACTTTTTGAGGGTTTTGCTTGTTAACTGCTCTAAACCAATGAAAATATTCAGTTGCCAATAGCGACAATTTTATCTATTGACATAGAAAAAATAATTATTTTTTCGTAATTTTTTTTACCATTGAATAATTGTTGCATTTCCCATAAAATTGATTTCGACTATTAAAATCGTCTTCTGACAACTCCTGAACTAAGCATATCTTGTAGGGGTAATATTTCGCCTTTTTTCCGTATTTTATACCCACTAGAATGTGCTATATTAAAGGTTGAAGCTGTTTCCACGAGTGTGGATCGAAGAATATCTGTGGATGTCAACAGAATTATACTTCTTTTATTATTAAGAGTCGACCAGATTTCTCGATATCTCGAACATGCTCTTATTCTCTAAACTTTGTCTCAACTCAGTTTACAATGCTTTAGCTGATGGGTTGCCGATCAGGGCTAGTTGCATTGAATAACTCAACCCCTCTGTTGTGTACGTATTCTATCTCCAAAACTAATCATGCGTAACTTCAACCTTCCGTTATTTTTATCATTTTCCCACAAAATAACAATAAAGTTAAATGTACGTTCGAAAACTCTTATCTCGCCTATCAAGAACGTTAAACACTTATTTAAAAAATAAAATGTTAATATCTAATGTCAAAACTGCCTGTAACATTGGAAACAAAAAATTTTTAAATAAATTTAATACCATTAATGTTATTACAGGTGGGAAAATGGAAGATTTTGCGAATTAAAGAAATTTTTGTTGACAATCTTCGAATTCGAATTTTGTCGAATGTAAAAAATGTAACTTTTCTGATATAAAAAATGGGGTTTACAACTGAAGAAAAATATCAATGACATAATACATCGGTATCACGCAATAAGCTCTAAACTAAAAATAAAATTCGACGGTTCCGAGCATTTTTCCAAACAAATACCCATTTACTTTATATTGAATTTATCCGGTACTTTACGAAAGCAATATATATATATATATATATATATATATATATATATATATATATATATATATATATATATATATATATATTCTTTATTTTTGCCAGAGGTTTAGAAAATTACTGTCACTTTCGTTCAGCTTCATATGTTCACTATATTATACTAACCTCCCCTGAGTCCACATCCATCCAACTTAACGTATGTTTCCTCCAATGTTCTTCAAATGGCCTTTTCTTTTGGCCTCTAATCGGCTTAGAATAGTCATATTCATCAATTCTTACTTTACAGTCGTCTCTCGCATGCGCACCGCGTGATTCTTTCCGCGCTTCCATAGAAACTATGGTCTGAAGGGCATTTACAAATAAGTTTTTCAGCTCGCAGTATTCAACTAGGTTTGTATTCCAAATCATACCATTGTCATGAATTTGTACATTTTCTAATTCTTTGTACAGGTCTCTAACCTTACATACTCCTTCTTCAAGAATTTTTTGGGTTCTGAAGACTGCCGCGTGCTTCTGCATAGCTTTCTGAAGCATTAGCCTATTAGTTTTAAGAAAAACTAGAGTTAAATCAAGCGTGATATAAACCACAGTATGATAAGGTAAATTTAGGTAATCAAAGAATAATTACAACCTAGATTTCTGTAATGGAAAGAAAATGTTTTTGTGCAGAGTAAAGTATCAAAATTTTATTTTGATACGTTTTTTCTTAGCTTTAATAATTCTCATAGGTTCCGTTAGAAAAATTTATGAAATTTTATTTTAAAAAAACAGACGAGTAGAAGAATAATTTTGTAATGTTATTTTGGTATTTTAGACTTAAAAGAAAGATATAAAACTATTTGTCAATTTAATATTCCACAATTTTTAAAGTTCAAGAATAGCACTCGAAATTTTAATTTTATTTCCCATCAGTTTTCTCAAGAGATATAATAAAATAATTACATATTTTAGAGAGATGTAATTTTAGCAGTTGTGAAGCAAATGAGCACAAAAAATTAAACTCTGGGCACACATCTCCTACCAAAGAAAAATTTAACACTAATCAACACAAATGTTGATAATCAAAAATTAGCTTTAACCAGAGCATTCAAAGACAATTTACTTAAAATTATACAGGGTGTGCAAATTAAGTCATGCCATTTTTGCTACCTCCAAACAAATATATATATATATATATATATATATATATATATATATATATATATATATATATAAATATATATATATATATATATATATATATATATATATATATATATATATATATATATATATATATATATATAAAAGCTAGATTAAAGAAAAGTAGTCATTTAGGGCACATTTAAGATACGTAATGTTTATATTTACAGAGATGTTAAACAAAATTCTAAAACTGACAAAAATTATTGCTTTAAATATATATTTTTTGACGTTTTATAAAAGGGCATAATTAGAATGTTTGATAAAAATTTAATTTTGAAGTTATCAATATCTACATAATTTTTGTAAATGACCTCTATTTTTCTTGTCATTTTTTGAACAGCATTTGTCCTAAATGCAGCCATGTATCACTCATTGGCTTTTCTCTGCATTTTAGCATTAAATTTTCATTATTCAGAAATATTTTTTTTTGAGATGATAAAAATAAATACAATTTTATAATTTATTATCAAAATGTCCGCGGAGTCAATGCTAAAACCCATAAATTATTTAGAGAGTCTTGTTGTCACAATTATGAGCTCATCGTATTTTCTCAAATATGGTTGTCGCCGTAGGTCCCTTGATGTGAATTATTTGCTTTCGATTTATTCAGTATTTCGCTGTAATCATAGGATTCCTCTACTAAATGTTAAGAAAAAAGGAGGTGTACTCCTTGCAGTAAATAAAAGTTTCTCGGCAACCAAAACACAAGTCTACAAAAAATGGGCTCAGGCTTGCTGGTGCAGGGGCGGATCCAGCCTCTCTCCTTGGGGGGGGGGGGCGGTGATATCACAAAAGTTGTCAAGGGGGGGGGGAGACACCAGCAACATTCCCATTTCTAGTGTAAAAGGCAGGGTCGGGTCTATTTTTCAGGAATTTGAATCTGTTGCAGAGGGGGGGGGGGAAATCACAAGAAAAAACAAGTTGCCGACAGGGAGGGAGGATGCGAGCAGCATACACATTCCTAGTATAAGAGGCAGAATCGGGTCTATTTTCCTGAATTTAAAGATCTTGGGGAGGGGGGTATCGCAAGAAAAACAAGTTGTCAACGGGAGTGCCAGCAGCATACACATTTCTAATATAAAATGCAGAATCGGTTGTATTTTCCTGAACTCCAAGCTTTTGGGAAGGGGAGGAGCGATCCCAAGCATACACATTCCTATACTCTATTCAAGAACTAGAGAGAGTAATAAAACTGTTATCGAAACCTCCAACGTACCTGCTCCAATGCCGCAGGTATCTGAGGACTGCCGTAAATCTAATTATATTTAATTATATTTAAACATTATAAACTTTTATAAATTTACTGCTACAATAAAATTTCTGGTAGTTCAATTTAATTTCTGTCAATGAGCAAAGTACACCTTACAGTGTGTCCTTAGTAATTTATCTTATCTGTGCTTGTTTTTACATATTATTTGAGATTAGTGAAATACCCAAAAGATATGGCTTCCAAAATCGTTAAAACCAGGGCATTTTTTCCTAAACGAAAAACTTATTACGACGAATGTTTATGATGTCTTAAGATATCAATATCTAGATAATAATGTTTAAAACTCTGTTGAGTTGTGTTCCAACATGACAGGAGTTGGAAAATCTACTATGTGCCCAATACTGAAGGAAAAAAACGACTGGAATTGTTAGTACTCCCAAGCTACATTCGATCAGGGGCAGACGAAAAATCTCGTTAGAAGAAGAGATGTAAACTGCAATAAAAGGGGTTGTATATACATTTTATTATGAGAAGCAGATCCCAACCGTCGACAAAATTCTAAGTAAAATCAATGAAGATCGGGATTTACCTGAAATTAAAAGAACTGAGCTCTGGAAGTTGCTAAGAGAACTCAATTTTTGCTGGAAAAAAGCAGATGGGAAACCTGTTCTTATAGATCGTTTGGTATATGTCAGTTGGAGAAGGAAATATCTTTCTCAAGTAAAAGGTAGAGTTGCTAGAAATATTACAACTTACAAAATTAGTAATTTAACTGAACTTTTGAAAGATTTTTGAATAAAGTTAGTGCAGAAAATTGGGAACAATCCATATAATAAAAGCATAAAAGAAAATGTGAAAACTTGATCTCATGATCGGTGAGATAGAAGATACAATTATAATTAATTTGAGCGAAGATAGGTTCACTGACTTTGATTACAAATTAGATACGTAATGTTTACCAGTGTAAACCCAATTTATTATTTAAATTTTCTGTAACTTATTAAAATAAATTACATTTCAATCCCTTTTTAGTGTTTAATTTTAGTTCTGTAGATGGTTTCAGAAAAAAATAAACTGAACCGTCAAATATCCTAAAAATGTTTTTAATTAATAATAAAATGACCGATAGCCCCAAAAAAATTTTAATATTATATGGACGAATTTATTTTTTTTATATATGTTTAACTTCTTGTATTTTTGACAATGGATATTTTGTAAGTATTTAAATTATAACTTAGAATTTTTTGAGAGAAAAAGGCTACATTTTAGTCGGAATGTGCCTAAAACGATTTCTATGCAACAATTAAAAATAATAAAAATACAGTTGTGATTTGTGTGAAATATGTCATAATTTTCTATATTTTCTAATGTATGTGAATTATTAAGAAATCATAAGAAATTAAATAAAATTATAAAAACTTTTTATTTCAGGTTTATGGCCGAAATAATATTCTATGTCATAAATACTTAGTGATAAAATAAACCTCCTTCCGACGCCTATGACAAGGATTAAAATCCTTTTTAATACTTCACATATCCAAATATCTATTGTTATCCAACCAAATAGTCCATTATTATAGACTGGTATTTTTGATTCTAAAATTTCTAACCCATTTCTATGAATAATATATGTGTGTAATAGATTTTGCCAAAGAAATCAGACTAAAGAACAAAGGTAGTTTGCGAAGAAAAAAAAGGGTAAAAAATGATTTATTACTCTCTCTAGTTCTTGAATAAACTATAGCATAAGTTGGAAAATCGGATCTATTTTCATGAACTCAAAGCTCTTGGGAGGGGCGATCGCCCCCACCGCCCCCCCCCCCTTGGATCCGCGCCTGTGCTGGTGGGCAGCTTGGTGTCGTTTTCGAAGTAATTTACTACGTAGAATCCAAATTCAAGGTCATAATTGGCTCATCGGATCATGATTTTGATATATCTGAGGTTATGTACTCGTACGATGTTTCGATTTTCATCTTTCGCACATACATATGTATTCGTAAGATGTTTTTTTGGCTACTTCTTAGGTGCAGGATACACAAATTTCTTTGGCCTTTTTTTCTAGTTACATCATCAATATTACTCTTACTCTTGAAAATGAGCTATGGAGCGGCTACTTGTGATTTTTTCTTGCATAGTTACGGCCATTTTAAGTACAAAATAGTAGGTTTTTAAAGAAAAATATCATTTCTGGAAGTTTCAATCCACCATTTTAAATTCACTCTCTTAAGAATAAAAATTTCCATTTCCTGACACGTAATCAAAACCCTCAAGAGAATTTTTTTAAAAACCAGTATAATTTTTTGTAAATTTTGATGCGTCATTTTGAATCCGCCACTTGGAAATGAAAATATTAATTATTTGATGTCATTTTCATACTAGTGACCCCAAAAACCTCCAAGTACAAATTTTCTAGTGAAATGTACACAGTAAAAAAATATGTGCCACAAAGGGTTAATGTGGATGCTCATGAAGTTGGAATATATTTCATAACTTAAAATTGCTGTAACTTTGCAAGAAAAAACAGTAATAACTCAATAGCTTATTTTGAAGCGTGAGAGTAGTATTAAATAATGCAACCAGAAGAGAAGACCAAAATAATTCAACCAGAAAAGAAGACCAAAATAACTTTATGCATCCCGTTCATAACTTCAAAAGTAGCCAAAAAAATATTTTTCGAGTACATAACCTCAAATATCTCAAAATCCTAACGTGATGGGCTAATTTTGACCACGGATTCATTTTCAACGCAGCACATTACTTTGGAAATGACCCCTTGCTACCCAGCAACAAACCTGACCCCATGTATTCAAAAAGAAAAGCGAGAAAGCAACTGGCATGCCGTGAAAAATTGCCACACGAAAACTTTCAAGATGTTTCGTGAATTTATCTATATGGAAATTATTAAAAATAAAAAAAAAATTCTTAATCCATTTGCACTGTCAGTATAAAATTTTGCAACAGTAATAAGACCATAAATGGTATTAAAGGATATACTTTAAATAAACTACAAGTAATCAAATTATTATGGGGGTAAAATTACAATTGTTAGTTCTCCATATTATGCTTTAAGGAGATTTAGAAAAGACATACAAGGGGAGGTCGCGATCTTATCATCACCGATTTTAATGAGACTTAAGAATTATACCGACAAAGATCATCTAAAGAGAACTCCAAAAGCGTTTGTGCCATCGCTCATTTGATTGTTGGGAAAAAAATTTTAAAGTCTAACGCGTTACAAGCTGACAAATGCGATACTCTTTTAGAAGCTGTCTCACATCAACTGCTGTGACGCAACTGGGTAAGCGCTCTACGAGTACTCCGAGAGCTGAGGTTTCGATCCCCGCTTGATGTAAAATTTTTTTATCATTTCAAAAAATAGTAATCATCGGTTTTCCCAATTATTAATTATTCCATGTAGTTTTTACACACCAACATTTAAATGCATAATTAACATGCTTTTTTTTAATGGTTACCTCATTAATTTCCTCCATTTTCAGTTTCATACAGATTGTATTAATTTTTGAGAAACAAACAATGAAAAATGAAACTTACACAAGAAGTAGTAGTCGAAAAATCTCAAAATAAATTATTTTTAATCGAAAAACACAACCCTTCAAAAGTGTAGAGAAATGTTTTTTCGTCATTTATTATTATGATATATGTATGTATTTAAATGTTCGTGTGTAAAGATAACATGAAATAATTAATGATTGGAAAAACCGATGATAATTATTTTTTGAAATGATAAAAAAATTGTATTGAGCGGGGATCGAACCCTCAGCTCTCGAACCACTAGGAAGCCATTCTTTTACTTGGTAATGGCTCTGTGGTACTCTACTGTCCCAAAGACAAAGAAAACAGCAATACTTCGTAAATCCACCCTGAAGCCCTAATAATAGTCCTGTGAATTTTGGTCACCACATATTTGTCTCTTATACGTATAATAGCTTATTGCATTCAGAATGAATACATACTTTCGAATGTTTACTTCATGTCAACTGCATGTGCAAGAGGAATAGTTTAATTTTAGCCTTCCAAGTTGAAGCTCCAGTTGCATTTCTCCAATCACATGAACTGCTTCTCCAGTTACAGTTCTTAACGTTACTTTTCTGGACAATCAAAGGATATTAAATTTACCAACGAGGCTTAACTTTACCAGAGATACTGCCGCACCAGTATCCACAGTTATGGTTTTGTCCAGTAGTTATTACTTTAGCAGAAGGGCCATGGTTCTTCATTTTACTGACTGCTATCTAAAGGTCCTTGATTTTAGATTCTATAATATCTGCGTCTTGTCACACTTTTCCTAAGTCTTGTCGCACAATTGATTCAATACCATTCTCCGTGGCTTACTTTTATTTCTATTTTGTCAGCGATTTCTTTCACTTCTTGTCTCACTTCTCCTGTATCTTGTCGCACCTCTCCTACCTCTTTTTTAAAGTTCTGCTTTTGTCGTAGTACAATTTGATAGAATTTTCGCTATTCTTGTACAAGGACCTCTCGTATCTCGTTGCAAATTTTATCTTCATCTGTAACGTGATGTTCTTCTTCTCTTTGTCGACATTCTTCTTCTTGTTTTTCATTTTGGCGGCGTGCTTCTGTTTTTCTTTCAGACTACGTCCTTCTTCTTTTTAACGACATTCTTCTTTTTGTCTTTAGAGCAACATTCTTTTATAGATTTCATAAAATCAGTCAATGTTTAATTTCTTTGCTTCATTTTGACGGTCTAGTATTTACCATAGACACTTCTAGAATGTTATTGAAAACGCAGTTCCAAAATTTCTCTCTTGATGACAAATCCATTGCTGAAGTTAGAGTGTCTAAAACTTTGTCGGAAATTCGGTTCTGTGTTTCTTTCTTAATGACAAAGATGGAGAGTTTCACAATAGAACGTTCTAGAACTTATGAATAGTGAAATGCGTTTTTCTCTATCTCTTTTTAGAATTTTCAAAAATCCGGTGATAATCCTCACTACTGATACCAATCGTTACGTTTTTCTCTCTTTAAAATCACTCACTGGGTTCGACTAAGAACAACAATACTTTTCGCCACTAATTAACAACCCTTTAATAACTACTTCTTAACACTTTCACGTTCAAATACGAACTAAACTATCTATTCTTATCGTACCCCTTATTTATATAACTATAGAATATACGAGAATATAAGTCCAGAATTCTACTACAAACATGACACATAGTGATTACTCATCGATATAATATTTCTATAAGGACACATCCAAACTTACAGTTCATTATTACAATTTAATATTTCTGTAAGGACGCGGCCGTATTTTGGCAGTAATTTTAATATCTGTAACATCGTATCTTTTCTGATTTTTTCTCAAAAAGCGATTTTGGGAAACAACAGTGTTAGATTAAAGAGTTGTATCAATACAGACAATATTAGTTTTGTTTCTTAACTTTATTCGAGATTTACTGCTACGAGATCTAGGTTCAGAAAATATACAAAGTATTAAAAAGTTAATTAGATTGTACATTTTTGGTTATAATTTGCTAATAAACTTCCAACCGAGATTACATGAAACCACATATAAATTATATTGTGTTCAACTTAAAAGCAGCCTTGTAACTTACCTTAATTGCCCAACAGTATATTTTCCTTTACTGTGTCGCATTCTATCAAACGTTTGTAAAATATCTCCTCCTAAAGCTTCATCAGCCTTAACTTTTTCTCCAGGACAAGAATTCTCCGTTATACATTCCGATACAGCTTTACCAAAAACTACGGTTTCTAACAGTGAGTTAGCACCTAATCTATTAGCCCCATGCACTGAAACTGAAGCACATTCTCCACAAGCGTATAACCCTTTTACGGCAACATCTTTTCCTGGAGCTACTTGCGTTATTACTTGGCCTTTGTAGTTAGTAGGAATTCCTCCCATTGTATAATGTACTGTGGGTATGACTGGAATAGGTTCACGAAGAATATCGACTCCAGCAAATGTGTGAGCAGATTCCCTGATTCCTGGTAGTTGCTTAAGGATAGTTTCTCTAGGAATATGATGTAATTGTAAGTTAACGTACTCTTTATTTGGCCCACAACCCCTTCCTTCCATTATTTCAATTGTACATGCCCTGGATACAACATCTCTGGAAGCTAAATCTTTGGCCTTTGGAGCATGTTTTTCCATAAACCTCTCTCCATTGGAATTAACGAAAAACCCGCCTTCTCCTCTTGCACCCTCAGTTATGAGAATTCCTACTCCATAGATGCCAGTAGGATGAAACTGAACGAATTCCAAGTCTTGTAAGGGAAGGCCCGCTCTGGTGACCATCGCATTGCCATCACCAGTAGATGTGTGAGCAGCTGTGCAGGAAAAGTATGATCTTTCAAAGCCGCCTGTCGCTAAGATGGTGTTCTTTGCCCAGAATTTATGGATGCATCCATCTTCTAAAGACCTAAAAATGTATACTTAAATTTAAGTAAATTTTAATTTAGTTAAATATTTTCTTATTTTAGGTAACCATGTCTTATTTAACTTTTGTTTAAAATTAATACAACAAAAATTTTTAAGTTTAATTTTGATTAAACTAGACAACAAAAATATTACATCTGGAAGAAAAATGTTGATTTTTTTACATTTCCTTCCCACTTGCACGTTTCTGGTAATCATATGAAAGCCAAATGCTTGCCTTTTTTTAGAAAAAATGGTAATAGATAAAATAATGGAGAACTTAATCACTTTTCGATAAACTGAATCCCTTACCCTAAAAAAACGTTGAAGGACCTATTTTTAAAGCTTTGAAAATAACCAAAATCAACTGTTTTCAGATATTTAGAACACTATTCATTTTACGCTAATAAATCACATAACTTTTTGTTTTATTGTCCTAAATGACACAAAAATGTGTTTACTGGAATAAAAGGAAATATTCTTTTTAAAAAATTTTTAAACAACACCTGACGACCATGTTTTGTCCCTTTTTACCATAGATATAAAGAATACTAGATTGTGAATCCTCAAGGTCGGCCGTTTCCACAGCGCGAGAGAGGAATAAAGAGTGAACGCAGTATTCTTATCGCATAAACGGGCGGTCGTTGTACGATTCTACGGGTACAGGAACGTTGACGTTCGTAGATACCGCTCGAAAATCTGACAACAAATCACCGCTGGTTACCGTACATAAATCCCAATTTTGATTTGTCCCGTAGTGCAGTCGTTTATCTCCACCAGGTTATATCTCTTATTGGTATGTTTGGTAAAGCCTAGGTACCGATAATCCTGGATTAGCTGGCCCTAAGTTGAATTGAACGCTGCTTTCATCGTCGAATCGAGGAAATTGTTTATATTCCGCATTAAACGAACCTTGCAGGGGGTTTAATTTGGTTAAATTGAACATTAAATGTTCGGGTTGTTGAAAGGGGAATACCGCAGGGGGTGCCGGAAAGGACCCACCATAACCGCCCGACCCAGCAAAAAGCCAAGCAGCCTCACCTTTCTTGCTATTTTTAAATGACATATGGGGTTATTGAGCCATGCTCTTAAATTCTGAAAAAAGAATTTTTTTTATTACCAAATTTAAAAAGGGATTTTTCAGGGTGCGTCTAGGAGGTGAGTTGAAGTGCTCAAAACGTCTATTTTGAAAAATTAAAAAATTTAAAGAATTGGGGTTTACTAATTACCGGTTGAAAAAATAATTAGCAGGGCAAGTTTAAGTATAATTTTACGCAAAAAATTATGGGTAATTCGGACTTTCGCAAATTTAGAAAATTTATTTTATTTCCGCAAAACAAGTAACAATAATACCGCGCAGTTCGCAAAAAAGTATGGGTTAGAGATCGCTACGTTTTATTCTGAATGTGCCTAAAACGGTTTCTATGCCAAAATTAAAGATAATAAAAATACAGTTGTGATTTGTGTTAAATATATCAAAATTATCTATATTTTCTAATATATGTGAATTTTTAAGAAATCATCAGAAATAAAATAATATTATAGAAACTTTTTATTTTAAGTTTATTACCGAAATAATATTCTATAACATAAATACTTAGTGATAAAATAAACCTCCTTCCGACGTCTATGATAAGGATTAAAATCCTTTTTAACACTTCACACATCCAAATATCTATTGATATCCAACCCCAATGGTCCATTATTATAGACCTGTATTTTTGATTATAAAATTTCTAACCCATTCCTATGAAAAATATATATGTCTAACAGATTTTGCCAAAGACACCGGACTAAAGAACAGGTATTTTGCGAAGAAAAAAAAGCGTAAAAAATGATTTATTACTCTCTCTAGTTCTTGAATAAACCATAGTATAAGAGGCAAAATCGGGTCTACTTTCCTAAACTCAAAGCTCTTGGGGGGGGGGGGGGGTGATCGGCCCTCATCGCCCCCCCTGGATCCGCGCCTGGGTGGCGTTGCAATTTTTTGTAGTGTTACTACTCTGGGTGGCGATACAACTCTTGCCGATGACATTGCAATTCTAGGTCTCGTTGTTGTTTCAGTTACATCAGCAGATTTTTGGTCCGATTGTTCAACAATATGTATAAAAGCTACAAAATCCTCTTCTTTGATGACATTTCTATCACATGACCATAAACGTGTTGCTCAAAATTCATTTAGTGTTATGTCCATACGAACTGATCTAGGATATTCATAACCAAGAAGTTCTGCAATATTAGCTTATTTTATAACACTGCCAAGATTTAAGAGTAGCCAAGAAGATGTCGCTTCGTTGCAGTGACTTTTAGTGATTTAAAGAACGATCTATCCAATGGTTGTTTGAGCCGAAAATAATAATATGATTGTGCTATAGTCCCAAACCAGCTGAATTGCTTCCAATTTTTTTGTATGTGGGCTGTGCTCATCCAGTAAAAGTAACATCTGCTTTTTAATGATTTTTTGCTTTTTTAGTATATTTTATAAAATATTGAAGCCATTGGACAAATAGATCAGACGGATCCTCCTATTTTTCGAGCATCTAAATACTATGTTTGGCGGAGCTCCTTTTTTAAAAATGTAATTCATTCTGCTGCTCTTAAATATCAACATGAGTGGCCTGCAGCATTCATTGCACATATATCTGTCATAATTACACCGCTTGTGAGTGCGCCCACTTGGTTCTTGCCCTTTTGAGCAGTGATTTTGGAAGGTTTGTGAACGGTGAATAACACAGTTTCATCCATATGGTATATTTGGTCGAAAATAAACTTGTATTTATCCAGTATTTCTTCATACTTATCAAAAATTAATAAATGCACTCTTTATTAAACCATTTACTGCCCGAAATGGATGTTGCCTCGGAAACACGTAATGACAAAGTAGAATGATCTTTGATAAAACTGTAAAGCAATTTCTTGCCGGCTATTTTTTACTTGTAAAATATTTTCAGCAAACGTTCTTAAATCAGTAATAGTTAATCCAAAGAAACTAGTCTCTAAATCAATTATATGCTGTGCTAATTCATCTTCCATTTCTGCTGTCGTATCATTCGGTATTCCAAATTTAATGGTGACTTTAGTATGTTCTACATGCTTCATTAAATCAAATTTCACTATTCCGATATTTCAGTAAAGCTTCACCATATCCTTTGGCTTTCAAATATTGTAAATTCTCTTGATTATGCGAGAGGTTGGTTTGCTAATAATTCCCTTAAATTGAATGAAGAAAAAACACGGAATTTGTTTTTCATGAATGGATGTGGAGTGGTTGATGGTTCTTCGG